>JAEOAD010002373.1:5352500-5831537 GCA_036365145.1 Orientallactaga sibirica
ATGCATGTGCCACTTTTTGCATCTAGCTTTATGTGGGTGCTGGTGATTTGAACCCCTGCCATCAGGGGGCTTTGCAAGCAAGCACCTTTAAATATCTCCCCAGGCTGAAAAGCATTTCTTAGTAGGCCTGTCTGAGTCCCAGTGGGCAAAGTCTGCAACCATTTTGACGGTTACGAAATTAAGGCTTAAGGTAAGAAATTTCCCTTGGTTTTGAGCTAAGTGGCATGGGGAAGGTCAATGTCCTTCTTGAACTAGTCTGCTCTTGGGTCACACCCTTGACCAGCGTGTAATGTCTTGGTTTGGAAAGGCCTTCCTGTTCCCGAGGTCCCATGCACAGCTCCCAAAGCAGCTTAAGGAGAGCCTTCCCTAGAGATCCCAGAGGGCATTGATCACTTTCAGAACCCCACAAACATCGGAGTCCAGCCTTCACTTGTTTATTAAATCCTCCTGCTTCAGTGTGGTGCATACTACAGATCACTTGCCCTGGACAATGTAAGCCTGATGTATCCTTGTCTCTGTAACAGTAGAATATGGCAGCTGCTAGCCCTGTGGCCGTGAGCATTCACTGGTCTGTACTAAGATATGCTACAGGGTTAGAGAGATGGCTCAGCAGTTAAGGTGCTTGCTTACAAAGCCTAAAGGCCCCGGTTAGATTCTTCAATACCCACATAAAGCCAGATGGACAAAGTGGTGCATGAGTCTGGAGTTCATTTGCAGTGGCTGGAGGCCCTGGAGCACCCCATCTCTGCCTCTCTCTCTCTCTCTCTTTTTCTCTGCTTGCAAATAACTAAATAAAAATATTTTTTAAAAAGATGTGCTATAAATTCAAAGTAGTCACCAGATCCTGAAGACATAGTACATAAAGAAAAATTGAACTATCTCACTGATAATTTTTTAATGTTGATTCAATATTGAAAAACATTTTTTTTTGAGGTAGGGTATCACTCTAGTCCAGGCTGTCCTGGAATTCACTATGTAGTCTCAGGCTGGCCTTGAACTCACAATGAACCTTTTACCTCAGCCTGGTGAGTGCTGGGACTAAAGGTGTGTGCCACCACACCCAACAGAAAGAGAGAGAGAGAGAGAATAGGCACATTGGGGTCTCCAGTTATTGCAAATGAACTCTAGAAGCATGTGCCACTTTGTGTATCTGCCTTTATACGGGTACTAGGGAAGCAAACCCAGGTTGTTAGGCTTTACAGGCAAGCACCTTAACAGCTGAGCCATCCTATCTCTGTAGCCCTTGTAAAACATTTTTTTCTGTGCATTTTTAAAATTGACAACTTCTATACTTACAGACAATAAACCATGGTATTTCCCTCCCCTCCCCCAGAAAAACATTTTTAATATATTGAGTTATATTAAGTTTATTTTAATATTAATTCCACCTACTTAAAAAATTTTAATGTACTACTAGAAAATTTCACATCCCACAGGCTCACATTTTATTCCTGTTGATGCATCCTGAGCCCCCCTTCCCAGGCTGCCACCTAGAGAATTTTGGAATCCTGCTCCAGAGGTCTGGCCAGAAGACATGGACATGGGCTCACTTGAACAGAGTTATCTGTCAGTCCCTATTAGCTTAAGGCCTGGGACAGTATGTGAACTCAATTGTACTTCTGAATTTGGTTTGTTCAAAATGGAGGGAGGGGGGACTTAATAGGATGGTATTGTATATATGTAAGTAGAAGAACAGATTAATGGGGGTGAAAAGGCCTAAATGAGGTCAGGGGAAGGGATTGAATAAAGGAAAGGTGGAGGGAAGGCTAACCAAAACCTAAGAGGATATAAATAAGTCATATGAAAACCTACTTTTCTGGACAATGGAACACGCAGAAGCCATAGATTGATACTAGAAAATTTTCAGTGCCAGGAATGGGATAAATTCCAATGAGTTGTTGGCCAGGGAGGTCACTGATATCCCCAAAACATTATAGGCCATTTCTGAGGCCCTTGGTTTCCCATCAGGAATAGATGGTAAGACCCTATTGCTGAAGACTCCACTGAGAAATCCTGATGGAGCTGAGCTGAAAACCTCCTCCATGTAGACCAGCTGACAGAAAGCTAGAAAAAGCTACTCTGCATGCAGTTTAATGGGAGAGAGAGAAATCACTAGTGGAGATACTCGATAGTGGACACTACAAGCCTTAAATTTGTCCAGCCAGGCCACATGAGCCAATGGGTGCAATAGTGGCATGTCTGTTATGGGGGTAACCAACCGCTCTCTAATTGGACTGAAGGCCCGCTCCATGGGAGGGAATAGATCCCTGATACTGGAAACCTTCAACAGTGGTAGTCATGAGCTCTAGGGGTGTAATGTCTACTTGTATCTGGCTAAATATATATACTATGCTCACCAAACTGCCCAGTAAGCACTTCTCTTAAAGTTCATACCAACATATTAGTGCTACTCTCACTTTTGGTTAGAGAAGCTTCTCTTTTCAGATGTTAGTGACCTTGGGATGACTCAGAAGGCACCATGGTACTAAGAAGAAGGGACAGAGGAGGGCTCAGCACTGAAACGTCTCAAACCTACCTTCCAAGGCTCAGGGTACATTGTAGAAGAGGGGGTGGAAAGAATGTAAGAGCCAAAGGAAGAGTAGGACTCCTTACAACATGCTCCTCCAGACACAAAATGGCCTGGATATCCATGACCTCACAGTGCCTGACACTACCTATACAAGATCATCATAATAGGAGGAAAAGATCATGACATCAAAATAAAAAAGAGACTAATTGAGAGGGGGAGGGGATATGATGGAGAGTGCAGTTGCAAAGGGGAAAGCGGGGGAAGGGAGGGAATTATCATGGGATATTGTCTACAATTATGGAAGTTATCAATTAAAAAAATTAAAAGTAAAAATACCTCTGAAATCTTGTTCATGTTTTCGGTTTTAGCACCCAATTATTTCAAATAACCCTTCTGAACTACTATGGACTGAATTGTGTCCACCAAAAACTTACATATTGAAACCCTAATCCACATAGTGCAGAACATCATTGTAAGTGGATGACTTGGTTAAATGAAATTATATAGTGCACCGTAATCCAGTACTGTTGTCAGTATAAGAAGAGGAAATTTGGACACAAGAGGAGATATCAGGAAGGGAGGAAAGAGCAAAGGTCATGTGAGGTCACAGGGAGGGGCCATCCACTGCAAGCCTAGGAGGCAGGCCTGAGAAGAAGTCAAACACGTTGATCGGATTCCAGTCTCCAGAGCTAGTGCGCTTGTGCTGATTAAACCAGCCAGTCTGTGGTGTATTGTATGGTGGTCCTAGCCACCAAGTGGAGCTGGAGGAAGCCTGGTGACAACCTCTCCATGGCGGGAAGTCTGGCTTCCTGTGTGTATTTGTTAAAGCCTCAAAGATAGCCTCGACTATTTCTCACACTGCCCCTGTCTCTGGTCAGTGTCTGCCTTCCAGCCCCCTTGTCCGTATTCTGTGCTCGTCTGTCTCCACGTCCACTGATGGTCCTCTTTGTTCTCTGAGTTAAGCAGCCGGGACCTAGCATCTTGAAGATTTGAGGGAAGGGCTGATTAGTTCTATGTCAACACAGAGAATCCTTTATTCCATGTGTGAAGTTCTTTCATGAAGCTCATTAGGATGAGTCAGGAGATAAGTAAAATAATCGAATAGCCATGATATTTCTTAAATATTTTATTTACTCGAGAGAGAAAGAGAGAGAGAATGGGTGCACCATGGCCTATAGCCACTGCAAATGACCTCCACGTGCATGTACCACCTTGTGTATCTATCTGGCTTTATGTAGGTACTGGGGAATAGAACCTGTGTCTTTTGGCTTTGCAGACAAGTGCCTTAACCACTGAGAAATCTCTCCAAACCCTAGCCATGAGATTTTAAACATGTTTATTAGCAGAGAATTTAATTTTCCTGAAAACTCACTTGTGCTGGGCACAGAGGTTGATGCGTGGATCCGAAGGGACAATACCAGGTCAGATGACCACTGGAGTTCTCTTCTCGCTCTAAGGTCAGCAGGGCGACAACAACCTGCTCTGGGTGGGAGCTCTCCTGGATGGACTTGGGGAATCAGACCAGATCTGTCCCAGGAGTAGTAAGCTCTAGTCCTAGGCTCATCTCCGTTGGCAATTGCTCTCTAGAAACCAGGTTAAAGTCAGCATTTTTGCCAAGAAGTCAAATAACTGTCTTCTCTACTAGCTTAGCGTCCATGGTCTCTTGCAACAGCACGTCTATAAGGGAGACTTTTAAAATTTCCAGAACATGTGTGTATCTACTCACCTGCACCCAGAATTCACTGCAGAGAGAAAAATTGCAAGGACTACGACAGATCCGAGGATTATCTTTTTGGCATTTTCTAGAACAGATGTCTGGCAAATGTTATACCATGTCTGAGATTACTGTAGAAACTTTTTCATGTAGAGATTATACCAGGCAGATTTGCCTTCTTGTTTGTCTCGGAATAAGAATTTCAAAGGGGGGGGAGGGGAGGGAAATATCATGCGTTTTTGTATGTAAGTATAGAAGTTGTCAATAAAAATAAATAAATTAATTCAAAAGGGGGAAAAAGAATTTCAAGGACATTTTTATTTTCAGTGAGATCATTCTGGCAATGATTTTATCAGTTTTGAAACTTAAATCATGTCATAAATTGATGCCAATAGCTATTGATGTCCTCTTCCTCTACTTTTGTTCCCTTTCTTCCTGGTCACAATGAATAAAATATTCCAACTTGTGTTTATGGCATATTTATTTATTTAGAGACAGGCTGGTCCAAAACTCCCTATATCTAGCCCTAGTTGGTCTTGCACTCATGGATTACATGTATGTACCAACATACCTGCCTTCCACAGACATTTTAAATATCTTATTTATTTATATATTTTGAGAGAGAGAGAGAAAGAGGAAGAGAGAGAGAGAGAGATTATGAGCACACCAGAGCCTGTAGCTACTGCAAACAAACTCCAGATGCATGGGCCACCTTGTGCATTTGCCTTACATGGATACTGGGGAATAAGACCTGGGTCCATAAGCTTCAAAGGAAATGCTTTAACCACTAAGCCATCTCTTCAGCCCCCAAAGATAATATATATCTGATGGTTTTTTTGAGGTAGGGTCTCACTTTAGCCCAGGCTGACCATGAATTTACTATGTAATCTCAGGGTGGCCTCTCAGGGTGCCTCTCGAATTCTGGGATTAAAGGCATCTGTCACCACACCCAGCCCCAAAGGTATTTTATTTTTATTTATTTATTTGAGAGACAGACAGAATGGGCACACTAGGGCCTCTAGCCACTGCAAACAAACTCTAGATGCATGCACCACCTTGTGCATCTGGCTTACGTGGGTCCTGGGGAATCGAACCTGAGTTCTTTGGCTTTGCAGGCAAATGTCTTAACTGCTAAGCCATCTCTCCAGCCCCAAGGATATTTTAAATTAAAGAGCACCACCAAATATTGCTAGGATTCTGAATGACAATATGTATGAAGTATATGGTTTAGTATAAAATGACAAATGATATTTGCTTTGCTAAATTTCCTTTCAGGCTTGATTTTCTGTCCTCATCTTATTTTTGTTTTCTGTATTCAGTAAAATGATTGTGTGTTTATGCGAGTTGAAGGGAGTGGGGGGAGAGTAAAATTACAGTAAGACAATGATCAGAGTATAATAACTGGGTAGAGGCCTGGGTTAGAGAGCTGTGGGAGGAAAGGCCTGGCATGAACTGCTTTGCCACGTGCTTGTTCATAGCAGCATTCCCAGGGGAGGAAGAAGCTATTTGCCAACAGGCAGCACTAATGTCAACGTAGGCTGTCAACTGAGAACACTGGGCTTCACCTGCAAATGTTGACTGAACCCCTCTGATGATGAAGTTCTGGGTCTGCATGTTCACCGGCCCACACATGTGTGCAAGCACTTGCGTAGGTGACACAGGGAAGGCCTCTGTGGGATGCTGTTTCCTTCTCAGTAGGTACTCTGACCTGGGAAGCTGAGGAGGGTGTCCCACACTTGTCAGGAGGGTGTTTCGTGGAGAGGTGAGAGCGGACATGACTGGAGAAGGACCCCTGGAATGAGGGGAGAGTGTGTCCAGAGGGTTAAGCTCCAAATTGGATCCTGTTGGCTTTTTTTTTTTTTCTAGAGAAACTATGCAAAAATTGGTTGGACCTCTAGGCTAGCCCACAAAAACTTGATGCAACACTCTAGAAAAAATACTGTTTCCTCTCCTGTTGTTTTCGTGTGGTATGTATTAGTTAACATCATGCATTAATTATAGGAGTTTATGGCTGATTGGGAAATCAAACCAGTGACTTTTCCGGGCTCTAAGTAATAATTTCAGCAAGAATCTGCAGAATTCTGAACTAAGGGCAGCCTGTTCCACTTGGAGAGGACGGAGGGTCATTGCTGGTCCTCTGGAATGCGATGGAAATACTCCAAGCATCCCCCCAGGCATGGCATTTCTCCATGAAAGAAGAGTTGCAAGAGCTGCAACCTCAACAGGCAGGCCAGTGTCTCCAGCACCCTGGGGGTGTTCGCTGCCTTTGTGCACCTTTCACAAGGAAGCTGGGAGGGCTGACAGCACCTCTCCTCTGATTCACAGCCTTCATTTTCGTTTGCTTCTGCCTTCTCCAGCTTCTGTTAAGCTTAATCATAGGTTCAGTAGGTGTTGTAGATTTCCTAAGGTCTGCAAGGAAAATAGGCTCCTGATCAACCCAGACAATGCTGAGTACATTCAGACAATGAGGCAGGAGGGAGGGAAGGAGGGCAAGCCCGGCATTGGTAGGCAAGAAGAGACATGTGCTGTATAATATTTCACCATGTGTCAGGAAGAATATGACACAGGAAGGTATATCACGGGTATTGGCTCTGTGCCTTCCACATTAAATGACACACAGACATTTTTGCCTATCTTTTAAGAAAGCCAGCATTCACATTACAGAATTTGATTTTATTTTTCCCCAAAAGAGCTTTTTTTTTTTGTAGCAAAGGACCTGCTGTGGCTAGGTCTTCTTGTCAAGTTAGCTTCCTTCACTTAGAATAGTTGCTCAATCTTTCCTCGACTTTTATAACTTTGACATTTTGATGATTTCATCTGGATTCCCATGCAAATGTCCCTTAGTTTGGATCTGTCTGATGTTCACTCCTGCTGAAATTTAGGTCATGCAGTTTTGGCAGAGATTTCACAGAAGTGATGCTGTGTTAACCCTGCGTTCAGCCAGGTGGTACATAATTCCAACTTGACTCATTCATTATCAAAGTTACATTCACTTTGATCATTCAGTTGTGATAGTATTTGTAAAAATTTTCTTTGTAGGCTGGAGAAATTGCTTAGTGGTTAAGGCATTTGCCTGCAAAGCCAAAGGACCACGGTTTGATTCCCCAGGACCCACATAAGCCAGATACAGAAAGTGGCATATGCATTTGGAGTTCTTATGCAGCAGCTGGAGGCCCTGGCATGCCCATTCCCTCTCTCTCTTTCTCTTTCTCTCTCTCTCTCTCATCTGCTTCTCTCTCCTTCAAATAAATAAATTAAAATAAAATTAAGAATTTTCATTGTAAAAATTACTGTTTCTGCCTTTTAAGTTTGGGTGGATGTGATCTGAAACTATATAAACTTTACATTTACTTTTAAAATATTTTATGTATTTAGTTGAAAGACAGAGAGAGAGAGAGAATGGATGCACCAGAGCCTCCAGCCACTGCCAGCGAACACCAGATGCATGTCCCGCCTTGTGCACCTTGCTTAGTGGGTCCTGGGGAATCGAATCTGGGTCCTTAAGCTTCACAGGCAAGCACCTTAACCACTAAGTCATCTCTCCAACCCTAAATTTCATATTTCTAAGTAAATTTCCACCCACTAGTTTTTCTATGGCTATTTCTTGGCTGAATTAATTATTACCGTGATGGTTATTTTTCAAACGCCATCCTTCTTCATTTATAGGTTGCCATTTTACTGTAAGGAAAAGTTTTTCTTCATTCACATTATGGTGGGCTTACAGATTCCTACTTGTTGAGTGGTTATACCCCCATTACCATCATGGTTGCCATGCACTGCTATTGTGATCCTTCACTATCATTATTTACTCTGCTAAATAGCTTGTGCAGAATTTGGCTAGGGGGTACCCTTTTAGGCTGGTTTCTATGTCATTTTGGCATGTTCCCACCATTCTCTGGGAGCTGGGGATCCTTGGGGATGGTAGCTCTGCAGGGCTCAGTGGACCAGGGTCTCTTGACAAGAAGATTTTGAAGACCAAGGCTATAATTTCCTTTCTCCCTTTGTTTCTCGTTGCGTATCCTTGAGGGAGTGGTCCTTCTGCTCTAAGGCTCAAAATAGGGGTAATTAGTTGCTGTTACCATTTGGGGCAGTTATTGTGAAATTCAGCCTAAAGAAGGAGACTGTAATACCTTCCATTCCTAGAGACTTCTAGAATCATTCTGTGCACTGACATTTCAGGATGGCTTAATCAGTTGAGGAGAAGCCATTTGAAACATCTGTCTTCTTGTCTTGTTTACAGCCTGAGTTATTTGTTTCCATCCAATAAATATATTCTTCAGTGGTCTTCTGGCTCCCAGGTGTCTGGGGCAGTGAGGACTAGAATGCTTTCCGCAGAGGAGCCCTGGCCTGGAAAGTGCAGAGGTCAGTGCATCGGTGCAATAGAGTTCCTGAGGGGGTAGGGAGGCTGGGAGGAATCCTAGTGACTCTGGCTCTGAAATTATATGTGCCTTATCTTCTCTCCCTCTCAAGGCCCTATCTTAGCTGGCTCAGGGCCAGATGAGCAGATGTAGAGGACTATGGGTAGGAACAGGATTCTTGCCATGTCAGGGGAGCTGCGCAGAGGCAAGAATTCAGTCAGGAATGTCTCCGTGACTTCCTAGGTGCAAATGGCAGGTAGAGGCAAGGACAGTCAAAGTGTGTGGAGCAGCGGCTGGCCTTAGTGTCTCTTTCTGCAGCCTCATCTGCACTCTCCTACGAGGCAAAGACAGTCAAAGTGTGTGAATGAAGCAGTGCCTGGCTTTAACATCTCTTGCCATAGGCCTCGTTGCTAGATTTTGCACGTAGCCCAGCTAGTTACCCACCACACTGACCTCACCTGCTGGTTAGCCTGTATCTGAAGGCTTCCCCCAGTACTTCCCGATCCAAGCACTAAAAGGGAAGTTTGAAGTTAATAAAATGTGAATTAAACCTATATAAAAAGAAACTCGATGCCAATCTTGTTAATCAGGAAAAGATTAGTAAGAATTAATACTTTACTGTCTTTGAAAAGTTTTCCTAGTTTTGTATAGTGATTACTGAAAACGTATATAAATTTAAAAAATCAAACATGTTATTCATAGACAATTACATTCACAAACAAAATTTATTTTAAAAAAAAAGCATGAAATATGTTAAAAATGAAAACGACATTTGATGTGATATGAGTGTGCATTTGAGGTTTTTAACCTGAGAGGAATCTGGGCTTGGTGGTTCATGCCTGACATCTCCTACTCAGGGGGCTAAAGCAGAAGGACGGCAACTTTGAAGCCAGCCTGGGCCACACAGTGGGTTCAAAGTTTCAAGTTCATAGTTAGGCTGGGTTCAAAATAAATGACTAAGAGAAATAAGGTTAAATAAGCAAAATGAAGTTTCGTGGGTGACCCAAAGCAAGATTGTCGAGGGCTTACCAAGGATCCAAGGACACCTGTGTAGTAAGTTCCCATTCCTGGGCAAACCCAGACAGGCTGAACACCAGGGTGATGTGGAGAAGTAAAAGTTTCTCTGTGCTGGATTAGAGGGTTGGACTCAGTCCCTAATTCATAACCACAGGCAGACCATCCCCTAGGCAAGCCTTAGAGTTCTCAACATAACAAGTAAAGAAATCTACAGCACCTTCTTCTTCTCTCACACCTCTGAGAGCCCTGCCATGATGTCTGTCTACCCTCAGCAGTACAACTCTGTGTATCTCCCCCTGAGCTTTGATTGCAGGAGCGATTTATTTTGAGCATCACTTTCTGCACAGTCCATAATCAAGGACTCGGCCTCTCTCAGGGCTAGTACCTCCTCTGAGAGGAAGCAGACCAGTCAGGGTTTTGAGCTGGCATTTTCCCCCCTCTAAACATAATTGAGGCCCTGCCCTGGGGACCAGATAGGGAGAAAGGCAGGCTTTCTTCCCAGTCCATTAGTACACTGGTTGGTATTCTCTGCCTCTTAAGAATTTCATCAAAGAGAGGAGTATGGAAAGAGAAGATATTTGGCTAAGGTGGAGTGTTAATTTCTATGGTTGCTAAAATAAATTACTGTAGTTTTGGAGGCTCAGCTCAACAGAACTTTCTTCTCTAGCACTTCCAGAAGCCAAAAGTCTAAAGTCAAGTTGTCAATAGGGCCAAAGGCTCCTGGAGAAATTCTTTCCTTCATTCTTTTAGTTCTGCTAGTTCTGGGGGTTTCTTGGTGTGTGGGTGATAGTCTCTGTTCTGTCTTCTCTTTATCTCTTTTAAAAAATATTTTATTTATTTTACATTATTTGCAAGCAGAGAGAGACAGAGAGAAGAGAGGCAGAGACAGGGAGAAGGAGAGAGAGAGAGAAAAGGAATGGGCCCACCAGGACCTCCTGCCTCTGCAAACTTAACTCAAGATACATGCACCACTTTGTGCATCTGACTTTACATGGGCACTGGAGAATGGAACCCAGTTCATTAGGCTTTGTATGCAAGTGCCCTAACCGCTGAGCCATCTCTCCAGCCCCCCTCTTCATTTTTTTTTTTTTTTTGAGGCAAGCCCAAAGAATGAGAGAGAGAGAAAACTGGTATGCCAGGGCCTCTGCAATCAAACTCCAGACACATGTACCCCCTTGTGCACATGTGTGACCTTGAGCGCTTGCATCACTGTGCGTCTGGCTTACATGGGACCTGGAGAGGCGAACATGGGTCCTTACGCTTTGCAGGCAGGCACCTTTCTGCTAAGCCATCTCTCCAGCCCTCTCTTCATATCTTATAAAGACACTTGTTACTGGGTTTAGGTTGCACTTTGGTGATCTAGGATGGTCTCATCCAGACAATCTTAACTTAATTATATATGCAAGTCCTTTTCAAACTAAGGGCCCCAGGTACTCAGACATATCTTTTGAGGGGCCACCATTTAACCCACTACATGTGGCATGACTAATGGGTTTCTTCCCTGAGCTCTAGGGAACTTGGGTAATAGTGGTTAGGGAAGGTCCTACAGGCAATGTTGGGAAGAAGGAAGGAGATGTGAGTAGTATGCACAAGGCCCCGTTGACTTTGGCTGGTGCTGGAATCAGCAACTCTGCAGGTCAGCCATGGCCACTTTGAGCATTCATCTGTCCTCTTCCCAAGGAAGATAAGTTTGCTCTGCCCTATTAATAAGCAACTCCAAAAATCCCAAGGTCTTACAATACCCAACACTCAGCTGAAGCCTGCAGGCTGACCACACCATTGGGTTGCCTTTACTCTAGCGCCGTGCCGAAGCCTTGTGGTGGGAAGAAAAGCATTCAATAGGCCTGTTGTGTGGGTGAGTATGTCTCTGTCTGTTGAGAAGCTGCCTAGTTTTCTTGGCCTCTTACCACAGGGGGAAGAGTTCTGCTCTCCCAGGTTACTGGGGACTCTTACCACAAGCTTCAAGGCCCATGCTGCCTGCAGGGCTGCCCCAAGCTTTGTCCTGAACGCTCTAACCCTCCCATGCGTCTCGTTCTCTGTCTCCCGGAAATAAAAATAACTGAGTTACAGTTCGTGCAACTGTCCCAGAGAACTGCTTATTTGGACCGTGTTTAAACAGAACCTGAATTGACTGCTTAAAGCTCAGTCATGGGAAGAACACTCGACTCCTTTTCCTGCTTGCCGAGGCTGTGAGGAATGGGCAAGGCCATCCCTTAACTGCCTGAAGCCAGTTAAGCAGCAGAGGCTAGTTTGAATCTAGAGGTTCATGATGGGGGTACCCTGGGAGGTCCCTCAATTATAAGGAAAATGATGTCAGAGTGATGTGTCCAGCATAGGGGTACTTTCTGGGGTCAGGAACTGGCTTAGATCTGAGTCTCAAAGGGTTTGTAAATCTGGGTAAATTAAGGACCAGGAAGTCTAGTCTAATCCATTTGTTTTCCTGGTGACACAGACATTGAGGTTTGGTTCTTTGCACCCAACAGACCGACCTTACTTAATATAACTTCATCAAAAGCTTTCCCCTTAAACCTTGCTTTTTCTTTCACTGAGTTAATTTCTTTAATATTACAACCTACACTGGGAGAGAGGAGGATGCTTTGGAAAGTTATATTGACTTTTAAAGCCGCCAGGGTATCGTTTGGTGCATTCCTGGCCCCAGCAATTATTACCCTCTGAGAGCCTGCAGAACTGCCTCCTGCCTTCCCTTTGGTCTCCACGGGGACTCATTATGTTTCTAGCAGGCAAGTATGAAAACTTACGGCGCTGGCTTACCAGAAGGGTTTGCTTTGGGAATTTCACAGACAGGGCTGCTTCTGTCTTGTAAAGAAATTTACATCCTACATAGCAGGGAATGACTGTGGCAGATGATGGTAATAGAACTGCATTAATATTACATGTCTACCAGGCAAAGAACCAATAGGTTTTAATAGCATAGATCTATTTATCCCCTTCTCTCTCCTCGGTGAGGCTGGTTGGGGGCAGTGGTATTTCCTCTTTATGGATTAGGAAACAGGCTCAGTATTTTATGATCCTCCAGAGCAGGATTCTTAGCTTGGTCCTTGGGTGAGGCTTCAGAAGGCTGGGAATTCCTCCATGATCTGCAGACAGGTATATATTTGCTGTCCACTGGGGGGGTGGAGAGGTGGGGTAAAGGATGTGATTTTTTTTCCTTACATTTCTACAAAGTTCTGTGACTGTCAAAGATCAAAGCCACCACAATACAGCTCTTGTTCTTTTTTTATTTTATTTATTTGCAAGTAGAAAGATACAGAAACACACACACACAGAGAGAGAGAGAGAGAGAGTGAGAGAGTGAGAGAGTATAGGGCCTCACTTTGTTCATCAGGCTTTGCATGGGTACTGAGGAATTGAACCTGGGCTGTTAGGCTTCACAGGCAAACACACCTTAACTGCTGAGCTCTCTCTCCAGCCCTAGAGCTCCCATTCTTAGAAAATAATTAAGAAAGGCTAGTGAGATGGCTTAGTGGTTAAGGCGCTTGCCTGCAAAGCCAAAGGACCCAGGTTCAACTCCCCAGGACTCAGATGCACAAGGGGGCGCACGCGTCTGGAGTTTGTCTGCAGTGGCTGGAAGCCCTGGCATGCCCATTCTCTCCCTCCCTCTCTCTCTCTCTCTCTCTCTCTCTCTCCCTGCCTATTTCTGTATCTCTCTCTCAAATAAGTAAACAAAAATAAAATATTTTTTAAAATATTTAAGAAATGTTTTGGGCTGGATATGAATTGTTCCCCCTCAAAGCTTATGGGTTAAAGCCTTGGTGACTGGCTGGTGGGTCCAGTCATTTGAGAATTCATTGGCTTCCCAGGGTTCCAGGTAATCAGTGGACTAATCTCTTGACGGCATTATTGAGAGGTGAGCCCGTGTTGGAGAAATTAGGTCACTGTGGGTGTGCCCTAGGAAGATCACCCTCAACCGCAGCCCCTTCCTGTCTCTCTGTTTCCTGGCTGTCCCAGACGAGCAGCTTTCCTCCACCATACCCTTCAGCCAGGGTGTCTCCACCTTGCTATGGGCCTAAATCAATTGGGTCAGCTGCCCCTAACAAAACCTCTGGAGTCAGGAGACCACCCTCCAAACAAAAATCTTTCCTCCTTTTAAATGGTCAGGCATTTTGTCATAGTGACAAAAAGGTGGTTGACACAGCAGGTGAGGTCTACTGACATTCAGTTCTACATATTGAAAGATTTTCTTCTGTTTTCTTTGGCTACTGACCTCTACAATAGCAGACAAAAATGGAAGCGAGAACAACTTCTGGACCAGCACCTATTTTGTTAAAATCTTGCTTAAAATTTTTTTTTTTTTTTTTTGCCAGGAGTAATGGCACACGCCGTTAATCCCAGCACTTGGGAAGCAGAGATAGGAGGATCACTGTGAATTCGAGGCTACCCTGAGACTACAGAGTGAATTCCAGGTCAGCCTGGGCTACGGTGAGACCCTACCTCGAAAAACAAAACAAAACAAAATATATTTTTTAATTTTTATTTATTTATTTAAGAGAGAGAAAGAAAAAAAGAAAGAAAGAAAAAGGAAGGAAGGAAGGAAGGAAGGAAGGAAGGAAAGACAGGGACAGATATAGAGGAAGAACAGGTATGTCAGGGCTTCTAGCTGTTGCAAACTCCAGATGCATGTGCCACCTCATGCAGCTGGCTTACATGGGTCCTGGGGAATCGAATCTGGGTCCTTTGACTTTGCAGGCAAGCGCCTTAACTGCTAAGCAATCTCTCCAGCCCAAAATCTTGCTTCTTATAAGAGTGAGGCAGAATGGAGCAAAACCTCCAAAATTCTCAGGACACACAGTTGGGCTGAGAAACTAGGGCCCACAGAGCAGACGGTGCCCTCCCCTTGATAAGTCAGTGGTTGCCCAGCACAGGGTCAGTTCCTTTGTAAGAAATCAACTCCAACTGCAGTCGGAATCTCTTGCCAATATTTCTTAGCAAATGACAGTACAATGTGACTCATTTTTCTTGGCATTATGCAAATGAAGGAAAAAAGACTGAGTGGCCTTCTGTCCAGAGAGCAGGAAATGAAGGCTGTCTGGGGCGCGACATGCTCCCTGGGACATACAGTATCAGAATGGATTTTGGAAGAACCAGGCCTTTGTTCATTTTCTGTTTTGAGTGAGCTCTTCTTCCCAGCCATGGCTGGAAGGGTTGGCTCCCAACCCACACTCCCAGGGTCAACCAAAGAGAATCTTATGAGGATGTCTAGCTTCTGCTCTCTATAGAGCAGACATCAGGGACTCCTTCCCCATCAGCCTCAGCCTTGCTTCCCATTGAAGGTAATGTTACTTTTCCTGAATTAATGCTTGGAGTCAACTGGTCCCTCTGGAAGTAAAGCTACAGCCACAATGGGGCTTGTACTTGGGCCCTGAGAAGTGCTGAGCAGATGGTGTTAGTTTACTGGATTTCAGTTCTCTTCTTTTCCCCTCACAGGCTGATGTCATTCTGGCCGGGATGCCCTGAACCTCAGCAGCCACCATGAGGGGATAGTCTAGTGCACTGTCAGTTAGGGAAACTGTTCATGTTCCATTTCTTTTGAACGGACAGAGCAGTGTTTCCTCAGAGGGGTTTGTGAAGAGACACCTCAGAAATGGAAGGCTTGGGGCTGGAGAGATGGTTCAGAGGTTAAGGTGCTTGCCTACAAAGCCTAATGACCTAGGTTCAATTCCCCAGTAACCCCTGTAAAGCCAGATGCACAAAGTGGCACATGAGTCTGGAGTTCTGTTTGCAGTGGCCAGAGGCCCTGGTGCACCCATTCTCTGTCTCTCTCATCTCTCCACCTCTTTTTGCTTGCAAATAAATCTATAAAACCATAAAGAGAGAGAGAGAGAAAGAATGGAAGGCTTTATGAACAAGATCGTAGTTCCCACTGAGTATGTGGGCTGGAGTTGCTTTTAGAGAGCATCAGACGCATGGGAAAACTGAGGCCCAGGGAGACAGTGGCCAGGTAGCTGCATCCGGACTAGACACAGCCTAAGTGACTAAGCTAGTGTACCGTGGGCCGCTCTGCACACATTTCTGCATCATTCCATACTTCTGAAGCCGACCTCAAGTGTCACCTTTCAAATGTCACCCTACGTTAATTTTCGGAGCCCCTCAAAGAAAGTCTCAAGTACTTTTTTTTTTTCTTGGATATAGACCAAAGGTGTTGAATAACTTCTTAGGGACTTTTGAGACAGACTTCCATGTGGGGAGGGGTCCCCTAATACCTTGCAGTTAGGGTACTCATTCTTTCTTGGCCTTTTTTTTTTTTTTTTTTTTTTTAAGAGCGAGGACTTTTTATTTATTTTAGCAGAGAAAGAGAGAGAAGGAGAAAGAGAACAGGCGCGACAAGGCCTCTCACCACTGCAAATGAACTCCAGACGCATGCGCCCCCTTGTGCATCTGGCTAACGTGGGTCCTGAGGAATGGAACCTGGGTCCTTTGGCTTCACAGGCAAATGCCTTAACCGCTAAGCCATCCCGCCAGCCCATTTCTTGTCCTCTTAAGTAAACTGGATACAGGTTTAATCCAGCATCCAGGGCTCTTGCTACCACTTGGCTGTGGCAGGCTATTCACAGCCACTCTAGTGGGACTAGCTTTTCATGGTCACCTGCCATTAGGGACTTCAGGCTTTCCTTCATCCCCACCTTCTCTGGTCCAGCCTCTGTGAGTTGTGCAAGAGCTTTCCTTGCAAGGTGACTTGTGATAATGGAGCCACACGCCCAGGCCCTACCCAGGCCCAAGGAACTTAACCCGAGGCACGAGGGTAACCTGGAACACTCCAAACTCCCAGGTCAGAAGGGGTGGGCCACAGCCACCAGGAAGTTCATAGGAGTCTTACTGAACGCATCCCACGTGGGGCGGCTGGCATTCTTATCCATGGTGTTGGGCTGGAGAGAGGGGGAAGAGCGCAGATCATCCCTCCAGCTCCGCGCGGCCCAGGCATGGTTCCTCCCCTCCCTCCCTCCAGGAGCTGCAGCCCCCCCACTCCGCCCCGCAGCCTCGGGCCTGCCCAGCCGCACGCTCCTCGGGCCACGGCTCGTAGATTTCGGGTGCGTTATCAGGGGCCGAGCACCGCCGTTGATAAACTTTATGAAAGGAGGCGGCGGCGTCTCCGGCGGCGGGCTGGGCGGCCGCTGCTTTCCCACACTGATTAGGATCAGCCCGGCTTTGGAAGCGGCAGTTAAGGATCTGGGTGCCGGGAGCCGGCTCCCCTTCCTGCCCCGCCCGGGGGCCCTGGCTGGCCGGCTGCTGGCCCCGCGTGGGCGGGAGGTCCGGGCTGCGGCCGGCTGGGCGCGGGCGGGCGGGCGGGGGGAGGGGAAGGGCCCGCTGAAATCCAGGGGGAACAGGAATAAAGTGAATTTGTCATCCCTTAGGTTTAATGTCCACATCCTGTCTCTTTTTCACCTGCATTTACTTGCCCTTTTGCATTTAGGCTGGAGTTCCTTTTGTTTCTTTTCATCACAATGTTTGGCCCATCCCTTCAGTCCCTATGGTGGAGGCCTCTAATCGCTGACCAGACTGAGAGACCAATAGTTCTGCACCCTTCCCCCACCTCCTTTTCTCAGGAAGTTTAGAGTAGCAGCCTGGGGTTTTAGGTGCCAAGAACAGGGACTGAGGGTGGCACTTTATTGGGGGGGAGGGGAGGTTTTTTTTTTTTTTTTTTTTTTTTGAGACAGGGTTGCATGTAGCCGGGGCTGGTTCCAGACCCACTATATAGTAGAGGGTGACCTTGACCTCATGATCCTCCTACCTCCACCTCCCCAGTACTGGGATTGCAGGCATGAACCATCACAAAAGGCCTGGCTTGTTTAATCTTTATGGCGACTGACTTTAGGGAGGTGTCGTTCCTTATCAGGGTATTTTTACAGACGTTTAAAACTGAGGCACAGAGAGGGTAAGTGACTTGCTTTAGATGACTCAGAAAGGCAGTGGAGAAATCAAAGTCTGACCTCAGGGGTTGGGATGGGGCTAAACGGTAGAGAGCTCTGCCTAGCATACCCAAGGCCCTTGATTTCAGCCCCAGCACAGAACACAAAAAAGTAGCAAATGGTCTCGCCTAACTTCTGAGTTTCCTTACTGCTCTAGAACAGGTAAGGGTAGGAATGGAGTGGACAGGATGACCTAGCCTATCCGGAGGGTCATTCCTGTGGAGGGGCTATAGGTCTTGGAGACCAGAGTGATGTTCAATCTTTGTTGTCAATTTGATTCCAATTAAAATCACCTGGAAGACATATTTCTGGGTCTGTCTGTGAGGATGTTGCTAGAGAGGTTTAACTAAAAGAAAGAAGACCCACTCTGTAGGTGGGTGGAACTATTGCTGGGCTGGATTACCCAATGTAACACACACACACAGAGAGAGAGAGAGAGAGAGAGAGAGAGAGAGAGAGAGAGAGGTGAGCTGAGCACTGGCATTTATCTCTCTTTGCTTTCTGACTGACCAGCTGCTTCTACCCCCCAGTGCCATGTCTCCCTCCCATGATGGACCGTGCCCTCAAACTGTGAGCTGAAATAAACTATTTTTTTCCTTCTTTAAATTGCATTTGTCAAGTATTTTGTCCCAGCTACTAGAAAATAGGAAAGTAATGAATAGGGCTGGAGAGAGATGGCTTTAACGGTTTAGGCACTTGCTTGCAAAGCTTCAAGGCCTGGGTTTGATTCGCCAGTGCCCATGTAAAGTCAAATGTGCAGAGTGCTGCACGCATCTGGAGTTCTTTTGCAGTGGCAAGCGGCTTGGTGTGCCCCATCTCTTTCTCTCTCTCTCTCTCTCTCCTCTCTTTCTCTCTCTATGTTTGACAATAAATGAGTAAAAATATTATTTTTAAAAAGAAAAATAAAGAATATAGGTAGATAGTAAAGACAGACATGGCAGTAGAAAGGTGGCAATTTCAAACAAAATAAACGTGTGTGGTTCTGGTGTTTAAGGCCTGCGGCTTTCACCTTCCATTTCTCCAAGGACAAGGGGATTACCCTCAAAAGCTACTTCCTTGATCTGGAAAGTTCTGCCTGCAGCTACTGAAATCTCACCACCTCAAGACAGTCTTAACAACCTCCTGAGAGCTTTCCCAGACTGACTGCTTCTTATCTTCCAGCTCAAGATTGAAACCAGTCCTTTCTTTCGCCTCTCTCACGCAGCAACACCTGCCTCTGCACGAGGTGTTGGGGTCTTTATTACTAGACTGTCCTGATTCAGTCCTTCCCTTCGATCTGCTTTTGCCCCAGCCCTGGTTTGATACCCAACACACAGGAGGCATGTGTGGTAGCTGCAGTTGATGAATACGTGGTGTTCAGGGGAAGTAGCTTCTGCTCTCACAGGTGTCGAATTTTCCTCTTGACGGATTTCAAAATCGGGCAAGCTAAAAATGGACATCTACGTCCCCAGCAGAGAAGGTCTGGACCACTCTGCCAAGAGAACACAACAAGCAGAACACGCCCAGCAACCAGGCTCCCTGAGGCCAAGTAACCCAAGCTACTGGCTGTTAAAATCCATCCAGACAAGGAGTGGGATTAGGCTTGGGGCCTGGGCCTAGCGACGAGTCAACAAACGGAAGTCCTGTTGCCCTAGTTATGGGGAGAGTGTTGGAAGGGCTGGAAGCCAGGGAGGTTGTTCCAAAAGCCATGGTGGATTGTCATCATTAAACCCTTCTTTTAAAAAAATTATTTTATTTTATTTGCAAGCAGAGAGAGACATAGAGAAGAGAGTCAGACAGAGAGAGAGAGAGAGAGAGAGAGCACTTGAGGGCCCCTAGCCACTGCAAACAAACTCCAGATGCATATGCCACCTTGTGCATCTGGCTTTACATTTGTATTGGGGAATCAAACCCTGGTCCTTAAGCTTTTCAGGTAAGCACCTTAACTGCTAAGCCACCTCTCCAGCTCCAAGAACATCTTTTTTGGGCTTGAGAGATGGCTCAGTGGTTAAGGCACTTGCCTTTAGAGCCCAATGTCCTGAGTTCAGTTCCCCAGTACCCATGTAAAGCCAGGTGCACAAAGTAGTGCATGCATCTGGAGTCCATTTGCAGTGGCTGGAGGCCCTGCCACCCATTCTGTTTGTCTATCTTCTATCTCTGCTTGCAAATATATACATACGTGTGTGTAATTTATTTTAAAAAGAACTTCTTGGGCTGGGGAGATGGTTTAATGGTTAAGGTGCTTGCTTGCAAAGCCAAAGGACCTGGGTTTGATTCCTGAGTACCCATGTAAAGCCAGATGGACTGGTGCATATATCTGGAATGGCCTACCCCATTCTTTCTGTCCATCGCTTTCTCTCTCTCTGCTTATAAATAAGTAAAATAAATAAATAAAGTATATTTAAAAATAAAAAGAACTTCTTTTTCAAAGATGCTATATACATATATTGTATATACATATACAGTCATCCATATTGCATGAGCCCTTACTAAGGTTGTTAGAAACTTAATGCATTTGCAGGCAATATTGATATTATGATTTTTAGAGCTCTGGAAAAGAAGATAAAGGTTTATTGACTTTGAGATTTGTAGAAGTAGTCTTGCGTATTCTGAATGATGTTCAATAATGAAACAGTATGTACTAATATAAAATTTAGACAGCTCCACTATTGGCTAGACAAGGTAAGTCTGGCTCAAGAGCAGTAGGCAAACAGTCCCAGGAGGCATAGTTAGGCCATTACTTGGATAGGTACTATGGGGCCATTTTTGCAAGCACCACTAAACTCTCAAGACGGATCATTAGGGGTCCCGCTTAAAGAGATTACCGAGTTATTTGTTGGGTAGTTTCTCTTGGTGTTGGGGTTACTCTGCTCCATGCTGGCGGGAGCAGGAATCACAGAGATGAATGAGGTCACGTCTGCGAGTGAGGATCTGTGTGCGCTCACAGACCAGCCCAGGCAACTGGCTTCGTTCAGTGCAAAGAAAGAAAGGATAAGAGGTGACTTCATTTTTGAAATCCGTGATGGAGACTGTTTAGTTTGTTCAGGTTCCCAAGAACCAATGACCTTTTATGGGTCCTGTACTCCATGGCCTTCCTATAGCAAAGTCTTTATAGCCTAGGGGTTGTCCTGGAAGTCCCCAGTGGTCTGTTCATTCCCAGGGTGTTGCTCATACTAGATTGTACATCTTGCTTGGGAAATCTGGAAAAATAAAGTTTTTTTTTTTTTTTTTTTTTGAGGTAGGGTCTCACTGTAGCCCAGGCTGACCTGGAACTCATTATGTAGTCTCAGGGTGGCCTTGAACTCATGGCATTCCTCCTACCTCTCTGCCTCCCAAGTGCTGGGATCAAAGGTATGCACCATCATATACAGTTTCTTATTTTTTTTTTTTTTTTTTTTTTTTTTTTTTTTGAGGTAGGGTCTCACTGTAGCCCAGGCTGACTTGGAATTCTCCTATATAGCCCCAGGCAGGCCTCAAGCTGTAGCTGGGTGTGGTGGCGCGTGCCTTTAATCCCAGTATTCACCAGGCTGAGGCAGGAGGATCACTGTGAGTTTGAGGCCACCCTGAGACTACATAGTGAATTCCAGGTTAGCCTGAGCTAGACTGAGAACCTACCTCAAAAAAACCAAAATAATAATAATACTACTAAAATAAAATAACGTCGTGACCCAGCTCCCTACTATGTAATGTTCTAGTAACAAACCCCCCAGTTCTTCCCCTCTGTGCTTCAGTTCCCACTAGACCTCACCAAATGTCTATTCCCATTCTTTCTTTCGGTCTCACTGCTGCTTGACAGAACCAGGAAGTCCAAAGCTTGTGTGACCAAAGCGTACTCCGAATTAGCTGCTTTTCTCCCCCGGTGAACAGGGCCTTCTTCCCAGGTCAACATGGGCTTCGTAATCTCCTTTGCCATAGCACAGGCTACTTCTCAGGAGGCTAAGAGCTTCTCATGTAGCTGTCAGGCAGGCTCAGACATGCCAGACCCCAGCTCAGGTTCAGCCTAGGTCCTAGGTTCATCCTAATAATAGCCAGCAAGTGTTCAGCTGTTCTGACAAAAAGAGTCTGAAGAATTGCTTTATAAGAAAGACCAAATGGAGGCTGGGGGGGCTCTGAATACAAACCATAGTAGGAAAAGGTTTTAGTGGGTAATAGGAAGGGTCCCCCATACCCTGCCAATACCACCACTACCCCTAAGGTCTAGTGCATGCTAGGCAAGCATTCCACTGCTAAGTTGTATCCCCAGTTTTTTCTTCTAATTCTTTATTTTTAACATTTTTATTTATATATTTATGGAGGGGCGGAGGGAGATCATGGGCATGCCAGGCCCCCTAGACCCTGCAAATGAACTCCAGATGCATGCGCCACTATGTGCATCTGGCTTATGTGGGTGCTGGGGGAATCGAACCTGGGTCCTTAGGCTTCTCTAACTGCTAAGCCATCTCTTCAGCCTTAACTCTTTATTCTCAAGATAGGATCTTGTCGAGGCTGGCCTTGAATTCACTCTATAGCCCAGGCAAGCCTTGTTTTTGAGATCCTCTTGCCTGAGTCTCTTGAGCAGCCTGTGCCTCCAGGCCTGGCGCAGGATTTCCTGCATGAGGGTGATACAAACACAGGTCATTGCTGTCTTCTTTAGGCTCTTCTTTTATGTCAACGTTCTAGTGCTTTGCGTGGGCGTTGGGGTTCCTGAGGTAGGTAAGTTTCCCTCAGCTTTAAAATGTAATAGTAATGGTCCTTTCCTTAATTGAAGACACGTAAAGTTTCCAGCTAGAGCTTTTGCACACATTTTTCTTACCTCTTAAACCTTTACACCTGCAGGCAACAACACTAATGAACAAGCAGTAAACAGATATGAGTGGGAAAGGTTGGAAACCACGGATCATGCTGAGTTTGTTGCTCTTTTTAGAGAACATGTGTGCTTGTGGTTTTATACTGCCAGCCCAGAATGCAACCATATTTTCTGCTATTAAAACTGTTCTTAGTTCACGGGATGGAAAGAAACAAACCATTATTCCACGGGTGTTCCCGGAAGAGCCTCATGTTTCAGGAAGCACACAGTGACTTAGTTCTCCTGCCACCTGAGCACACTTGAGTGCCACTATTGTCCACTCTGGGGAACTGGTTTCCTTTCCCGCCTCTCCTCCCTCTACTCGTCCGCACCATGGCCTGAACTGACTTCTCACCTCTGCCAGGCTAAAGATAACCTCTCCATCCGGGATATCACCCACAAGCTAAATTTATACTAAGGGGTGAGTTGGGGATACCCTGGTCCATGACTCCGGACAAGCATTGGAGCACCACACGGGGTGAAAGGGTGGGGGAGATGAAAAGCACAGGGAGATTGACAGGAAGCTGCCAAGGGGCTTAGAGATAGTGCGGCACACCCATGGCACACCGCGACTAGCATAAGCTATGTGTGCCTGAAGGATTTGACTGAGCCTAGCAAAGATTCCTTTGCTGTCGCTTTATAAAGATTCTGTAATACAACCCCAGGAGGAAAAGCCCAGTGCTAATCAGGGCTCAAGAAGTCAGTGGACTTGATGTACAGAATGGGGTATTTAATTTTATGATGTGGCTATGGGTTACACGAGAGACTAATAAAAGAACTCCATAAAGCTTGGCTTGCAGCAGTGGGGTTACAGCCACTGCCAGAGGGTCAGCCCTGCTCAGAAGTGGTTTCAGAGCCAGGCCGCTATCTAGCTGGTATGTGCTCGGGTAGCCACGCTGCTTCTTAACAATTGCAAACCTTCTGTAGCCCTTGTTCAATAGCGGCTGCTCTTAGCTTCCAAGAGCCATGTTGCTCTCTTAGCTGTCCAGCTCCCACCCTGGGATCTGCTCCAGAAAGCAAACCCAGAAGGCCTATAGACCCAGCTCTACACTGGTCTCTGATTCTGATGTCACCTTACTTTTGGGGATCTGGTGCCTCAGCTGTGATTTTTTTTTTTTTTTTTTTTTTTTTGCCAATTGTTTAAATAAGCACACAACCGGCAGCATGTTTTCCTGGGTCTGGGGAATATGTGTGGGACGCTAATATGGTGCCCACAGGAGGCTTTCTTTGTGGGGGGGGGATGCAAGGACATACCCAATTGTTCCCTTAAATCATTGGAGGTAGCCTCTGAGGGGAATGTTAATAGGCACAGGAACGACTTCAGGACAGAACACTGTCATTTTTACTCCAGTACTGAGGACTGAACCCAGGGCCTTGCACTGGCTAGGCAAGCACTCTTCCACTGAATTAAATCCATAATCCAGTAAAACCTTTTTGGGAGAAACAATTTGCAACCAGGGATTGCCATACAGTCACAGTGAGAAGGGTTCTTGGAGCTCTTCTGCTCTCTCTCCATGGCCAACTCAGACCTCTCTCCCAGGAGCCAGACAGCTCCTTCTCAGCCACACCCGCTAACGTGGACCACAGCTCCCAGGACGAGAAGAGTTAGGAGGTGAGATGTCTTGAACAAACCAGGGTGAACCTCGTCTGGTGAGCTGGAATCTTAGAGGATCAAGTGTAAAGGTTTTCCAAATGTCGGACAAAAGTATGAAGAAGAGGTCACGAAAGGGTAAAGTAAGATTCTAGGAAGGTAGATCTGGGGGCAAAAGATGTTGAAGAGGAAGGAGGAAAAGGAACAGGTGGCTGGGAAGGAATTATCAAACAAATGAAGGAAGAGAATCCCCACGACTAGGAAAGATGTGGGTCTGAGGTTTGTGTCTTTGCTTGCTTATTTATTTTATTTATTTATGGATACAAACCGTCTCACAATGTAGCCCAGGCTGGCCTCAAGTTTTAGATCCTTCCAGCTCAAGGTCTTCACTGCTTATTGGGATAAGGGTGTGTCTCATCTTGCCAGGCTAGGCCAGAGATTTTTATTTTTATTTATTTATTTTTTTGGATTTTCAAGGTAGGGTCTCACTCTAGTCCGGGCTGACCTGGAATTCACTATGCAGTCTCAGGGTGGCCTCAGACTCATGGTAATCCTCCTATCTCTGCCTCCCAAATGCTAGGATTAAAGGCGTACACCACCACACCCAGCGGCCAGAGATTTAAAAGAGCTTACAGGTTGGGTGTGGCGGCACATGCCTTTAACCCCAGCATTTGGGAGGCAGAGGTAGGAGGATCATTGTGAGTTCCAGGCCAGCCTGAGACTACATAGTGAATTCCAGGTTGGCCCTATCTCAAAATCCACCCCCTACCAAAAAAAAAAAAAAAAAAAAAAACACAGGTAACTAGGATGAAAAAGCCATGCCATAGACTCAACCCATTCGTATTGCATGCTTCTATAGGAAGAAAACATAAATTACAGAGGAAGGGAGAGATGCTGTGGCACTTCTCTCCTTCAACAGTGGAAACCGGAGAAGGAAAGAGTCAAAATATCCCTTGCTGGCCGGGCGTGGTGGGCACGCCTTCAATCCCAGCACTCAGGAGGCAGAGGTAGGAGGATCCCCGTGAGTTTGAGGCCACCCTGAGACTACATAGTGAATTCCAGGTCAGCCTGAGCTAGAGTGAGACCCTACCTCGAAAAAAGAAAAAAATATATATATCCCTTGCTGGACGGCAGGGGGGGTTGGGGACCATAGGCATGTACATTGTAGGTAGTCCTTTTGAGAAAACTAATCTTGAAAATAATCATAAGCAAACTTTAAAAACTGAATTGAAACGTATAACTCAAGCTAGGTGCCCAGGTGAAGAGAGAAGCTGGTGGGTAGTTAGGTGAGTCTCTCTCCCGCAGGTGGATCTAGAGTTTCCTACATGGAGTGAGTATTGCCTTCTCATTCTAGGACTGACTTGACTAGGTACTCAAGGATGTCACCTCAGAAAAGACAGCAGGCCTAGGCTGTGACAGTTCCCTTCAGGTTAAGGCCATACCTGGAGAAAGACTCGGTTCTGAGCTGTTGGCAGCCAACACTCGGCAGCTGGAAGGTTGATGGGCATGGAACTTCTGTGCCCTTCACAACTCATGACATGGTGCCCGTGGGATGGAATCTGTAACAATTCAACAACAGTTCTGGGTGGGTGTGGGCATGGGAAAGAACTCCGGTTTGTAGATTTTACTGATTTTCGTGGTGCAAATATTCCCATCATGGCTGATATCCAAGTGCCAGTGTGATGTCCACTGAACATAGCCCCAAGTCTCCAGTTAGCTTCTGAGGGGACTGCACGCACCATTGTGTATGCCTAAGGAAGCTAGGGGAGTTGTGGGGGACAGGAGACTGTAAGGACCAACAGTTCTGTCCCCTGGGTACCTTGTTCAGTAAGAGCACTCTGAATTTCCCCTCTACTGACTCCTTTCCTCTTCCTTTTCCCTTTTCTTTTCTTTTGTCCCTTCTTCTCTCCCTCCCTCCCTACCTTTCTTCCTTTGTTATGTTGGTGACTTTTGCCTCTATAGCCTCTGGTCCCTTCTCCCTTGTCATGGAGTGGCAGTTCTTTGCAGGTTGAACGCCAAAAGGAATCTTACTCACTTGTTCATGGGGAGCCTGCGGGCCTGTCAGAACCACAAGGTGCTCCTTGGAAGGCAGCTGTGAAGACTGACGATCACCCCTCAGTGAATGGCAAACTTTATGTGACAGGTAAACCAGAAGTATTCTTGGCTTTGAGGGACATATGTCTGTGTTGTAAAGACAGTTCGGGGGTTCCCCCACAGGACATAGTTTACTGACTCCAAAAGTGAGAAAAGAACCATTGGATTAAGAAACACAAACCTCCAATTTCCCTCAAAACCCTGAATTCAATTTTAACAAACTCTTTAACACATCAGGATCCTGTTATTTCAGCCTGGCCATCAGTAAGGTGACAGTTGTCACAACCACACAGCATGCTGACAAGAAGGATCCTGTTACTTCAGCATCCTGGGGAGGAGGAAGGCATTTCCATCACACTGTATCCCAAAGTGGTTGAGTAGATTATCAGCCTAGCCTAACAGAAGCCTGGTCATGGCTGAGAAACAAAGCCCTTATTCCGCTTCCCAGCAAGTGAAACACTAGAATTCTGCAAGGAAACCCGAGCGTTTTCTACTCCTCAGACGAAGCGTGCAGGACCTTTCTTGGTAACGTTTGGTGAGCTTTTACAGCATTAGACTAGATGCTAATTCTATAGATGCTAAGCATATTTGGGTGTGAGTTTCTTTTTCTCTTCGTTACAAGGTTTATATTTTTTAAATGAGTAATTTAAGAGTTCTTGAGTAGCTTTATGAACTTTTGTGGATTTATGTTTATCTTGCATCCTAAATTTCACTAAGCCCCCAATTTTATCTCTGGACTACTTCTTGTCTGGAATTACACAATGTTGCCTATGTATTTTTCACACTTCTCCCCTTCCTGGTTATTGAACCTTGAAACCAGTGCCTTGTGGGTGTTAAGCATGTTGTTCTGCGATTCTCTATTGAACTTCGTAAGAGCCAATTCTGTTTTGTTTTCTAGTTGTCTTGGGATGCGTTTGTGTGTGTATTTATATAACAATGTTGATATTGGGAGAGTGGTTTTCTAAGGTAAAGGTCTTGTCTTATCAAATTTTACAATGTTTTGGTTAAAATACCCTTTCTGAGAGAAGTCATCAATGGTGATAAACAGCAGTGGACATTGCAAGCCTTCACATTGGACATCCGGGGACTTCCAGTTAAGATGGTACAGTAAGCATAGTAGCCATGCCAAAACAGCCTAGGATGGGGAATAAGCAGAAAAACACCCCACTACACTCTTCTACCAAAAAGTGAAGGAAGGAATTATCAACCACAGTAGAGAAGCAGGAGAGACCCAGGGCTTCTAGCAACCACAGAAGCAGCCAGCTTTGGCTCCTGCCATGGTGCTGGCAGTTCCAGTCCACCTGAAAGAGCCATATGGGCATCCAGCCCTGAGCGGCAGGACCAGAACCCCCATGAAGGGATTTTCCACTCACACCAGCCTCCTAGCAAAGCCAAGAAACCTGAAGGAGAACACAGCAGGGACCACTGAGCAGGCCAGTACAACTTCAGGCACTCTCCATAGCTTCCCCTCCCCCAACTGCCAGCGCCATGAACCACTGGAGAATTGGCCACCCCCAGCCACATAGTGTCTAGCACAGCCAATCAGAACAGCAGATCCAGTAACCCAAGCAGCTTAGCTGAGACCACAATGCAACAAAGAGGGACCCAGGCAAGCTCCCAGCCTAGGTGAGATTGGAAGCCATCCCAAAAGGTAATAGGGCCTACTTTCAGTGGGTCAGTACCTGCCCCAACGCCATGTATGTAGGCCTACACTGGAAGTGCTAATTTACACCTTCCATGTCAGGGCAGGTATGTGTTAGATTTGATTGATATACTACTGATTGGTTTTACTATTCTTAAATAAGCTGTATTTTTGGTGTGATTTTTGTTGCTTTTGAAGTTTCCTGATTTACAGCGCCTTTGTATTTCTTCTGTCATTCGTGGGGCAGGGTCTCACTCGGCTTTAGGCTGACCTTCAGCCCATTTTTTTCCTTTTTTAAAAATACATTTTCTTATTTATTTATGAGAGAGAGAGAGAGAGAGAGAGAATGGGTGTGCTAGGGCCTTCAATCACTGCAAACGAACTCCAGATGCATGTGCCACCTTGTGCATCTGGATTACATGGGTCCTGGGTAATCAAAACTGGGTCCTTTGGTTTTGCAGGCAAGTGCCTTAACCACTAAGCAATCTCCCCAGCCCTGGAGCCCATTTCAAACCAGAAATCTCAGCCTCCCTGTTGACAGGATTAAAGGGGGTGAGGCCACACACACCCTTAGGGACTTTGACTTTTTTAAATGATCTGCTTGTTTAATCTCTACTCTTGCATAAATACTACATGCTGGCTTTGATTGAGTGTGTATATCGCTCAGTTAAATTTTAAAATTTGCCTGTATTTTGCTCCACCCAGGCTACTAGAATACTTGCATAGCAAGCAAATTCAACCCCTAGGGTCACTTCTGCTATTACTCTGGGACTAATATAAGAACCACACCTGGCACCTTATGCTCCTACCCTGAAGATATATAATGTCAGATTTACACATCTAAGAATACTGCAGATAATTAGAAAACCCAAGCATTAAATGAACTCAAGATGCAAAAATCTCTCCATTATGCTATAAGAAACACAAAAAAATTAAGACAATTCCACCAAAATGTATAAATCCATCAGACATGACCTCCAATGAGACTGATTTAGATGAAATGCCTGACAAAGATTTCAAAGGAATGATTATATCTATGTTCAAAGAAATCAAAGGAATCAAACAAGAAAATAAACTCCTGAAGGAATTCCAAAAGAACACAGGAAACCAATTTAATGAAGTACAGAGGTCAATATAAGACATGAGTAAGGAAATAGAAATGATGAAGAACTACCAACCAGAATTACAAGAAATGAAAAGCAGAATAAGTCAGATAGATAACTGTAGACAGGCTCATCAGGACAGGCTATCTAAACTAGAAGACATGGTGGCAGATCTAGTATAGTCCAATAAATAAAAGACAAATAATAGGAAGGTATGAATGGAAATTTGAAGACATTTGGGACACTATGCAGAGATCAGACATTATAGTAGAAGGAGAAGAATTTCAATCCAAAGGAATAATTGGTATTTGAAACAAAATCACAGAAAAAAAATTCCCCCAAATAGAGAAAGAGATGCCAATACAGATATAGGAAGCCTTTCGAACACCAAACAGACAAAACCAGGGAAGAACCTCTCCTTGCTATAATTAAACTACTAAACACCGATTGGCCTGCCAGGCCAAATGTGTCAACTCACAATAGTTGCATGTCTATTATGGGAGAAATCAACTGCTGATTGGACTGGAGGCCTTTTGCACGGGAGGGAGTACATGCGAGGTACTGAAAATGTAGTCAAAAGCCTATGGCAGGGGAGGTGACGAGTTCTGGAGGAGTAATGCCTGTTTTGTTTGGCTGAATGCATAAATTATGCCCACCAAACTGTCCAGTGAGCACTTTTCTTAATATTTATACTTATATATTAATGCTACTTTCACTTTTGGTTAGAGAAGCTTCTTTTTTTTCAGATGGTGGTAACCACTAGGATGACTCAAAAGTCACCATAGTGCTGAGAAGAAGTGACAGTGCAGTGTTCAACAATGAAACATCTCTATCACACCTTAAAAGCGCAGGATCCATTGCAGAAGAGTTAGCGGAAAGAATGTAAGAGCCAAAAGACAGGTAGGACTGCTTAAAAGCAATCTTCTAGACATAAAATCGCTTGGATATCTATGACCTCACAGTGCCTGGTACTACCTACACATGACCTTCATAATGACATCAAAATAAAAGAAAATAATTTGTAGGGGGAGGGGATATGATGGAGGGTGGATTTGTGAAGAGGAAAGTGGGGTAGGGAGGGAATTATTATGGTTTATTGTCTGCAATTATGGAAGCTGTCAATAAAAGCATTTAAAAAACCCTTTCAAGGGGGTAGAGAGATGGCTCAGAGGCTAAAGGTGCTTGCTTGCAAAGCCTGACTACCCAGGTTCAATTCCCCAGTACCCATGTAAAGCCAGATGCACAAAGTAGTCATGTCTGGAGTTTGTTTGCAGTGGCAGGGAAACTTTGGCATATTTATTCTCTCTCTCAAATAAATAAATAACCCTTTCAAGGTTTAAGAAACTACCCCCCCCATCTAATTACTACTAAATATCACAGTCCATTTTGCAGCACACATGAAAGACATATCTTGTTGGTTTTTTCCCGGTGCCTGGGAAGTTCAGAGCAGAGTTAGGTATCCAGAAAGCTACCTTGGTTTTATTGCAACCATCTTTCAGGAATTCTTCATTTTTTTCCAGTTCACAGATTTCTATGAGCATTCAATGGTTCCATCAGGAACCATCCACATGTATGGAGTGGATCCTGCTTGCTCCTTTTAGAAATCTTCAACTACTGTGTTTTATGTTTTACTCGTGTGACTGCCCGATACCCAAAGGCTGATGTGCATAGAAATTTTTAAGAAATAGAAGATATGTGGACAAGGTTGTAAGGAGTCATTTGTTTTGATGCAAAGGAAAGAACCATCCCTTTATTTATTTTGTTTTATTTATTTTTTTTATTGACAACTTCCATAGTTATAGACAATAACCCATGGTAATTCCCTCCTTCCCCCCACTTTCCTCTTAGCAACTCCACTCTCCATCATACCCCTTTCCCCTCTCCATCAGGCTCTTTCAGTTTGATGTCATCATCTTTTCCTCCTATTATGATGGTCTTCTGTAGATAGTGTCAAGCACTGTGAGGTCATGGATATTCAGGCCATTTTGTGTCTGGAGGAGCGCGTTATAAGGAGTCCTACTCTTCCTTTGGCTCTTAAATTCTTTCTGCCTCCTCTTCCTCAATGGACCCGGAACTTTCGAAGGTGTGATAGAGATGTTTCAGCCTGATCACTCCTCTGTCACTTCTGTTCAGCACTATGGTACCTTTTGGGTCATTCCAGAGGTCACTGCCATCTGAAAAGAGAAGCTTCTCTAACCAAAAGTGAGAGTAGCATTAATATATGGATGCTAAGAAAAGTGTTTACTGGGCAGTTTTGTGGCCATAATATATTCATGTAGCCAGACACCAACAGTGTTACACCCCTAGGACTCGTGACTTTCCCCATCATGTACCAGGTATGTATTTCTTCCCGTGGAGTGGGCCTCCAGTACAATTAGTGAGCAGTTAGTTTCCCCCATAGCAGACATGCCATTTTTGCACACAAGTGCTCATTCGGCCTGGCAGGTCAAACTTAAGGCTTGCAGTGTCCACTGTTGTTTATCTCCACTGATGACTTCTCTCTCCCATAGAGCTGCATGCAATGTAGCTTTTTTTGTTTGTTTGTTTTTTCAGGGTAGGGTCTCACTCTAGCTCAGACTGACCTGGAATTCACTCTGTAGTCTAAGGGCAACCTTGAACTCACAATGATTCTCCTACCTCGGCCTCCCAAGTGCTGGCAATGTAACTTTTTCCAGCTTTCTGTTAACTGATCTACAGGGAGGAGGTTTTCAGCTCAGCTCCAGCTTGATTTCTCAGTGAGCTTGCAGCCCAAGCATGTAGAGTCTTCAGCAATAAGGTTTTACCATCTATCCCTGGTGGGAAACCAAGAGCTTCAGCAATGGCTTATTATGTTTTGGGGGCATCAGGGACCTCCCTGCCTAACAACTCACTGGAAGGTATCCCATCCCTGGCATTGAAATTTTTCTAGTACCAATCTATGGCTTCTGGGTGCATTATTGTCCAAAAAAGTAGGTTTCCATACAGCTTATTCATAACCTCTTAAATTTGGATTAACCCTCTCCCACCCTTTCTTACTCAGTCTCTTCCCTGACCTCACCTAGGACATTTTTGTTATTTCTTTTTGATATACTCACATAATTTAAATTTCTGTTCAGAGGGTGTGTAAATACAAACATTACTGGTTTGCATTACCCAGTTGCAGCCAGAAAGTTTTTTCCTTTCAAGACTCATCAGTAGAGAAGAATGCCTGATTTATTCTCTGCACACTAACACTAACTATGATATTATTCGAGCATATAGAAGGTTACTTTTGCTTTTTCAAAGTAGGGTCTCACTCAAGCGCATGCTGATTAGTTTTGCTTTTACATATTTCTTTGATCATTGGTAAACTTAAATAGTTGTATATATTTTTAGCAACACTTATTTTTCTCTAAGTTATCTGCTTGAATTTTTTTTACTTTTTTCAGTTTTGGTTTGTCGAGGTAGGGTCTTGCTCTAGCCCAGGCTGACCTGGAATTTACTAGGCAGTCTCACAGTGATCCTCCTACCTTGGCCTCCCAAGTGCTGGGATTAAAGAGGTGCACCACCACGCCCGGCTTCTGTTTGAATTTTTGGACCATGTAGAAAATGGAAGTATTAGGATTTTTTCCCATTGACATGCCAGCAAAGGGTTTCAAAACCATTTAAAAATAAGTGTGTTTTTCTTTTTTAATGCCACACAGTCTGTGGTATTTTTCTGATGCCACCTTAGAAGAAATAGCAGCCTTAAATGGAAAGGACAGTCCTTTCAAACAGCTGTAGAGATGTTTGGTCTTGGCCAGTTCCCTGGGTAGTATGTGCATTACTTTTGTGTTGCTGTGACCAAAATACCCAGCCAAAACAACTTAAGGGTGGAAAGATTTATTTTGGCTCATGATTTCAGAGGAATTTCAGTCCATCCTAGCAGAGAAGGTATAAAGGAGGGACTCTGCTGGTGCCAGAGGTAGAGTGTGAAGTGTATTTCTGTACCCTCTGAGGGTAATTTAAATTTAAATGGTGGCAGACCACAGAGTAAAGGAAACATGCCACAACAAGGTTGGGGATCCCTTTCAAGGGCTCATCTGTAGTGACCTACTTCTATCAGACAGATGCCAACCCCTAAAGGTTTCACAGCATGCAAATTAAGGCCACAAGCTCAGGACCAAGCATTCAAAACATGAGACTATGGGGGACATTCCAGAGTCAAACCACAGCAGGTAGAGAATGTGCAAAGGAATGTGAACAAAGTGTGGTCTACCGCACACTTGCTGCGCATTAAATGTGTCCTTTATGCTGAAATGGATTTGTAGGCCTAACAAACCAAACTATGCTTCTGGCAGGAAGCACAAGGCCTGTTTTCTCACAGTCTGTGCTCACGCACAGGAGAGATCATCTCAGTTGGGCAGTTGCAGGTATAGAATTTTCTCCAGACTTCCTTCTTCCCTTCCTTTTTTAAAATTTAATTTTATTTATTTATTAGAGACACAGAAAGAGAAAGTGAGAGAGAGAATGGGTGCACCAGGGCCTCTAGCCACTGCAAACGAACTCCAGACACATGCGCCACCTTGTGCATCTGGCTTACGTGGGACCTGGAGAATCAAACCTGGGTCTTTAGGCTTCACAGACAAGTGCCTTAACTGCTAAGCCATCTCTCTAGCCCTCCCTTCCTTTTTTTATTTTATGTCATCTTAAGACGCCAAGAACCACTTGATTCATCAGATTATGTATTTTTACAAAAGCCTCTGTTTTGTACTTAATTTCTTGGGTAAAACCCATTTCTGAAGGCATTGTAACAGTAAGACTGACATTCATGAAATGCATCTGAAGAGCTTACCTCAGAAGCATCAGTCAATCTTTTAAGACCATGGACTTCAACAACTCCATCTAGGTGAGTATCAGCATTGTCCTGAGTTTACAGAGCTGACTTTATTTCTGTGTTTAGCAGTTTGCTCAAGGTCAACAGCTAGTAAAACATTTATTATTAAAATTCTGGCCCAGTTCAGTTGATGCCCAAGTGCACGCTCCATCGACAGCCCTTGGATAATCTAGCCATGATCCTTAATGCACGATGAGAAAGCTGTACTTCAGCCTTTAATGATGTGTAACCAGAAGCCCCACAGCAGATCCACGTGGCACGTGTTCAAAGGACAAGGCACAGTGGTGGGAAATTGGCCAGAGCATTGGACCATGAGTCTGGGTGTCAGCAGACTGAGACGTGAAAGACAATCCTTAATGGAGGACAAGGCAACCATCTTCCAGGTTACATGGCAAAGGGGAAGTGGGGAAAAACAAAGGCGGTGGGTAATGGCAGGAATTCAAAGTGACTCCTTCCCTTCCTCAAAGATTCTAGGATCTCCACAGTTTCAGAAATTGCAAAAGGCTATGGGATTTCTAGTACTGCAGCTGAGGAAGAGTGGAATGGAAGGCATGAGGCTCCACGAGGTGTAGCAGTGAGGATCCTGGACTGACGGGGCTGCCGTTCAGGCATGGTGAGGCTAGGGCGGGGGGAATACATGCTCCTTGCTTCTACATGGCAGCCCCTCTCACAAAGTGAGTAATGAATTGTTCCCTTTTTAAAAAAAACACATTATTTATTTATTTATTATTTATTTGACAGAGAAAGAGGGAGAGAGAAAGAGAGAGAGAGAAAATGCAAGCGCCAGGGCCTCCAGCCACTGCAAGTGAACTCCAGCTGTGTGTGCCCCCTTGTGCATCTGGCTAATGTGGGTCTTGGGGAATCGAACCTGGGTCCTTTGGCTTTGCAGGCAAATGCCTTAACAGCTAAGCCATCCCTCCAGCCTCAAAATATATATTTTAAATTTTATTTATTTATTTATGAGAGAGGGAAAGAGAGAACGGGTGTGCCAGCCAGTGCAAAAGAACTCCAGATGCATGTGCCACCTTGTGCATCTGGCTTACGTGGGTTCTGGGGAATTGTACCTGGGTCCTTAACTTTTGCAGGCAAGCGCCTTAACCACTATGCCATCTCTCCAGCCCAAGTTTTCCTTTGAGGTTTCCACTGCAACTATCAACAATAATCTTAAGAACTGGGGCACTGGTGATGAAACAGAGTGTTGTCTGGGCTGTGGACTAGGTTTGGTAAGGCAGTGGTCTTCATGTGTTTTCAGGTCATAAGCCAGTGACACATTACATATATAAAACTGAAGTAAAAATTTCTGTTTTTTCCTGAAGAAAAATTTCATGGTTCAGTACTTGCCCTTGCTATGCACGGCACTGTCAAGTATTTCCTATCATCTTCTTTTTAGAGTAAGCAAAAATGCTGCTACCACTTGCTCAATTGATTTCGCAATCCATTAGTGGGTCGTGACTTATTGAATGAAAAATCCCCGTTCCAAGTTGTCCCATGTGCCAGACAAAGAGAACACCTGCAGATGTCATCATCTGACCCCTCTGGAGCCACAGGCAACAGAGTGTAAGTTGTGAAGAGAGTAGAGGTAACAAAAAACAAAACAAACAAAGACAACAACAACAACAGATGTAATTCTGGTTAGCACCCATCCTTTTAGTCTGCAAAGGGATTCAGGTACATATGGGAAGGTCCAGAATGTAGATTTGTAAAGCCAGGGTTACAAACCCTTGTGGAATATGTGCAGAAGTTTCTAGAAGACCACTCTGAGCTCAGTCTTGCTTTAGCTTGAGATAGGGCATCCTCCCTCCCCAGCTTCCCAGGACCCCTTGGCTGTGCACACAAAGAGAACCGGGCTTTTGTTTGGGCCTTTGCTCCTTTCCTATTTGACTGAATGTGCAGAGGGACTGTTTGCCTTTGGCTGCACATCCTGAATCGTAATCAGGATGCTGCTGGCACAGAAAAACCGCCCCCACCCTTGCCTGAAATAACTGAACAGGGAAGTAGAATTCTTCCCCTCTCCAACCTTAAAGCACGAGACTCATAAATTGTGTGCTGGTGATACATCAAAAGTCAACTCATTCACTTACAGTAAAATTGAGGAGGGCAGGTCAATGAATACAGAGCGGGCTTAAAACACCTCACTAAAAGGAACAAATTGTTCAGTTGACACCAGTAGAGTGCAGCTTATATATTTGTTAGCTGGAGTCTGGTGGCCTTTAGAGATGATGCCTCCCTCCCGGTAGTATATGAGAAGGTATGAAACCATGTGCTTGGCTTTCTCAGTTCTTTGATTTGACAAGAACACTTTGGCTAAACTGAGTGAATGAGTATATTATTTTTTCAAGCAATTGCCTTTAACCACTGAGTCACCTTTCCAGTCTAACTTTTCTACCCTTTGGCTATACTGGAGTACAACCTAGCAAGAAAGAAGTTTAAAGTAAGATTCGCTCCTTCACAGTGCTGAAGATCAGAAACCCACTAGGAAGGTGTTGGTGCGCCACACTCCACCTGAAGGTTCAGGAAAGGAATCATTTGTCTCTTGTAGCTTCTGGTGGCTTCCAGACATCCCCTGGGTTATGAGTGTGTCCTCTAGCCTCTGCCTCACAGGTGTCTCCATATCTCTGAATGCCTCCTCTGTGGGCCTCTTGTCTTGATAGATACTTGCCATTGGGTTGAGTGCCACTTGGTAATCCAAGATGATCTCACTCAGAGATCCTTAATTTCAGCTGCAAAAAGCCTACTTCCACATAAGGTCATTTTATCCCGCACTGGAGGTTAGGTCTTACTCAGGTCTTTCCAGACTGTCACTCACTCAACCCACTGCACAGGGATTACAAAATGGAAAAGGACAAGGCTTTTGTTCCTCAAGGGTTTAGTCTACGGGTGGAGGAAGACAAACAAATAACCATGTCAAAAGAATATGCACACACAGGATCTGTTCCAGGGCTGAGGGCGTTGTCAAAGAGTTTATGGTGGGAGTTGATATGGAGGCCATGGTGGGGCAGAGAAGAGGCGTGTGCTTTTCACCTTTGAACACGATCATTTCCTGTCATTCATAAATCAGCTGTGGAAACCATCAGGCTGAAACACAAGTTTTTGTCTGCAGAGGGAGGACTGATACCACGCCACCAGATCTGCTACGTTGGGTTGAGTTCAGCCAACCCTGCTGGTTGTCTTGAGGTCTGGGGGAGTTGGCAGCAGAATGAAGGATGGTTGAAGCCATAAATGGCTGGGATGTCTCGTGGATATATTGCCAGGAGGCTATGAAACAGGTCACTGGCTCTCACAAAGAGGAGCATTTGTGTTGGCCTCACAGAGCTCGGTGGTACATGTCTGCCACCCTTCCCAGGACACAGGCCAGGGCCGCTGCCCACTGTGGTCTCCCTTCCTCTTCGGCCTTGAATCAATATTCTGGCTGAACCTTGGTGTATTGAGGAAGGTAGTTAATGCCTAAGACCCCCAGAAAGATAAGGAAGGAATTTTGCTTAATCCTTTCTCCTCTCTTTCTGTCATTTAGTGACAATAATACATGACGTAAACATCTCTTAGCACTTACCTAACACCTGTCATGTTCCAGGCACAATGCTTGTTACATACTTTGCAATCATTATTTTTAATTCTAAAAACCATTCTTAGGTTGATGATTAAAGCTGTTTTCCACTGTTTTGTTTATATATATATTTTTCTTTTTTTTCCTTTCCTTTTCTTTTTTTTTTTTTTTTTTTTTTTGTTGTTTTTCGAGGTAGGGTCTCATGTAGCTCAGGCTGACCCAAAATTCACTATGTTGTCTCAGAGTGGCCTCAAATTCATGGTGATCCACCTACCTCTGCCTCCCAAGTGCTGGGATTAAAGGGGTGTGCCACCACGCCCGGCTCTTGTTTTCTTAAATATTTTTATTTATTTATTTGCAAGGGGGAGAGAGAGAGAGAGCATGTTAAGGCCTCTTGCCGCTATAAATGAACTCCAGATGCATATGCCATTTTGTCCATCTGGCATTACATGGGCACTGGGGAATCAAACCCTGACTGCCGGACCTTGTAAGCAATTGCCTTTCACTGCTGAGCCATCTGGCCAGCCCCGGTTCATGTTATTCAACAGAGTTAAGTTGAAGTAAAGCTGAGTCCCAAACCATGTAGCTAGTAGGGGGCAGAGCTGGAATTTCAACCTACATTTTTTCCCCACACCACTAACTGTATAGAAAAATGGCTAAATAAATTGAAATTGATATGCTAGCTGAATTTCATTTATAAAATCTAAGGCATGTCCGTCTACTCTTATATGGCAATGTTTATCTTTCATGAGATTCATAAATAACAGAAAACTCACTCAATGTGTTCTCAACATGAACCTGGAAATCAAAGTGTTATCACAGATAATAAAACTGTTCTCATCATCCGTTCAACTATTTAGAACCGAACTGATCTGATTCAAATAGAAACATGATTCAGATATTGAATTAAAATATGCTATTTGGTCATATACATGAAAATTTGAGATCCCCCTTTTTTTTTTCTTTTGGATGTTGGAAGCAAGGTCTCACCATGTAGCCCAAGCTGGCCTTGCATCATGTTCCTCCCGCCTGTGCCTCTGGAGAGCCTGGAATCCTACTTTTGAGCCATTTCTATACAGAAAGATTCCAGCTTATAATTGTCAGCAACAAATATTAGCCTAAGAATCCCCATGGAGATCACAGTGCTAAAACAATTCAACATGATGAGTTTGCACACACAGAAAACAAAGCCGAGCCTTTCCACACAGCTGGCTTTGTGATGACTTTGTGTTAAGTCAAAGTTTCTTCATGACATCTGTATTCCCCAAAGTCTGCTTGATGAAATGCCCCAATTGCCAAGGGGGTCTACTCTCCGGCAGCATTGTGTGGACTTAGCTGCTATTCCAAAACCCAAAGGAATGTCAGCCATGGTGTACACCACCACTCCATCGTACTGAGAAGTATTCGCAGTGATTTGACCCAGAACAGATTTCAACACATGGTTTCCATACAGGAAAGGCTGCTCTGCTCCAGCTCTGTTCACACTCCATGAGTGGCATAGGGTGCAAGTTAATGAAAAGCTATAATGTGCAACCAGGATTTGTGTGTCATGGTGAATTTTCCAAAGCAGGTCCCTAGTGACACCAGCTTATCATTGGGGGTCCTGCCACTAGCTTCAGGCTCTTCTCACTCACATAGTACACCTGATCATGATGTAGCCTGAAACAGTAGGTGCCATCGGTCCTGTTCACCAGCTGGATTCTCCTCGATATAGTCCCCATCCTCTACAACATTGCACAGGTCTTTTCCTCAAAGACTTCCTTTTCCTCCTGGTTGGGCTCAGCAGATCCTCTTTTCTCAATAGCTGGTGTTGCAGTCAGGTTTGCACTGCTGGCAGAAAACACCCGACCAAGAACAGCTTGTGGGAAAAAAAAAAAAAAAGGTTTAGTTTCTTTTTTTTTAATTAAAAATTTAAAAATTTTTTAAATTAATTTTTTTAAGACAGAGTGAAGAGACAGAGACAGAGACAGAGAGAGAGAGAGAGAGAGAATTGTCATGCCAGGGCCTCAGCCACTGCAATCAAACTCCAGATGCTTGCCCCACCTAGTGTAACCATGTGTTTGCCTCACCTTTGTGCATCTGGCTTAGGTGGGATCTGGAGTAGAACATGGGTCTTTAGCCTTCGTGAGGCAAACACCTTAACCACTAAGCCATCTCTCCAGCCCAAAAGGTTTATTTTGGTTTACAGATTTTAGGGGAGGCTCCATGATGGCAGGAGAAAACAATGGCATGAGCAGAGAGTGACCATCAGCTCCTGGCCAACATCAGATGGACAACAGCAACAAGAGAGTGTGTCAAATACTGGCAAGAGGAAGTTGGCTATAACACCCTAACAATACACTGCCTCCAGGAGGTGTTAATTCCCAAATTACCATCAGCTGGGAACCTAGCATTCAGAATACCTAAGTTTATGGGAGACACCTGAATCAAACCACCACATTCTGCCTCTGGCCCCCATAAACTGATAATCATACATGATGCAAAATGCAGTGCAATCATCCAACTTTAAAAGTCACCATTGTTTTTAATCATTCCCAATGATATTCAACATTTCCATAGTCTAAGTTCTTTTAACTGAGCTATAATACAAAAACAAAACAAAACAAAACCATAATGGCACAGAATAAACATTCACACTGCAAAACATGGCATTGGGCGTAGCAAAGAAATATTCAACCAATACAAGATTTAAACAGGGCAAACATCAAACTCTGTAGCTCCAAGTCCCATAACTCTAGGAAGTGACAATTCTCCAAGTCTGATATTTCTTTTTTTTTTAAATTTTTTTATTGACAACTTCTATACTTACAAAAAAAAAAAAAAACATGATATTTCCCTCCCCTCCCCCAGTCCCCGTCAGACTCTATTCTCCATCATATCCCCTCCCTCTCTCCATTAGTCTCTCTTTTAATTTGATGTCATCATCTTTTTCTTCTCTTATGAGGGTCTTGTGAAGGTATTGCTAGGCACTGCGAGGTCATGGATATCGAGGCCAATTTCTGTCTGGAATTTCTGTAGTTTGATAATTTTTTTTTTTTTTTTTTTGGTTTTTCGAGGTAGGGTCTTGCTTTAGTCCAGGCTGACCTGGAATTCACTGTATAGTCCCAGATTGGCCTTGAACTCATGGTGATCCACCTACCTCTGCCTTTTAAGTGCTGGGATTAAAGGTATGAGCCACCACGCTCAGCTCCAAGTCTGATAATTCTAACCATCAACAAGTCTCCGGAGTTCCAATTCTGTCCCTCTAGCTAGTCTACTCACAGTCTTGGAAAACTTCATCTGGTGCCGATAGCTCTCCTTGGCAGCCATCCCATAATGCTAGCATCTCCACTGGGTCTCCACTGCAACCCACGGTCCATCTTCATGGCTCCATCAGATCTCTAAGTAGGTAGTCCAGAAAACCTGCTTTGCACTGCCCATGGCTGTCTCCAAAATACAATCCCATGTTGCAATTTCAATGACCCTCTCTTCCTTGTATTTCTTATGCTCCATAACACCAGGTGGGCTGCCAACTTGTTAATTCGGGGATGGGGTAATAAAGCAGACTTTGAAGAACAGGACACTCCTTCAGCATCCAGGCCCCTTCAAAATAGTCTACATTCTTGTTGCCCCAGTGCAGGTCAGCTGGCCCAATCTCAAAGATTGTCACCTCTCATATAATTGCAGCTGAATGGGCAGCAGTCTCAACCCAAAGATTTCATTTCTGTACCATATCCCTCTGCTCATACCTGCCCATCTTTATGCATTGCAACCCTACACAAATTCTCAGGACATGGGCATAACAAGCCTCTCACACCAACTGCTTCTAGCCCAGTCCAGGCAAAACTCTTTCTCACCCTCATAAGCCCAAACTCACAGTCCATAGTTCTTACTCTATTTGGATCTTTCAACTCTGACCAGAGTAGTCCATCAACCTGTACGTACAGCACTGCAAGGCATCTCTTAGGCCACAATTTCAAATTTTTTGCTAAATCAGAACATTAATTTTTTAAGACAGAGTGAAGAGACAGAGACAGAGACAGAGAGAGAGAGAGAGAGAATTGTCATGCCAGGGCCTCAGCCACTGCAATCAAACTCCAGATGCTTGCCCCACCTAGTGTAACCATGTGTTTGCCTCACCTTTGTGCATCTGGCTTAGGTGGGATCTGGAGAGTAGAACATGGGTCTTTAGCCTTCGCAGGCAAACACCTTAACCACTAAGCCATCTCTCCAGCCCAAAAGGTTTATTTTGGTTTACAGATTTTAGGGGAGGCTCCATGATGGCAGGAGAAAACAATGGCATGAGCAGAGAGTGACCATCAGCTCCTGGCCAACATCAGATGGACAACAGCAACAAGAGAGTGTGTCAAATACTGGCAAGAGGAAGTTGGCTATAACACCCTAACAATACACTGCCTCCAGGAGGTGTTAATTCCCAAATTACCATCAGCTGGGAACCTAGCATTCAGAATACCTAAGTTTATGGGAGACACCTGAATCAAACCACCACATTCTGCCTCTGGCCCCCATAAACTGATAATCATACATGATGCAAAATGCAGTGCAATCATCCAACTTTAAAAGTCACCATTGTTTTTAATCATTCCCAATGATATTCAACATTTCCATAGTCTAAGTTCTTTTAACTGAGCTATAATACAAAAACAAAACAAAACAAAACCATAATGGCACAGAATAAACATTCACACTGCAAAACATGGCATTGGGCGTAGCAAAGAAATATTCAACCAATACAAGATTTAAAAGGGCAAACATCAAACTCTGTAGCTCCAAGTCCCATAACTCTAGGAAGTGACAATTCTCCAAGTCTGATATTTCTTTTTTTTTTTAAATTTTTTTATTGACAACTTCTATACTTAAAAAAAAAAAAAAAACAAAAACATGATATTTCCCTCCCCTCCCCCAGTCCCTGTCAGACTCTATTCTCCATCATATCCCCTCCCTCTCTCCATTAGTCTCTCTTTTAATTTGATGTCATCATCTTTTTCTTCTCTTATGAGGGTCTTGTGAAGGTATTGCTAGGCACTGCGAGGTCATGGATATCGAGGCCAATTTCTGTCTGGAATTTCTGTAGTTTGATAATTTTTTTTTTTTTTTTTTTGGTTTTTCGAGGTAGGGTCTTGCTTTAGTCCAGGCTGACCTGGAATTCACTGTATAGTCCCAGATTGGCCTTGAACTCATGGTGATCCACCTACCTCTGCCTTTTAAGTGCTGGGATTAAAGGTATGAGCCACCACGCTTAGCTCCAAGTCTGATAATTCTAACCATCAACAAGTCTCCGGAGTTCCAATTCTGTCCCTCTAGCTAGTCTACTCACAGTCTTGGAAAACTTCATCTGGTGCCGATAGCTCTCCTTGGCAGCCATCCCATAATGCTAGCATCTCCACTGGGTCTCCACTGCAACCCACGGTCCATCTTCATGGCTCCATCAGATCTCTAAGTAGGTAGTCCAGAAAACCTGCTTTGCACTGCCCATGGCTGTCTCCAAAATACAATCCCGTGTTGCAATTTCAATGACCCTCTCTTCCTTGTATTTCTTATGCTCCATAACACCAGGTGGGCTGCCAACTTGTTAATTCGGGGATGGGGTAATAAAGCAGACTTTGAAGAACAGGACACTCCTTCAGCATCCAGGCCCCTTCAAAATAGTCTACATTCTTGTTGCCCCAGTGCAGGTCAGCTGGCCCAATCTCAAAGATTGTCACCTCTCATATAATTGCAGCTGAATGGGCAGCAGTCTCAACCCAAAGATTTCATTTCTGTACCATATCCCTCTGCTCATACCTGCCCATCTTTATGCATTGCAACCCTACACAAATTCTCAGGACATGGGCATAACAAGCCTCTCACACCAACTGCTTCTAGCCCAGTCCAGGCAAAACTCTTTCTCACCCTCATAAGCCCAAACTCACAGTCCATAGTTCTTACTCTATTTGGATCTTTCAACTCTGACCAGAGTAGTCCATCAACCTGTACGTACAGCACTGCAAGGCATCTCTTAGGCCACAATTTCAAATTCGTCCACATCCTCTTGCAAAGCAGTTCCAAAAGGTCAAAGCCATACAGAATCAGGTTTCTAGCAGCAATAACACCACTTCTTGGTACCAACTTTACTGTTGCATTCAGCTTTGCATTGCTGGCAGAAAACACCCAACCAAGAGCAGCTTGTGGGAAAAAAGGTTTCTTTTGGTTTACAGACTTGAGGGGAAACTCCATGAAGGCAGGGGAAAATGATGGCATGAACAGAATGGACATCTCCTCCTGGCCAACATCAGATGGACAACAGCAACAAGAGAGTGTCCCAAACACTAGCAAGAGGAAGCTGACTATAACACCCATACCCCACCCCCACCAATACACTGCCTCCAGGAGGTGTTACTTCCCAAATTGCCATCAGCTGGGAACCTAGCATTCAGAACACCTAAGTTTATGGGAACACTTGAATCAAACCACCATAGCCAGAAATGGAAGTTTTGCAATTATTTATTTATTTATTATTTCTTTAACAGAAAGAGAAAGTTGCCAATAGCTAGAGAGAATGAACATGACAGGGCTTCTAACCACTGCAAAAGAACTCCAGATGCATACACCACTCTGTGCATCTGGCTTTATGTGGGTACTAGGGAATCAAAACCAGGTCTTTAGGTTTTTCAGACAAGCACCTTAACCACTGAGCAATCCCTCCAGCACATCTTTTTTGTTTTTTTTCCAAAGAACCCTATTGGCAGTTCTTTACACTCTTCTAGGACTTTCATGATGGTTTATTCCATTACAAATATTCTTGCTATAGACATAACAGAATTATTGTTAATACTCCTGGGTGTAATTTGCTTGTTTATTATCATTATTATTATTATTGAGAGAGTGACAGAGACAGAGAGAGAGGAGAGATAGAGAATTAGTTTGTCATGGCCTCAGCCACTGCAATCAAACTCCAGACACTTATGCCACCTAGTGGGCATATGCGACCTTATGCTTGCCTCACCTTTGTGCATCTGGCAAACGTGGGATCTGGAGAGTGGGACGTGGGTCCTTAGGCTTTTCAGGCAAAAACTTTAATGGCTAAGCCATCTCTCCAGCCCTTTGCTTGTTCTTTTGAAGAAACACGTTTTTATTCTTAGAAGCACATGTTCAAGTATTTATGGATGAGTTGTAATGTCTACAATGTTCAGATATTTCACCAAAAACATAATAGATAAGCAATATAAAAATATAAAGAATTATTGGCTGGGTGTGGTGATGCACACCTTTAATCTTTTCTTAAATTAAATTTAATTTTATTTATTTGAAAGAGGGATAGAAAGAGGCAGAGTGCAAGAGAGAGAATGGACATGCCAGGGCCTTCAGCCACTTTTTAAAAATATAATTAGTTTAGTTTAATTTAATTTAATTTAATTTAATTTAATTTAATTGAAAGAGAGATGCACACCTTTAATCCTAGCACTCAGGAGATCAAGGCAGAAGGATCTGGAGTTTGAGGCCAGCCTGGGCTACATATCAAGACCTTGCCTCAAACACATAAAATATAAACAATAAACAAAAGGGGGGAATGTTAAAGAATGGCTAAGGTATACAAATATTTATACCTGAAACTTTTCTCTATGCTTGGATATATTCATAATCACGACCTTGAGAAAATGAAGGATGAAAGATCTTGAAGTAAAATATATTGGTCTATGTCTCATGGGCTCCATGAAGGAGGGATGGGTAGGTTTCAGGGGTGAGAAAGCATTTAAATTTGTTAACTTTGTGTGCATTTCATTCCCTTCCCTCCCTTTTTTAGAGGAAAAGTTTACTGTCTGTAACTTTGCTTTGTTTTCAAAGGTACTCTCCCTTCTCCAAGTTTATTTTTTTTATTAAATATTTGATTTATTATGTATTTGCAAAGCAGAAAAAGAGTGAGAGAGAGAGAGAGAGAGATTAGGAGAGAGAGAATGGGCATACAGGGCTTCGCGCCACTGCAACCAAACTCGGGTTTCATGAACCACTTTGTGAATCTGGCTTTATGTGGATAATGGGGACTCAAACCCAGGCCATCAGGCCTTGCAAGCAAGTGTTTTAAACAGCTGAGGTGTCTGTCTCTCCAGCCTCCTTCCCCAATTTGGTTTAAACATCAATGCTTGGTCTGGAGAAATGGTTTAGCAGTTAAGGTGCTTGCTTGCAAATCTGAAGGACCCAGGTTCGATTTCCCAGGAACCACTTAAGCCAGATGCACAAGGTGGCACATATGTCTGGAGTTCGTTTGCAGCAGCTGGAGGCCCTGGCACACCCATTCTTTCTCTCTCTCTCTCTCAAATTACAAAAAATAAAAATTAAAAAAAAATCAGTGATTAAGAGTAGAAAAAAAAGTGGCTGGAGAGATGGCTTAGCAATTAAGGAACCTGCCTGTGGAGCCTAAGGACCCAGGTTCCATTTCCCAGTACCCACATAAGGTAGATGCACCCAGTGGCATATGTGTCTAGAGTTTGTTTGCAGTGGCTAGAGACCCTGGCATGCCCATTCTCACTCTCTTTATCTGCCTCCTTTCCTCCCTTTCAAATACATAAATAAAAATTTTAAAATTAAAAGAAGAATAAAAAAATTGCATGCATCATATTTTCTGTTGACAAATGTAAGCCAGAAAGTAGTCTATTGGTGTGTTAATACTTTGTTACCAAATTTAGACTGTAAGTATAAATTATATTTTTGTCTTCCTGTACATTTATTAACTAATATTTTCATTTTTCTTAATTAGTACTTTCCTTATTTTAGCTGAATTTGTAGACTTTTCCACAGGTTTGAGTTATTATTTACTAATATTAACAATGTTCCCTGAAACAAATTTGAAACTTAAACAATAATTTTGGTACATTTCTAGTTTATAAAAATAATATAGGTTCACAGAACACAATTTTTAAATATTTATTTTTATTTATTTATTTGAGAGAGAGAGATACAGAAATAGGCAGGTAGAGAGAGAGAGAGAGAGAATGGGCACGCTAGGGCTTCCAGCCACTGCAAACAAACTCCAGATGCATGTGCCCCCTTGTGCATCTGGCTTATGTGGGTCCTAGAGAATAGAGCCTTGAACCAGGGTCCTTAGGCTTCACAGGCAAGCATTTAACTGCTAAACCATCTCTCCAGCCCCACAATTTTAAAATATAAAAATATGTGAAAAGTGAAAAACATCTCTATTAATTCATGCTATGGAGGGAGCCACTGCTAACTACACTGCCCTCTGTACTGTTGGGTTTCACATTATGGATTTAACAATAGTGGATTGAAAATACGTTTCTAGAAAAAAATTGCACTGGATGTGGTGGTACATATCTTTAGTCCCAGCACTTGGGAGGCAGAGCTAGGAGGGTCACCTACCTGCTCGAGGACACCCTAAGACCACATAATGTATTCCAGGTCAGCCTGGGCTCGAGCAAGACCCTATCTTAAAAAAAAAAAAAAAAAAAAAAAAAGAAAAAAGAAAGAAAGAAAGAAAGGAAAAAAAGAAAAGAAAAGAAAAGAAAGAAAGAAAGAAAAGAAAGAAAGAGGGGAAGGGGAGGGAAATATCATGTGTTTTTTGTATGTAAGTATAGAAGTTGTCAATAAAGAAATAATAATTTAAAAAAAATAAAGAAAGAAAAGAAAAAAGAAAGAAAGAAAAAAAGAAAAGAAAACGGAGGCAGGCATGGTGGTGCACGCCTTTAATCTTAGCACTTGGGAGGCAGAGGAAGGAGGATCAGCGTGAGTTTGAGGCCACCCTGAGACTACATAGTGAATTCCAGGTCAGCCTGGACTAGAGTGAGACTCTGCCTTGGAAAAAAAAAAAAGAAAGAAAGAAAAGAAAAGAAAAAGAAAGCAAAGTAATGTGTGTGCACTGAAACTGTAGACTTGTTTTTCTCCTAAACAATACAGGGCAGCGACTATCCGTACAGTGTTTACGTTATGTTAGGTGTTAAAAGTAATCTGGAGGTGATTTGAAGTAACGTGAAGACATACCTAGGTTACATGTTTCAACTTAACCTGTCATTTTGGTGCCTGTGGAAGGATCCTAGTCCCATCAGACTGTATTCTGATGTAATTTTTGCTTTTGATATGTATGTACCTTTGCATATAGATGACACAAACTTGAATAATGCTAATGTGCAGATTTATGTTATGGAAGAAAATATATTTTTTTAATTTTACTTTTTCATGCTTCTCCAGTTTTTCTAAAGAATCATTCAAATTGATTTCTCTGGTCTTCATATCAAATGCAGTTATTTCAAATCAACATGTTTTTTGGTATTACTGAAGATGGACACGTTTCTCCTGAAGCCTCTCTCCTCTGAATATTTAGTGGCCTGAATCATATTATACCAACTCTTTGCCTATAGTTACCATTCATTTGACTCCATTGAGTCACCATACCAAAATAGGTGCTGCCTGTCCAGGCTGTTGCTCCATCTCATGAGGGCTCCACTCAATGCCTGTAGCTTTCCTCAACAAATGTCCCATGTTTGTGGCATTGCCAATATTCTGGGGTCTCCACCGCAACTTAGGCTTCACCTTCACAGCTTGTCACACTCAGGAGCTCTGCATAGGGAATTGAACTATCATGCCTGTTGCCTGGCCTCAGCAGCTTTCTGAAACCTTGGTGCAAGCCTCCATGACCCCCCGCCATCTTACATCTTACATGCTTGAAAAACAAGCATCATGTGAGTGATGCTAAATTCTTCTGCCAGCCCAAGATGTAGCGTGCCCTCCTTGGCCCGCAATAGACTGTTTGCCACCCTAGCTGAACTTGGGAAAGAGCTGCCCTAGGTTGTCCTGCTAGAGCAGGGTGCCCTGGAGACTATTCAATCACTCTCTTTTCAAATAAATTTTTCAAGTGAATTCACATTGTTACACACTGGAACTGCAGTCTTGTGTTTAAGATACCTTCCCTATTTAATCACTGCAAAGTCTCTGATTTCTCTTTCTTTTAAAAATTTATTTATTTTTATCTGAGAGAGTGAAAGAGGAAGATATATAGAGAGAATGGGCAAATGAGGGCCTTTAGCCACTGCAAACAAACTCCAGAGTCATGGGCCACCTTGTGCATCTGGCTTATGTGGGTCCTGGGGAATCGAACCTGGAGCCTTTGGCTTTGTATGCAAGTGCCTTAACTACTAAGCCATCTCTCCAGTCCTCTGATTTCTCTTTAATGGCACAAATCTTGTTAATAATTGAAGATGTTTTGTCCAAACCTGCCTTGTCCACAACTTTAAACTTGCTCACAACTCCTTGCCCCACCAAATTGTACATTTCTCATATCTTTCTTCTTTAAATCCTCACTAAAACTCTCACTAAACGCGGTGCACAACAGTGCCTCCGCCTGAATGGTGCACTGGCCAAACCACAGACACATTCTTTACCAACATATAACTTAAATGGTCTCTATTCCCAGTAGAGTCCTTGTTCCTCTGTGAACATTGTCTGCATTTCTCTTGGCATTCTGATCTTCCACACTCTCACCAGAATGGTCCAGTCACCTTTACTTTCAGCATTCTACGGTTTTGTTAGCCAACAGCTCCAAATGGTTTCATATTCCTCCTGCAAATGAGTCCCAGCAGCCTAAAAACCACAGAGCATCAAATCCATGCGCCGGCATGAATTTCTGGATTATTCTCTTGTTGCTATGATGAATACCTGACAAGAAGCATCTTGAGGAAGAAAGGGTTTATTTCGGCTCATCGTTTGAGGGTACAGCCTATCTGGGTGGTGAAGTCATGGTGGCAGGAAGGTGAAGCTGTGCACTCTTATCTCAGGAGACGAGAAAGCAGAAAAAGGGAAACGCAGAGGCATTTTCTCTTTTCCCATTGTATTCAGCCCAGGACCCCAGCCTGGGATGATGCCATACACAGTGAGGGCAGATCTTTGTCCCTCAGTTAATACTCTGTGGAAACACCTTTGCAGACACACCCAAATATATACCTCACTAATGCCCTAGATGTTTCTTAATTCAATCAAATCGACAATGAAGATTAACCACCATAATACTCAAGCCATTACACAGTCTCATTTACTTCTCGTAACTCTGGGGGTTAGATGCTAGCATCTCATTCTGAAGAGAACTGAAACACAGGGGGAAGAAAAGCCGTCTAATTTCCCTCTTGGGTCTTTGCCCCAACCCAAGGGGGTAAAGGATAAAAGATAAAGGATAAAGCCTTCACACTTGGGACATGTTGAGACCTGAGTGCTGAGTGAACAGAGTGGCCGCTCTGTTGTAAGATGGGTGCACCTGGTGCTGTCAGTGCAAGAAGGGAAGGGCACTGCTTGTGTCGTTCTGAGATGCCATGCACTTAACCCTGGTTTTCCTATAGTCTGCGCACAAGCTACTAGGGTGGTGAGTTGATAGAAAAAGAAAGAAAGAAAGAAAGAAAGAAAGAAAGAAAGAAAGAAAGAAAGAAAGAAAGAAAGAAAGAAAGAAAGAAAGAAAGAGAGAGAGAGAGAAAGAAGGGAGGGAGGGAAGGAAGAAAGAAAGAAAGAAAGAAAGAAAGAAAGAAAGAAAGAAAGAAAGAAAGAGAAAGAAGAAAGAAGGGAGGGAGGGAAGAAAGAAAGAAAGAAAGAAAGAAAGAAAGAAAGAAAGAAAGAAAGAGAGAAAGGGAGGGAAGGAGGAAGGAAAGGAAGAGACAGCAAGGGAAGAAGGAAGGGGGGGAGAGAGAGAGAACAGGTGCGCCAAGACCTCCAGCCACTGCAAAGGAACTCCAGATGCATGTGCCACCTTGTGTATCTGGCTTATGTGGGTACTGGGGAATGGAACCTGCTGGGTCCTTTGGCTTTGCAGGCAAGTGCCTTAACTGCTAAGCCATCTCTCTCTCTCTCTCTCTCTCTCTCTCTCTCTCTTTTGGTTTTTCGAGGTAGGGTCTCACTGTGGCCTAGGTTGACCTGGAATTCACTATGTAGTCTCAGGGTGGCCTTGAACTCACAGTGATCGTCCTACCTTTGCCTCCTGAGTGCTGGGATTAAAGGCGTGCACTACCACTCCCGGCTGCTAAACCATCTCTTTAGGCCACTACTGCATTCTTCTTGTGGATGAGAAAATGCACTTGTTTAGAAAAGGGATGCATTATGTGAGCCTGATGTTTAATTCTTTGAAATAATGTCATTAGTACTCACATCTGAGTAACTTCACGGACAGAGTCCTGGTCTGGTGGGGAGTTCTGCCATTCTCTGTTCCAATCAGCTGCTGAGGCTGGGCTGCAGCCAGACTGATGACTCCTCTCCCATATGCAAGAGGGCGAAGCGTGAGGGTGTTACCAGGAATTGAGACCTGGATGGGCTTGCAGGCTGGGCACCCTGCCGAGTCACACCCAAGCAGTGGTTGCTGCTTGCCAGCTTCTGGACTAAGCTATTGCCCCGAGAGTCTGGGCAGGGCAAGCAGCTCTGTGCTTGCTGATTCTCTTGTCTCCCAGGGCAACAGCCTGCAGCAGGCTGTGGTCACCCGTGGGAATGCTCCTCCTGAGTCAGCGAGCCTGCAATGCCCCCAGGGTGTGGCTGCCTGTTCTTTGGGCCCCAGCACAGATGCCTGTGTATCTCAGGGATGTCACTGCGCCATCACGGGTTTGGGGATGGAGCTGCAAGACATAATTAATTTGCTTTGAGTCCTGTCAGATCTCTAGTAAGTCTCAGGTTGGTTTTTTTTTACTTCTTGATTGGATGTTGCTGTATGCATAAAGTGTTTACAATGAGAACACTGTACAACTGTGAGTGTACTGGTGTGTGATTGGGACCTTTGTCCTAGAACCAATTCTTCCTCCAATTAGCTAGAAATATAAAGAATGCGCTTTCTCTTCTCTGAGCCTCAGTTTCCTCATATGGAAAAGTAAAACAATGTCATGCCTATCTCTGCATTATCCTGAGAACTAAATAAGATATTGAGTGTAGAATGGCGAATATGCACATGACATTAACCCGAAGCAAGATGCTATTTGTTAAATCTATTATTTATTATTTATTTATTTGAGACAGAAAGAGGGAGCGAGAGAGAAAATAGATTCACCACGGCCCCCCACCATTGCAAATGAATTCAACACATACCTCATTTTATGCATCTGGCTTTACTTGGGCACTGAGGAATTGAACCCAGGCCATCAGGCTTTGGCAGCAAGTGCCTTTAACTGCTGAGTCCAAGGAGTCTTTCTTTTACCTTCTTCCTTCCTTTTCTTAATTTTATTTTTTTAATGCAGCTGGGTTTTCTTCATTCCTTTCAGTTGCTCTCCAGTTTAAATAATGTTGACCATGGACAGGCCTTGCAGGGTTGGAGTTTGGTTTTTCTTAAGATTGGATTCTGAGGTGCCACCAGTATCACCAAGAGGTAGGGGGAACCTCAGGCTGCGGAGGCCAGGGAATTCAGCCACCCTGCCCCAGTCTGAGAGCCTACCTTCCATCTCCAGCTTCAGTGGTTGGGATCTCCTTATGTTAAGTGGAAAATCAAGGCCTCCCTCCTCAGTGCCTCTCAGCCAGTCTTTCATGATCCTCTTTGTGAAGTCTCCTGCTTTGGAGGCACAGATTGGGGGTGAGGGCATTCTCAGAGTCAAGATTTCTTTGCAAGGATAAGAGTTGTGCTTGCTGAGAACCAAAGTGGAGAAAGCCCCGATGAGGCGGCATCTCAGCCCTGTCAGTGCCAGAGTGTAGAGAGAGGGAGGAAGGCAGGGGGTCAGTGCTGGCCCAGGGGCAGCTGCAGACTCTGCTTCCCTAGCTCCATATATTTGTTTCAGGAACAACACAGTGTTTTCAGGTGGCTTTGCAGCCAGAAGATACAGAGGTAGCAGGAGTTGCTTTCCGTATGTCCAAGCGCCTAGCATTCCCGGCTTGTGTATGGAGACACAGCTCCCAGTGCATGGGACTGCCAGGGGCGGCAGAAGAACTCCTGGCCTAAGAAGTTCTCCACTCTGTTCTGCCCATACATGTCCAGAGTATCTTAGCCAGGAGAGCAATAGAGTGGAACTCATGCCACTGAAAAATAAAGGGACCAGGGACATTTATTCGGAAACATTAGATTTGTCTTCTCATACCCAAGGGCCCAGCATGTGGAGCAGTTGCCAATTCTTCCTGGCCTTCCTGTCCCCTCCCCTCAAGCTTCCAATTCTCCCACTCTCCATAAGAAGAGTTTGGCTGAACATAAGAATGAAATTTCTTTAGGTCAAGATGCCTGAAAGTGAAGAGACAGAAGCTGGCCTACAGCTACCCACCTATCAGAGAGAACATGCAGTTTTGGTCTTTGTTTGAGCCATTTTACTTAATAAGATTCATTCCAAATCTATCTATTTTCCTGCAAATTTCATAATTTCATTTTTATGTACTGCAGCATAGAATTCTGTCATGTGCACATACCACATTTTCTTTTTAAACTTTGTTTTATTATTTATTTGAGAGAGAGAAAGAGAGAGAACATGCCAGGGCCTCCAGCCACTACAAACGAACTCCAGACGCATGCATCTTCTTGTACATCTGGCTTGCATGGGTCCTGGGGAATTGAACCGGGGTCCTTTGGCTTTGCAGGCAAACGCTTCAATTGCTAAGCCATCTTCTCCAGCCCCTTACTACTTTTTCATTATCCACTCATATGTTGATGGGCATCTAGGCTGATTCTAATTCTTTTTTGTTTTTTTTCCGAGGTAGGGTCTCACTCTAGCCCAGGCTGACCTGGAATTCACTATGTAGTCTCAGGATGGCCTTAAACTCACAGTGATCCTCCTACCTCTGCCTCCCGAGTGCTGGGATTAAAGGTGTGCGCCACCGCGCCTGGCTGATTCCAATTCTTAGTCATTGTAAATAGAGCCACAATAAACATGGATGCATGAGTATCTCTGTAGTGGAGTGTGGAGTCCTTAGCATATATGCCTAGGAGTCATAAAGCAAAAGTGCAGACAAAAAGATGAGCTGGAAGGGGCAAGGAGGGAATGGCAAAAGGAGGGGAGAAAGGAATTCGGGGTGGGGGAGGGAAAATAGGAAGTGCGAGGGGAATAAAACTTGTACTTGAAAATGCCAGAATGAATGATACCTAACTCTCTGTTTGCAAATTTTGAAAATTATATAAATACACTTAAAAAAATATATCCTGAAGGGCTGTGTGCTGGCTCCACCACAGCAGTATGTCCTTGGGGTGCTGAAAGTCCCTCTTCCCTCTGGCTTTGTTGGAAGGGAGGATGGTCCAAATGTATCATCCAGGTTTTGATGAGATCTCATTTTCAGGATTCCTATTCTATTTTATTCGCAACTTGTTGCACTTGGCACGAAAGTTTGTGCAGATTTGATCGTAACAATTACTTTCTGCCTTGAGAAGCATGCAGAGTGCTTTAGGGATATTTCTGTAATTCTTGGGCCATATTTCTATGGCTGGAAATTAGCCAGAGTACTGTCAAAATACAGGCTTGCTCACTCAGCTTTACATCCTGAAGATGTGTGGCCTCCGAGTCTCTTGTATCCACAAGAGCCCTGAGGCCCATATGCACTTCCTGGGACTGGAGCCTTCCTCCCTGGCGAGGACTTTGGGGTTAGGTGCAGGCCTGAGTTTTTATTGTCAAGTCTTTTCAAGCTCTCTTCACCTACAGACACTGCCTTTTCTCTTTGATTTCCCTTTCTTCTCTCATCAGTCCTCACTTCCATTTTAGTCCTTGAGTTGGCAGGACCTGCCTATCCCCTTGCTTCCTGGAAGGATCCATGTAGGTCAAGGGTACTGCGTATGCAAATAGTTTAGTTCTTTTTGAAATAGTCTGGTTCTTTTGGGAAAGGAGTTGGTGGGGTGATCAATTCCAGCAATCTAAACTTCTGCCACAATTGTAAACTCCCGGTCCATTTCTGTATTTTGCCCATTTTGATCTATTTTTTTTTTTTTTGTTTTTGTTTGTTTATTTTGTTTTTCAGGCTCCAACATTAAGACATTTTCTTGGTGTCATTTATTTTCAAAATGTTGAGGTCTCAGGGGGGAAAAAAAACTGAATCATGAATGATGTTCAATAGGATTCTGTTACCCCACAACTCCACAATGATTGATTGGACATTGGGATAGGTACTGAGGACAAAGATATTGATCAGAATGCTTCCTACTCTCAGGCCCTCAGTCTGCTTGTGGGTAGATACCCTATGGTACAGTCAGTGCCAGTCAAGGCCATGTGGGCCACCAAGGGGGAGGCTTGGACTGAGCTTGAGTAGAGATGGAGTAGCCCAGTCTGCTCAGGTGCACAGGGACGATCTCAGGTGGGTGTATGGCTTTGTTAGTGAGACAGGGTGGTATGAACAAAAGGTAGTATTATAAAAAGCAAAGAAAAAGTAAGGGATTGTGAGACTATTGGCATGATTAGAGATGGAGGACCAACGGGGCACTGACGGGTATGGTGGAGAGGTAAGAGGCAGAGGGAAGGAGGAGAGCCAGCTAAGAGTGCTCGTGTGGTGGTGTCACATCAAGTTTGGAATTTAGGGGTTGGAGAGATAGTGCAGCAGTTAAGGCTCTTGCCTGCAAAGCCTAATGGCCTGAGTTCAATTTCCCTCAGTTCCTGTGTAAAGCCAGATGCAGAAGGTAGCACATGTGTCTGGAATTTGTTTGATGAAGAGATGCCCTAGCACGCCCATTCTCTCTCTCTCTCTTTCTCTCTCTTTCTACCTGCCTCTTTCTCTCATAAATAAATAAATAAATAAATAAATAAATAAATAAATAAATAAATAAATAAAAGTTTGGGATTTATAGATGGCAATCATTGAACTCTACATGTTTCTCCCTTCTCTCCTTCTGTAGGACTTTGTAGCCTATCAGTGGATTTCCCACCTCACTGGAAGATGCTCTGAAACACACGTCTGTGTTTTGAAAAGTGCTCCAAGCTTCAAAGTGAAGGACGCATGGTAACACTGTGAGACCAGTCCGCAGATCACGTCCTTGAAGATTTGTGAGAGGACAGGGGAGAACTTAAGTGATCCCAAGGTTTTATGATGGCGTGTCTGTACAACATACACAGTGACATGTGTAGCCACGTACCCTCTGGCTTGACTTGTGGTCTTTGTGACCACCCATTAGGCCCTTTACCAAGGCTGCCATCAAACCCTCACTGTCTTGGGCACTGGCTCAAGGACAGGCACATCAGAGGCATAGCAGTGTGGATGAGGCATCGTCTCAGGACGCTGGTGTGGGAGCAGAGTTCTCGGCATCTCGGCTGGGCTGGGGACAAGAGTTTCTGACCTTTCCTTCCCATTCAGTGCCGTCTTCGTCGCCCTTCTCACATGAGTCATGCATCAGTTGGGCTGGGGAGGCCAGCTGTGTGAGCTCAAAGGTTCTTTGCTTCCGTGTGGGATGCTATGGACCTGTTTCTACAGGCCTTTGGCTCAGCCCTAGTGGGTTCCCGTATTACCTCACCTGGCTGAACATCTACCTGTTGGTGTCATCCTGAGGACTGCTGGAAGCTTCACGTGCTTGGCAGGTGTCTGCTGCTCAGACCTCCAGGCTTCCAACCCCAGCCTCTCCCTCCAGACCTTGCTTCGAAAGGGTTAGAGAGTGTTTGCCTCAATAGTCTTAAGTGTTTGGCATGAAAATTTAAAGAAAATAAAAAAGTCTTGTGGAGTCAAGCACCTTTAGTTGACTTTAGGACTTATCACCATATTTAAAAATATTTTTTTAAAGTTCGCATCCAAAATTAATGGTTTTGTTGTGATATTTTCACGTTACTATCATGATACCTTTATTCTCCTACATTGTCACACTCTTCCCTCTTCCACTCCCCTTGCTGGCTCCTTTCTTCCCTCCAAATAGTCCTTCTTGCTTTCATGTCATATATTTTATTAGCTCTCTTGTTCTCCCTCCCCCCACCCACCCATAGTCCCTTTCCCACTTCCATGTGACACACGCTCATGCACACACACACACACACACACACAATCTTCATTTGATAATATGTATTGTGACTCTTCAAATCTGGGGAATGACTAGCCTGTCCCAATACCCATGTGACCCAGGAGCTCCCTTGTGCCCCCGTGCCCACACCCCCCCCCTTGCCATTCCAACTGCTTCTCTCTTGGGAAGAAGGAAGCTGGGCTTTGTCTGGAGTAGCGAATTCTGAGGGCAGCTAGAGTTCACCCTATTTATTTATTTATCTATTTATTTATTTATGAGAGAGAAAGAGAATGGGCACGCCAGGGCTCCCAGCCACTGCAAATGAACTCCAGATGCATGTGCCACCATGTGCATCTGGCTTGTGTGGGTTCTGGGGAATCAAGCCTGGTTCCTTCAGATTCTTAGGCAAGCGCCTTAACTGATAACCTTCTCTTCAGCCCTTGTTTACCCTTTTGGTTTTCGAGTATTTATAATTAGGGGCAGCTATGTCCAGGCTAATCTAGGGCAGTTCGTGCTCTGATGGGATGCCCCAGCATAATGCTAATCAACTTCCACCCTTTTTCCCCCCTCTCAAAAAGTACCCTGGTTTGAGGTATAAATGATATGATCCAGAGCCTTGGCATTTTAAATCCAAAAGAAGCTCATTGTTAAACTTTGCTTCTGCCCATAACATAGTCTGATGTCACCCAGTGACTCACCCTTTACTCTCTGACAACCTCTGATATTTGCCACTGGGCTCAGAATTCTTTCTCCCTTATTCAGCCATCATATTCAGCCTGGCAAAATGCCTCACCTTCTTGACACCCATTCTGCAAGGGGGGTGACAGAACATCCGTGCCCCTAACAAACACAGGCCCCCGTGGCAGGTATCTTCCCAGCATCATCATAGGTCGTGGCATTTCTGAACATCGTTGGTGTGACCTTTTGGGCTCTGCACCTGCTTGTTCTGCCTCTAAATTGCAGCTCTGTCATCCTTTCTCCCTTTTGTTTTGTCTGCTTATATTCCTGCTTCTGCCAGTAAGTGCTCTCAAGAAACTTGGGGGGTTAGAAAATACCAAGAAATTATCCTCACTCAGGTGATAAGAGAAATAAAAGAGAGGAGAGGGAAACAAACACAGCAGGGCTGGAGTTGGTGATGCACTTGGGGATCATAATATTTTTTGAGGAAAATGAATGAGTTAGAAAAAACTTTAAAGAACTTACCTACTTTAGTTTACCCTTTTCTTTCTTTTATTTTCTTTTTATTATTTATTTATTTATTTGAGAGAGAGAGAGAAAGAAAGAGAGAAAGAGAGGAGAGAGAGAGAGAGAGAGAGAGAGAGAGAGAGAGGTAGAGAATGGTCACACCCGGGCCTCTAGCCACTGCAAACAAACTCCAGATGCATGTGCCACCTTGTACAACTGGTTTACACAGGTCCTGGGCAATCGAACCGGGGTTCTTTGGCTTTTCAGGTAAGTATCTTAACCACTAAGCCATCTCCCCAGCCCTCTTTCTTTTCTCTTCTTTCTCTTTTTTTCTCTTTCTTTCTGTCTTCCTTCTCTATCTCCCCTTCCTCTCTCCCTCCCTTCCTCCCTTCATTTCTATGGAACAAATGTAGCCATACAAAAGCCAAAATGTACAAACTTTTATGTCCAAAATCCTTGTTTTTTTTTTTAAAGTATATTTTATTTACTTATTTATTTGAGAGAGAGGATAAAGAGAGAGAGAGAGAGAGAGAGAGAGAGAGAGAGAATGGGCATGCCAGTTCTAGCCACTGCAAGTGAACTCCAGATGCATGCACCATAGGTCCTGGGGAATTAAACCTGGGTCCTTTGGCTTTGTAGGCAAGTGCCTTAACTGCTAAGCCATCTTCCCAGGCCCAGAATTCTTTAGTTCAGTGGAAAGTTTATAAAGGTATGCTTTCCTTTATACTTACAAAAAGTAAATAAAGAGAATTATCATTAATACTTACAAAAACCTCAAAGAAATCCCTTGAAAACCCAAAGCCCCCAAACCCCTCATCAGTTAGCAAGCCAGAGGGAACCCATGACAGGATCAGTCTTCGCGGTCAAGTTTATTACGGGCTGCTTTGGATATAAATCCCATAGACCTGATTCTTATCTGGTTGTGAATGTCTCAAATACTGGGGTTTCCACTGTTTCTTCATGGATATTTTGCTTAATAGTCTTCTGTATGTCTGGAACAGACTCTTAAATCTATCTCTTCAAATAAACAAGCAAAAAAAAAAAACTGGAAATGAATCTTTGTCTTTTAAATTTAGTTTTTAAAAATTTGCTGAAATTATAGACCTAAACTGGGCTTGGCAGCACACACCTTTAATCCCAGCACTTGGGAGGCAGAAGTAGGAGGATCACAGAGAGTTCAAGGCCACCCTTGAGACTACATAGTGAATTCCAGGTCCGCTTGAGCTAGTGAGACCCTAGCCCCACCCCACCCCCCAAAATTATAGACCTTAACCAGTAACTGTCTTCCCCATTCTCCATTTCGTGTGTGGTAACCCCTTCCCTTGTCTCTTGAGTCTCTTTGAAACTATGATAGAAATGCAATTTTCTTTCTGCTAATTCCTTTGAAATGATGGTGTTATGTGACATTAACACCATGTTTCTCTAATATCTGTATTCATGGTAGCTTCAACTTGGTCTTAAATACTCAAGTTTTCAGCTTATTTGCATGTTGGGGAGTTTACCATGCATTCTCTGACCAAGCCAAACCTAAACTAACCAAAAACAACAAAATCTGGCCCAAGTATGTTGGGTACTTCAAGCATTCCCTGGCTCTCAGAAGATAATTAAGAGCTCTTTCTTCCTGTTTCTTGTTTAAAGACGATATCTATGCATATAAATACATAACAATATTTCACTTCAAACTGTGTTTCAAAAGATGTTTGACCACCCCAGGATGTAGATAATGATGGGAGAAAAAAAGGAATATTTGAATATTGACATTAAAAATCAAACCTTGGTTATATAAGCATTGCCAGGTCTGATTGACTTATTTTTAGAGGGTAGGCCATTTAATTTAAAAAATACTCCTTTCCTTTCTTTTCTTTTCCTTCCCCTATGACTGTGATTGTCTCCCAGGACCAGGAAGTTGATATGTAAACACAGGCGGTAATGGACCCCTGACCTGCTTTCAACCCAGTCAATCCACAAAGGGATTAACCCCAAATACCAACTTGCTCTCAGAGGCAAAATTGTTCCTGAGGCGGGTAGCACCAAAGGATTTTCTTCTCTCTTGGCTTTTTCATTCACCCCACAAATAAGATCTCCTCAAAGCAGGGCTTAGAGACTGCCTCTCGCAAGCAAATTGGCAGCAGACTGGATCCAGGAGGTTGCTGGGCATTCTCTGAACCCCTGAGCCCTTTACTCTGCCCTTCCTGGCCTTGAATGATGGGGTACGTTTCCAGATCCAAGAGTGCTATGGGAAAGGGCTAGCTTACTTGGTCTAGTAACACACTGTCTTTGGATTTGTCCACTCTCTGTCCTGTGCACGGCAGGGCTCTTCCCCGGGGCATCTGCAGGATGCAGTAGGAAGGGGCTGTGGGATGGGTAAGGATCAGTATTTGCCTCTGGGGAGATAGGAGCAATAGTGCTGGCCTGTAGTACAGAGACACACATATATGCCTGCAAGGGGACCGGGTCACAGTCTTCCTGTTTTATTCTTCCTTGAAGGTTTTGTAATGTCCATTCAGATGGGAGCACTCTGAACAGGGCATCAAGATCTATACCAGATGCCAGGCCAGTCTTTTTTTTTAAAAAAAATATTTTGTATTAATTAATGAATTAATTTGTGAGCAGAGATAGAGACTGAGAGAGAGAGAGGCACACCAGGGTCTCTAGCCACTGCAACAAACTCCAGACACTTGTACCACCTTGTGCATCTGGTTTATGTGGGTACTGGGGAATTGAACCTGGGTCCTCAGGCTTCTCAGGCAAATGCCTTAACTGCTGAGCCATCCCTCCAACTCCCCCAGGGCAGTCTTAAAACAGGAAGAGAGACCCTCCCTTCTTCTGCCTGCTCTACAGATGCAGAATGGCTGAAAGTGGGTTCCCTCTTCTGCAAGTCCCCCATTTCATTGGATCCCTATATTGCCTGGACAGTCCTGCTAAGCCAAACTCTGGCAAGAATAGTAGATTTTCTTATGGGAGAACATCCTCTCCCCATCCAGATCCCTCATACTGCTTCCCAGAGAGACAATGTATCTATGTTTCTTCAAAGCTTCCTGAAGCAGGTCCAGGAGTTCCCCGTGTTGTTAAGGGGACAGGGTTGAGGACAGGACCCAGTGAGGCTCCTAAGAGCCGTGGAAAGTTTGATGCAGCAGGGGCACCCAGACAGAAAATTAAAAAACTAATAAAGTCCTCAGTGTGGGGTGCTGGCATCAGGACAGCTTAACTTCTCCAGACACCTAATAAAGAGACATTCCAGGACACTAACTCATAAGGGAAATGTGCAGGGGTCACGGAGAACAGTGGAACGTGAGCCATGGAAACATAGCAGTCACCCGCCTCGCTGCATGGAAGGTTCGCGTGCTTCCCCTCTTCCCCACACCCGCCCCTTCCTTTTCTCTTGCAGTTTAGAAAAAGATGGGCAGGGTGCTCAAGCACCAAAGGAGAACTGGGCGAGCCTTCATGTGGAAACCTCCTTCATGGCACAATGAGCACAGGACAGCTGTGTGGCACTTCAGGACCGGACCCGAGGTGATGGTCACTGCAGTGGATGTTGGGACAGGACGGGAGGGTGGAGTGACTTCTGAGCCTGCGAGAAAGGGAGGTGAAGAATTAAGGTTTATCCAGCCGCACTCCATCAAGTAACTGTTTTACAGCAGGTTTTCCTACCTGCATTTTTTTTTCCTCACTGGGCTCACTTGCTAATTTTGGAACTGAGTTTGGTGTGGTATTTATGTTATTTAACTTGGTTTTCAAGTTGGACTTTTATCAATTCAAGCAAAAACAAAACAAAACAAAAACCAGTGGTGACTTTGGCCTTCAAACCATCAGTCAGTTAGGGAGATACTGTAACTCCCGCTTTGTCCATGGTTTTGCCTTCTACAGTTTATTACCACTGATCAACCGAGTTTCAAAACTGTTAAACGACGCCTGAGGAGACAGCTCAGTGGTTAAAGGTGCTTGCTTGCAATTGCTTGCCTAGTTTAATTCCCCAGAACCCACGTAAAGCCAGATACCCTATGTAGCACATTCGTATGAAGTTCGTTTGCAGTGGCAAGAGGCCCTGGCACTGGCATATCACTCTGTTCTCCCCTCTCTCTCAAATCAATAAGCAAAAATATTAAATGGACAGTTCCAGAAGCCGTAGTGTTTCTAGTACATGCCATTCGGAATTGTATGATGAAATCCTGTTCTGAGATGCTCAATCCTGCCTGGGACTCAAATCTTCCCTTTGTCCAAAGTATTTATCTTGTGTAGCCTACGTGCCCTTCAGAGGTTGTCACTTACAGTCACCTTAGCTATCATATTGACTGCAGTACATGTGAAGTGCTAGAGTCATGACGCATAGGAGGGTCCGGAGCAGAAACTGTAAAAGGACAGCTAACTCTGGTCCTTAGGTGGCAATGGGGCAGGACACACAGGAAAGAAGTCTAGGACATACAGGATTCAGCACTATGCACTGGGAGTTTGGAAGGCGTTCCCCAGGGAAGGGATGCACAGCTGTTGCCCTTGGCACCAGTCCTCTCACACACAGTACAGGAACAGAAGGTGGAAAGAGGCCACCTGTGAAGGAATGAATGACAGTGAATCAGAACTGGCTCTGGGTACTAGTCGCAGTGTTGCGTCCAGCCCAAGCCTTTAGCCAGGCTCAAGGTAGGCGTCACTTTCTGTGCAATGCTCTGGCATTTTGTCATCTGGAGGACAGTACTGGAGACTCCTTGGAAGAACCTGACCACAACCAGTGGTTACAACCCTGTGAGGTCGCTTTGGCTTGAAGAAAGTACCGTTTCATATTGCGCAAATCTGTGAAATGGCTTTCCCACACTGGCCTCCAGTGTCCCTGCACTCATCCACTGAGGTCTCCTGGAATGAGGACAACAGAACCGGAGACAGGGGTCCCAGCCAGCTCTGCCACTGAGGGGACAGCTGCCCAGACAGATGGCTTTGCGGGCCTCAGTCGGCTGTACAGGATGAAGGGAAGAGAAATGACATCTCGGGCCCCTGCCGGCTCCCACACTGTGATTCCTGAGGTTAGGGGTTTGGGCTGAGTCTCTGGCCCTCCCTCTTTAGAAAGAGTGTTTTTCTTCTGGCTTTTCCTTCAGCTGCGGCTTGGCAGAGGCTGGGCTGCAGCCCTTGGGTGTGATGCACGAGAGGTCTGTGGTTTGGTGAGCTCAACTAAACGTGGGCTTTTGAACTTCACATGTACAGGCCTGCCTCGCCTCGCCTCGCCTTGCCTCTCCTCTCCTCTCCTCTCCTCTCCTCTCCTCTCCTCTCCTCTCCTTTCCTCTCGTCTCCTCCCCTCCCCTCCCCTCTCCATCTTTCTCTCCCCTCCCCTCTGCACCCCTTTTCTCTCCTCTCCTCCCCTCCCTTCCATTCCTCTCCTCCCCTTCCCTCCCTTCCCTCTCCTCTCCCTTCCTCTCTCCTCCCTTCCCCTCCATTCCTTTCCCCTCCTCCTTCCCTCCCTTCCCCCTCCCTCTTCTCCCCTCCCTTCCCTTCCATTCCCCTCCATTCCTTTCCCCTTCCCCTCCCCTCCCTTCCCCTGCCCTCCCTCTTTCCTTTTCCTCCCCTCCCCTCTCCTGCCCTCTTCCTTCTTCCCTCCTCTCTACACTCCTTCCCTTTCCTTCTTCCCCTCCCTCCCTCTCTCTCTCCCTCCTCTACCCTCTTCATTTTTTTTTTCTGAGGTAGGGTCTCACTCTAGCTCAGGCTGACCTGGAATTCACTATGTAGTTTCAGGGTGGACTCGAACTCACAGCGATCCTCCTACCTTGCCTCCAGAGTTCTGGGATTAAAGATGTGTACCACCACCCCCGGCTCCCTCTTCATTTTTAAACCAGCATTTCCTTCCCTGAGAACAGCTCAACATTTAAGACAAGAACAAGTTGCCATGAGATGGCACAAGCTGCCTTCCATGGGTCAATCTCTCTGAGGAACGCCTGTGAAGATCTGAGTAATTCTGGCAGCATCTGGTAGAATACATGTTAAAACTCAAAATGAATGATCCCCTTGAGAGTCTTGATACACTCGATTCTGATTCCATAGGTTTAGGGTAGGTCTCTGTTTGCAGAGAGTCCTGCCTCTGTCCCTTGATCACAGTGTTATTAGCAAGGCTAGAGAGCACAACTCAGATTTTCCCTAGACTTAGATGAGAGCAGGACTCCTGGAATTGGGACCCTGTCACCTGGCTCTCCAGATGGGGGCTCTTTTTGTCAGCTCAGAATGAACCTGCTGGCTCTCAACACAAGGACTTTTGTCCTCTGGAATGCTGGCCTGTCCCAATTTGGATGTAGATGGTCCCTTTTGTTGCGTTTATCTTCTCTTCTTTTTCTCGCTAGCACAGGGGGAAGGATTGGACAGGGCCACGAGGAAGGACAGTGCCTTAGTCAGCCTGAATGCTCTGTGCAAAAGTAAATAAGCTTCATGTTCTGACTCAAGCAACACCCTATCACTAAACTAGTGTTTCAGCCAAATAAAGAAATGTAAATCACTTAATACACCTTTCTTTAAAAAAATATTTTATTTATTTATTTGAGAGAGAGAGTGACAGAGGGAGAGAGAGAGAGAAAGAGAGAGAATGGGTGTGCCAGGGCCTCTAGCCTCTGCAAATGAACTCCAGATGCATACGCCACCTTGTGCATCTGGCTTACGCAGGTACTGACTGGGGAGTTGAACTTGGGTCCTTAGCATTTACAGACAGACAAGTGCTTTAACCACTGAACAATCTCTCCTGCCCTAATACATCTTTCTTAATTGAGCTGCACACCAGGAGTGCCCTCCTAATGGTATAATGACACCAATTACCTCATTAGGAGACAAGAGCTGCTTTTATGACAGGTTTTAGAAGTTAAAATGGCTAACCTTTCATGAGCACTAATTCTGGGCTGGGCTGTGTGCAGCAATATGCATTGACTGAAAGGCCCGAGGACTGAAGGCAGGCTGCTAGACACTGTCTGGTCTGACCTCTGACATAGGCATCAGATTTAAACCCACTCTGAGTGTTGTTTGACCAAGAATGCCAACCCAGTGTCTCATGTATCCAGTGTGTGCCCAATCCACAGGGAGGCTTTGCAGAAGTTCAGGGCCCAGAGCCCCCTCCTGAGATTCGGACCCAACAAGCCTGGTGGGATCCCAGCCAAATTCTCTTCTGATGAAGTCACTGAGCAGCTCAGGGGTGCAGGAGGCTCAGCAATGCTGTTGGCATCCACATTGCAGAAGTACCCAGGGACTCCAAGCAAATCCCAACTGCACATCTATCCACAGACTCTTCCATCTTTCCCAAGAATGGACCCAGTGGGGTTCCGTACCTTTGCTTCTTTAGAATGTCACAGCTCCTTCTCTCTTTGCTGAATCTGCTGTGGCTGGCTCTGGGTCCTAGCGCTAGTGATAAGGTTGGGCATGACTGTTCAGTTGCATGCTTGTTGCCTGTGTGACTATGATTTCCTCAACTGAAAATCTGCATAATCACGTGGCAATTATAAATGACACTTGGTAAGACACGGTTTCTTTCTTATTTCAGTTTCCTCATCCGTAGAATGGAACGTTCACTGCAATAGGTGTTGGATGAGCCCAGGCAGAAACTACACTTCTTTCTGGCTAAGCCTTTTGTGTTTTCCTTCTCGGCAGTAACAAGAACTTCAATCTCCAGACTTTGGCTACATATTAGATTTATAGTACTGCTTTTGTAGCGTGTTCCCGGTCCCTGTGTGGATGATTAACATGGTTTTTCTCAGATACCATTATGGCTTCTCAAGAAGCTTTTCCCACCAGTCCCATGAATGAGTGAAGGTGGTGTCCTGTCCGCTTTTCCTGTACATGTGTGTGGAAAGCAAGCAGATATACTGTTGTGTCACTGGGCAGAAGAGGCATCTGCTGACAGACATTGGGCTAATCTGAAAAGAATTTCCTACTAATTAGAAGGACCTGCTTGGCTCCAGACTTTTGTTGGCTTTGCGTTACATGCAGAAACTTCTCTATTAAGTGTCCCCAGCATTCAACTGTCATTTATCCTTTCCCTAAATACCCTGTGCCTTCCCCTCCCTGAATACCTTGAGCTGTGTGATTTTAGCTCACTTGTGTGATGTTGGTCTGCACCTGTATTTCCTTTTTTAAAATATTTTATTTATTTATTTGAGACGGGGGTGGGGAGAGAATGTGAATGCCAGAGCCTTCTGATGCTAGAAATGAACTCATTTTATTTAATCTTAAATTTTAGACTCTGACATTACTCTTTTCTTCAACAGCCCTTTTAATGAAAAATTTCATATATACAGAAAAGTAAATTTTGCAGTCCATACTCATATACTAACCACTGAGTTTCCTTCATTTTGATGTTATTACATTTGCATTATCATGTATCTGTCTATCCTTCTATCTATCAGCCCATTTTATTTTACAAAACTGCATTTCAAATAAATTGAAGATATCAGTATACTTCCTATGTTATTCAAAACAAGTATTCTCAGCTTGATTTTAGTAAGTGCTTCAAATTTTTTCCTCCATAGTAAAACAAAAGTAATAAAACACACAAGTTTAAATATATATAATAATTGAATTTTTGATCTAGTCCAGCTATTATATTTAACACTTTAATCTTTCCAGAAATATTTTTACATTAGACTTTTAAACAACCATACTTTAAAAATTATTCATGTTTATAAAGACTAATTTTTGTAATTGGCAGCTCTATTTTAGCACAAGATTCTCATTTTGAGAAGCTTTCTTGATCTCTCAGTTTGCTACAATGATTTATAGGCTCTTTTTTTTTTTTTTTTTTTTTTTTTTAAGGAAGAATGTGAGTAATGTCCCCTAGGAATTTCTGAGTAGCTGTTTTTCTTATATTTCTTTCAGACATGAATGATAACTCAGAGAAGTTTAGAATTTTTGACCAGAAGGCAACTCTTTTTTTTGTAAAATCACAGACATTTCTCTCTTGTCTGTTGTCACAGGGCTATATGAATTTAGGGTGATTTCCCAGACTTTATAGATGAACTGACATGTTTTTTTAATTTTATTTTACTTTATTTTACTTTATTTATTTTTTTTTTTTGAGGTAGGATCTCGCTCTAGCCCAGGCTAACCTGGAATTCATTATGTAGTCCCAGGCTGGCCTTGAACTCAGAGGGATCCTCCTACCTCTGACTCCTGAGTGCTGGGATTAAAGGTGTGTACTACTGTGCCTGGCTCATGATTATTATTATTTTTATTTACTTAGTTATTTATGAGAGAGAGAGAGGAAGAGAGAAAGAGAGAGAGAAAGAGTGGGCACACCAGGGTCTCTAGCCACTACAAATGAACTCCAGACACATGTTCCACCTTATGCATCTGTCTTTATGCGGGCACTGGAGAATCAAACCTGGGTCCTTTGGCTTTGCAGGCAAGCACCTTAGCCAGTAAACCATCTCTCCAGTCCTTGTTCTTTTTGGAAAAAAAAAATTTATTTATTTGCAAGCAAAGAGAGAGAGAGAATATGGGCATGTGAGGGCCTCTAGACACTGCAAAGGAACTCCAGATGCATGTGCCACTTTGTGAATCTGGGGAATTGAACTCCAGTCATTAGGCTTTTCAGGCAAGCAGCTTAACCACTAATCCATCTTTCCAGCCCCTAACTTTTTTTTAATTTTTAAATCTTATTTATTTATTTATTTGCAAGCAGAGAGAAACAGAGAAAGTAAGAGAGAGACAGAGAAAGAGAGAGAAAATGGGTGTTCCAGGGCCTCCAGCCACTGTAAACAAACTCCAGATGCATGTACCACTTTGTGTATCTGGCTTTACATAGGTACTGGAGAATCAAACCTGGGTAGTTAGGCTTTGCAGGCAAATGCTTTAACTGCTGAGCCATCTCTCCAGACCCTCTTTTATCATTCTTAAACTTGGATATATCAGCAGTTGAATTATACATATATATATATATATATATATATATATATATATATATATATATATCATCTATTCTTCATGGGAAATCAAGGGACTCAGCAATGGCCTGTAATGTTTTGAAGGCATCAGGGACCTCCCTGGCCAACAATTCACAGGAAGGTATCCCATCCCTGGCACAGAAAAATTTCTAGTAACAGTCTGTGGCTTCTGGGTTGCACCATTTTTCTTTTTCTGCTGATGTCCCGAGTAGCGTATTTCCTTCCACCTGACATCTATCCTAGGTTGAAGCTATTTTCAATTCCATCTCCCTTCTTGAGTTGTTTCCCACATTATGAAAACTCCTTCCTTGTAAACATTTTCTGTGACAGAGTCAGTGCGATGACCCTGGGGCCTCCTGATGCTGCTGCTTCTATAGCCAAGGCAAGCCATGACTTCCTTACCTAACCCTTATCCAACGCTCCCTCTGGTCCTCCACATTTGACAATGGAAGGGGACAGTCATGTTCCCTGGGGATCTCAGTCTTTCTGCTACTTCCTGTGACCATGGCTATTTCTTATGAACATCTGGCCTTGGTGTCTCTCTTCTTTGGGTCCCTTTTGAACCACTGAATAGGATGGAACCCATATTATGTTTGTTTGTTTGTTTTCAAGGTAGGGTTTCACTCTAGTCCAGGCTGACCTGGGATTCACTATGTAGTCTCAAGCACACAGCAATCCTCCTACCTCCGCCTCCCAAGAGCTGGGATTAAAGGCGTGTCACCACCACGTCCAGCAAACCCATATTTCTAACATGTGCAAAGCACCTGTTATTTTCATACATACTCTTTCTATACACAGAGCTTTTTTTTCTTTTTTATTATTCTCAGGGTCTTATCAGAGGAGAGTTTGATATGGAGGAAATTAAGCATTTGCCTCCAAAAGTCTGAACAAGGCATCCTTTAAGGCTTTTCACATCGTGACAGTGTGGATATAAGTTTATGGAACACACCCGAGTCTTTTTAGTAGCAGAGTGGAGAGAAAAGAACACAACACTTGGTGCCAAAGACCTAAGCTTGTGGTCCTACTGGACCACTTAAAACCCTGTGAATTTGCCATTTGTAAAACCACAGCAATATCTTGCATTGACTGAGAGTATGGAAAGGAATTTTTTAAGCTCTTAAAAGATTTGAAAAAAGATGAGCCACCCCTTTCATATCACTAGGGCCCAAGTGAAAGCACAGAGGAATTGGCGAGATGAGCAAGAGTGCTGCTTCCATGGCGAGCCTGACAACCTGCACCAGGATGATGGAGACAGACACTGAGGACACTCAAAACGCACCAGAGCAGAAATCCAGAAGCTGCTGAGAGCTCAACACTAGTGCAGACTTAAAGCACACTCACCACGGCTCAGGGACTTTGGCTGAAAAGGGTGCAGAAAGATTGTAAGAGCCACAGGGCAAGAGGGAATCCCCCTCCCCCACACACAATGACTTCTCACAACCCCTAACCCACAACTGCAGGATGAACACCAGCAATCCTACTAAACAGCACCTTCAGCAGAATGGGGGCAGGGGGAGGGGAATGATGGTACTAACACATGATGTGTCCATACAAAGTTTCTACTTAATAATAATAACAATAATAATAATGATAAAAGTTGTGCTGTCTGGTAAAAATAAAGATATAAAATAATGTTGAGGCTTGCAATATTTTTTAGCAGGATTGCAGAAATAAAGTTTTCTTTGAACATATTCAGAAGTAAACATGCCAAAGAGAAAAAAAAAGATTGTTTTTTTCAAGGCAGGGTCTCACTCTAGTCCAGGCTGACCTGGCATTCACTATGTAGTCTCAGGATGGCCTCAAACTCATGGAGATCCTCCTACCTCTGCCTCCCGGGTGCTGGGATTAAAGGCGTGCGCCACCATGCCCGGCTAAAAGATTTTTTTTTTTTAAAGACATTAGAGATAACAGTCCATTGTTTTTGGTTTTGCCTCTCATATGCTGGGCCATAGTATGGAAGGTATTCAATAAATTATTCTTCCTCTTCTCCTTCTCCTCCTCCTCCTCCTTCTTCTTTTTCTTCTTCTTTTTTTTTTTGAGGTAGGTTCTTGCTCTAGCCCAGGCTGACCTAGAATTCACTATATAGTTTCAGGGTGGCCTTGAACTCACAGCAATCCTCCTACCTCTGTCTCTCAAGTGCTGGAATTAAAGGCATGTGCTACCACGCCCAGCCTATTATTCAATAAATTCTTATTGGCCACTCATTTGGAATGAATATCAGGGAAATTCTGAGGAATAACTGGGGGACAGAAAGGAGTGATGGAGTAATTGACTGTATCATTGAGGCCTTCTTTGGTGTACTCTTTCCTGGAACCTGTGGTGTAATGTGCCTAGAAAGTGGCAGGTTGCAACCGTTCTCACATTCTATCTTTCCTCCCTCCTTGAAACCCTACTTCCTCTTCCCCTGACACTCAAAATTTGTTGGTAGAGGTTCTCTCAAAGACTCTTAAAGAAACGTCACTATGCACGGCTCAGTGTCACTTTGAACATCGTCCCTTGGCACTTGCTGGAGACTGCAAACTCTCTTTAATTTCCAAACATTCTTGGAAGCCATCTAACACATTCAAACTGGGAGGGAGTATCAGGGTAGAGAGTGTGCAAGGCGGCTGCACTGGGAGTTGGCTGGTTTCATTTATGACAGGCCATCAGAAGGTGTGTAAAAAACTGCTCTTGCGGAGGGGGGTGGATTTTCCATCTAGTGCCCCAAAAGGCTCCATTTTAATAGCCATCAATGATGTTGTGTTGGATTAGCTAAGCCTGGGTCAAGGTAGACTCCCCTAGAATGACACCCAGGAAGGGTTTAACTTCATTGACAATATTAGCAAGAAATAAATAAGCCTCTTGGTCGTTGTTGTTTGTTTTTTGAGGTAGGGTCTTGCTCTAGCCTAGGCTGACTTGGAATTCATTATATAGTCTCAGGCTGTCCTTGAACTCACAGACATGCTCCTACCTCGGCCTCTCGAGTGCTGGGATTAAAGGCGTGTGTGTGACACCATTCCCGGCTGAAATCAGTTTTGGATTATTCAAAATGATAGGATTCATCAGCTAACTGAAGATGCAGTTCTTTGAGGGTCCGCTGTATATTTCGTGTTCTGGCGTCCCGTGCTACATGTGTAGTTGTGAGCACTTGCTAAGTGTGAGACCCTGTGTGGGTCCTGTGGAGGTCAACGGGAGAACCAGGCTGGCCTTGGTTTTGGAATTCACACATTTCTTGGAGGTAAAGGCCTATGTATCACCCACAATAGACTAGTTTAGACATGCAAGCAAAGGCTCTTGGATTAGAAAGGAAAACTTGGAAATGCTTCTTGGTAGAGGAAGAATTCAAGCCAGGAATTCTCATGTGTAATTATTACATAGACAATTATGGCACTACAAATTTGTTCACACACTGTACTATTATCACTCAGATGGCCAATTTCAGTTGTGCCATTATTTACAAAAGAATAATGTTCAAATTTCAGGGTGTAGGAATTGAGATCTTTGTGTGTGTGTGTGTGTGTGTGTGTGTGTGTGTGTGTGTGTGCATATGCATGAGTAGGTGCATGTGCATTTGTGTATTTTTCTTTTAGTATCTGAGTACAACCTCAGATGTCATTCCTCAGGCACTATTCACCTTTTGTGAGACAGGGTCTCTCAATAGCCTGGGGCTTGCCAAGTAGATTAAACGAGCCAGTGAGCTCCAGCGAGCCACCTGTCTCTGTTTCCCCAACACTGGGATTACAAGCACATACCACAATGCGTGGCATTTTTAAAAGTAGGTTCTGAGGATCAAACTCAGGTCTTCACACTCAAACAGCAAACAAGCATACCCACTAAGCTATCTCCCCAACCCTGAGTTGAGACCTTGGGGTTGTACAGCGTTGTCTACAAATTGGGGAGGGGGCGGGTGTGGCTCAGATCAGGGTGTGTGCTGTGAGATGGGATGAAGGGGAGGATGGAAAATAGATCAGAGTAAATCTGCAGAGGGTTCTGAAAGCCCAACAAAGGAACACATGTTTTACTCCTAAGCCACATTTTATTAATTGCATATAACTATCATTGCTCCCCTGCAGGTGTAACACATGTGCACTAGATTGGAATGAGACCAGACACTGACCTTGAGCTGTGTCATTCCTGCATGATCGCCTTTGGACAAGTCATATAAGAGTGTGCTCTGTGAGGATTTCGTTAGAAGACGCAGGCGAAGAAGGCACCAAAGCTTTGCCCAACTTTTAAAAAATATTTTATTTATTTATTTTATCTGATTGAGAGAGAGAGAGAGAGAGAGTGAGAGATTGAGAATGGGCATGCCAAGGCCTCCAGTCACTGCAAACCAACTCCAGACGCATGTCCCACCTTGTGCATCTGGCTTATGTGGGCCCTGAGGAATTGAACCTAGTTCCTTTGGCTTTTCAGGCAAACACCTTAACTGCTAAGTCACCTCTCCAGCCCAACTTTGCCCATTTTTTAATGAGTGTTCTGCAAAGTGTAGTAGGTGGTGGGACCTGGGAATTTGCATTTCTTTTCTTTTCTCCACCCCCCCCTACCCAGGTAGGGTCTCATTCTAGCCCAGGCTGACCTGGAATTCATTATGTAGTCTCAGGGTGGCCTTGAACTCATGGTGATCCTCTTACCTCTGCCTCCCAAGCGCTGGGATTAAAGGCGTGCTCCACCACACCCAGCGGAATTTGCACTTCTAAGGAATTCCTGATGTGGTCACATTTCCAGAGATTCTACTTTACCTCAGCTTTCCCTGGCGTAGAGACCCTATGAGAACCTTCTCCAGCAGCCATCCCCTATTATCTGCTAACAGAGTCTTCTGAACCCCAGGGAAGAAAGAAGTCCTATTTGATATTAACTGATAGATCAGGGTTGGAATTTTATATTTAAATGGAACTTAGGTTTCAGTGACTAAAAACGTTTTCCTTAATATCTAAGGTAATAATATTATTTATCTCATTTGAAATATCCAAGTAGTTCACTCATTTGTTCATTGATTCAGCAAATTTTTGTTGACTATTTTATGTGCTGAAGTGTAATTAATGCCTATTCATACAGTTAGCATGCATACAGTTTCTCTTTGTGTATAGTTACTGGTCATAGTTATTTACTCATAGGATATTAAAGCATCTTCTTAGTATTGTAGCTGAGAAATGAGTTCCAATAGAGAGAAAATCAGTCAGAATGTAGAGATAAAATATATTTATTTTCCATAGAGGTATTTGTTAATTTAGGTATGCACACATGTACTTATATGTGACATACAGTTGTACTTGTTTCCTATTACTGTTATATATTAACATAGTTGTACATGTGGATGTATATTTTATTGCTTGCATCTTTCTACTGCTTTCTGTTTGAGGATCTTGACATCCTGTCTTACCACACTTCAGTGTTATTGCCTGTAACAAGGTAAGAATCCATGCCATCTTCCCTTACATTAAGAAAGAGAGCTTGATAAGTTCTGTCTATTCTGAGCTTTTCTTATAGCAATGCTGTTAGTCACCTGGCTTTTTTATTGTCCTTGATTAAATAATTAAGGAATTAATTTCCCCTGCATTTATTGAGCAGAGTCCAGCTACACTAGGCCCTTTGGAGAAGGCAGAGACTAATCAGCTTAGGACATGGTCACAAGGGGCTCATAGGAGTGGAAGAGCTGAGACAGGCTCCTATAATTGACACATAACATGACAATAAATGGTGAGTATGATATGAGAAGAAATCAAAGACTCAGGAGAGGAAGGAGGGTGAGAGACTGTCTGTAGGAGAGTCAAGGAAGGCTTCAGCACTATGTGGAGAGACCAGTGCACTGGCTAGGTGGACAGACCTATGCACTGCACTGTGTGGAGAGACCCATTCACTGAACTGTGTGGAGAGACGCATTCACTGGACTGTGTGGAGAGACCTATGCACTGCACTGTGTGGAGAGACCTATGCACTGACTGTGTGGAGAGATCTATGCACTGCACTGCATGGAGAGACCTATTCACTGGACTGTGTGGAGAGATCTATGCACTGGACTATTCATCTGACTGCATGGAGAGATCTATGCACTGGACTGTGTGGAGAGATCTATGCACTGCATGGAGAGATCTATTCACTGACTGTGTGGAGAGATCTATGCACTGGACTGTGTGGAGAGATCTATTCACTGGACTGTGTGGAGAGATCTATGCACTGGACTGTGTGGAGAGATCTATTCACTGACTGTGTGGAGAGATCTATGCACTGCATGGAGAGATCTATTCACTGACTGTGTGGAGAGATCTATGCACTGGACTGTGTGGAGAGATCTATGCACTGCATGGAGAGATCTATGCACTGGACTGTGTGGAGAGATCTATGCACTGGACTGTGTGGAGAGATCTATGCACTGGACTGTGTGGAGAGATCTATGCACTGGTCTGTGTGGAGAGATCTATTCACTGGACTGTGTGGAGAGATCTATTCACTGGACTGTGTGGAGAGATCTATGCACTGCATGGAGAGATCTATGCACTGGACTGTGTGGAGAGATCTATGCACTGCACTGTGTGGAGAGATCTATGCACTGGTCTGTGTGGAGAGACCTATTCACTGTGCTGTGTGGAGAGATCTATGCACTGCATGGAGAGATCTATGCACTGCACTGTGTGGAGAGATCTTTGCACTGGACTGTGTGGAGAGATCTATGCACTGCATGGAGAGATCTATGCACTGCACTGTGTGGAGAGATCTATGCACTGGTCTGTGTGGAGAGATCTATGCACTGCATGGAGAGATCTATGCACTGCACTGTGTGGAGAGATCTGTGCACTGGCATGGAGAGATCTATGCACTGGACTGCGTGGAGAGATCTATGCACTGGACTGTGTGGAGAGATCTATGCACTGGACTGTGTGGAGAGATCTATGCACTGGACTGTGTGGAGAGATCTATGCACTGCATGGAGAGATCTATGCACTGGACTGCGTGGAGAGATCTATGCACTGGACTGTGTGGAGAGATCTATGCACTGCACTGTGTGGAGAGATCTATGCACTGCACTGTGTGGAGAGATCTATGCACTGCACTGTGTGGAGAGATCTATGCACTGCACTGTGTGGAGAGATCTATGCACTGCACTGTGTGGAGAGATCTATGCACTGCACTGTGTGGAGAGATCTATTCACTGGAGTAGTCCAGGATCCTGCAAGATTTTGATACTTTGCAACACAGAATACAACCCAGGAAGCTAACAAACCCATCCATCTGATGAAACTGGGCCAATGCTTATCAGCCAAGGCAGATCTTGTTCCAGCAATGCAACAGGATTGGCCCGCGCTGGGGTTTGCTTGGTGTAGCCTTTGCACCAACAGCTCATCTGCAGGCTCTACGACAGCGCGGGTGGAGCTTGGGTGAGATGGCTCATGCACTTGCTGACCCGCATACTTTCTCAGGAAAAGAGAAAGGCCGCATTAGCCGCACTTGGAAAGTGTCCATAGGTTCTTGGCTCAGGAAGTATTTGGGATGCATTTCTATAATGCTGTTTCTTTTCCTATGGCACAAAGAAATGAAGGACAAAGGAGAGGAGGAAGGGTGATCAGCAAGCAAAACAGTGCGCAGTACTTCAGCCGAGCCCCTCTGTGTTGTCCAAATGTATGATTTGCTCCCCTGCCTCAAGTTATGAGCAGCTGAATTTAATTAGAAAAACAGCCCCTCAGTTGCTGTGACCTGCTCTGCCAAATTCTCAGCTGGCGAGAGTTTTTATAGCTCCGTTATAAACCCCTGAAAAGTGAGGTATATAATGGAAACATTGACATAACCTGAACTCCCAGGAGCTGCTTGTGCCACTCTAATTATCCTTGGGGCTCGGTGGCCGCTACAATGGCACTGCCTGACTGGCCTGGGCACTGGAGGCAAGAAGCTGGGGTTTGCCGGGAATAGTGAGATAGGGTCTGCTGGTGGGAAGCCCCCTGTTCCATACATACGAGCCCCCTGCCTTCCTCCCTCTACCCCCCACCCCACACCACCTCCCCAAACCCACACCCCCTTGAAAAAGGCAGAACAGTTCAGTTGGTTGTAAAAATTAATGAGTTCAGATACAGACTTGCCTTATTCCGGTCCAGCTGCGTAACCAGGGCGATTCCGACCAGCATTCTAGACGCTGACATCAGCTCCACACCCAGGCACAATGCTGCTCTGTTTGATCTCAGAAACAGATCGGGCTCCTGGGCTTTATACATCCTGCTTCCTCCCTACGTAAACTCATTTTACGACCCACCAGGAGAGCTCATCTCAACTGGTCTCTCCCCAGGCAGCCAATACCAGAGGATCAGGCCCCAATAGTGAACTCTTCTTTTACCAGCTGGACACTTTGATGCTGGTCCTTTTCCTGGTTCTCTTGGAGGTTCCCCCACCCCCACGGCCACCCCACTCTCCACGCCCCCAGGCGTTGACAACTGGCCCGGGAAGATGGTGATAATGATTTCACCACTTTCCATTTGCACAACCCTGCACCATGGTCAATGCATCGGTATATGAATACTCCTCTGATTCGTGGCTCAGGACCACTGTGAGAGGTGAAGATGAGGTGCCTGCTTTATAGATAAAGAGAGGCTGATAGAGCACAAGGCTTGGGGTATGCACTCAGGGTATGGCCCTCTTGGTGCAGGCACCTGGCAAGGGAGTTTCCGTTGGTGAACTGAGCTTGAAGGCTCCATGGACCCACTGTCAGACGAAGGAGAAAGAAAGCTACACAGAAGTGTAGACTTTACTAAAATGTGTCATGGATTCTGTCGCAACGCTCTCTCTCTCTCTCTCTCTCTCTCTCTCTCTCACACACACACACACACACACACACACATGCATGCACCCCTTCACCCTCCTGCAGAATGTCACTTCCTCTTCAGCTCATTTCTAGCTGTAGCAGACAGACCTCTTGCTTAGAGTAGCTCCAGATCACCAACCTGGAAGCGGTGTTACAAGCCATTCTCTAAAGAGATTTCAGGGGAAGTTGCTAAAACAGAGTGGCAAAGCTTTTCAGAAACATGACAGAGAAGTACAAACCTTAGTGCAGGTGGAGCTGGGTGAGGTCTTCCAGGGCCAATGTTATAGAAGTATGGAACAGAGAAAGGGAGTACAGGGGGTCTGCACTTGTCTGCGCATCTTCCATGGCAAAAGTACCAACCATACAGAGAGTGGATGGTTTAAACAACAGAAACCGTTTGGGGACTGGATGTCAGAGATTAGGGTGCCGGTAAGGCCACAGCCTCTCTGGGACTCTGGAGGTATCTTTCCTTGTCAGTTCCAGTTCTTAGAATGGCTGTCAACCCTTGACACCTCTTGGCTTATAACTGCATTACTTCAGTGTCTGCCCATATCCTCATCTGACATTTTCCCAGAGTGCCTGTATCTTCTTGTGACACTTTCGTCTTCTTGGAACACTGGTCATATTGGATCAGGATCTAGCCTAAGGTAAAATGAAGTCACACTGGATTGGTGGTGGGGGCCACTGGCGGTGAGGATATATCCAAAGACTAACATTCTTATAAGAATAGACACTTAATTACATTAATTTATTATCCTATTTCCAGTAAAGCCACATTTAAAGGTGCTTGGGTTAGGACTTGAACAGATTTTGGGGAGCACACAATTGGACCGGTAGGTTTGATATTTTGTTTTCATGGCTTGTCTGTATGTAAAAGCTGAGGGATTAGACTGATTTCCAAATATTGATTATCAGGGGTGTTCAAAATTCCTTCTACCTGGTCACATTTTTACCTGAGTGTTTTTACATATATCCTCACTTAACCTGCCGAACAACCCTGGAAACAGCAAGGGGTTAGGATTCCTAGTTTGCAGTTAAAGCTCTGGAAATGAGGACAGAAGATGCCCTTGCTTGAGGCAGAGAGCTCTGTGAGGCCGGCTCTGGAATGGTAAATACGAATTCCCACGCACCAACTGCGGCTCATTTCACTTGACCACAAGAATGAATCTCAGAGGAGTCAGTGAACCTGCCAAGAAACCCAGCTGGGAAGCCAAGCTGGTTAGCAGGTTCTAAATCCCATATTCACTCTATGTAATCTTTAGTGGATTTTGAATGTGACTCTGACCTCATCTTGACCTTGATGTGATGCTAGGAACTATGATCCCACAGAGCCATTTCTTTGAAGCCTCTGGGAGCTCAGAAGCAGAACGGTGGATTTGGAGATCCTTATTCTCTTGAGCTCTACCTGTGGCTCCTGCCTCTTCGTCATCACTCAGCACAGCTCCCTTTAAGGCCGCTTAAACTTGCGCTGATGAGCACATTCCAGCAGTCCTGTGTTGCTGCGCTCCTTTGCTTTGTGACGTGCGTCAACTCGGCATTTTAGCTCTTGAAACATTTGCTGTGCAGTCTTATGGTTCCTTAGTGGCTTAAACTGTGTTGTTGTGTGTGTCTCTGTGCCAGGCACAGGACTCCAGGGATGCTGATGTTTGTTTCATTTTAGGGGCTCTCAGGAATTCCCGAGTACAGACTATATATATGCTCTCTCTTGTCCCCAGAAGCTGCTTAAATGTTCTAGAAATGACCATGTTTCAGCAACTAAGCTATATATTTCAGATTGCCTCTTGCATTCAGAGATGTCTGCTCTCTTCAGTCTTCCATAAGACAAACTGTCATGGTTCTGAAATGACCAATGACGTAGCTCCCCACGTCACTAAAAGCCCTCCCCCCGTGACTGAATGAACACTGTTATTTTCTGCCAGGGCTGTGATTTATGAAGCACTACATGGGTTCAGTGTGTAATGTACGTGGCTGGCTATCCTTAGAGGAGGACACTTTCTTTTTTTTTTTTTTATTTACAAATATATATTTTTTATTTATATTATTCTGATTTTACATTCATAGTATTGGTTCCATTGTCCTCCTCCCCGTCCTCCCACTTTCAAAGGGGCCCTCATCAATGGGGAATGTGGGTCATGCATTGTGAGTTTACTCAAGAGTTCTGGGGTGTAGGCCCCAGTCTCTGTGCACAATGCCCCAACTTGTGACTCTAACAATCTTTCCACCCCCTCTTCCGCGAGTTTCCCTGAGCCACTTTGGGGTCATTTTAGTTCTGCTTCATTGATGAGGTTTTGGGAGCCTCTGTGTCTCTGGATATCTGGCTTAGTTGGAGTTGGATGTTCTCTGTGTTTATCTCCTTCAGCCTTTTTCTGGTGTCGTGATCTCCTTGAAAGCTGTATTCTTGCCCTTCCCCTGCGTGGTTCTATGGTTTCAGCTGGTGAGGTGTGGTTAGCTGATCCTCCCTTCAGGTTCGTTGTCCACCTGAAAAAAGATAAGCAAATTCTCCAATGGAGAGAGAAGTTAGTACTAGATAGAAGGGATGACCATATATGTTTTGGAGGGAATTTTATATGCATTGGCTCTCTTCTAGCCCACATTTGGTGGCATCTTGATCTTGAGACTGAGCTCATTTTTTGTACATGGCTTTGACTTATTTCCCAGTTCCAGCAATGAGTTCCATTCCACTGAGTGGATCTATTAGCCAAATCAAGAGCAGTTGGTTACCCACCATGGCTGTTTGCCACTACTGCACTTGTATGAGCATTACATCAGATTGTTTCCTGCTGGGTATCTTAGACTGCAAGTTGTTTGGACCAATGTCAGACATTTTCCCCCAGTTGCTCATGTAGCACCCTCTGGTGCTAGACTAGCTAACTGTCTGGGGACTGACCTTCTTCCAGATTCTGGCCAGGTCTCTCTGTGTTTGGTGAGGAGGACACTTTCTGTTTTGTTGTCTCCCCATGAGTAGAAGGATCACCTTTATGTCATATATTTTTGCTTACATATACAAGCAACCCTCACTTTGTACAGATGTATACTAACTGCAAAGTGAGGACACAAGACTAATACATATAAATTTTGGTGAATATGGTACAATGGTAATCTATAGTTACTTTAAAATCATTTCAAATTTGGATGAAAAATAGGAGGATAATCGTGATTTCTTACATCATGAACACCCACTGGATGCAAAGGCACCATGCCTGTCTGTGTACTGAGATACAAACGATACTGAACTCTAGGGTGTGTATGTGTGCGTGTGGCTGTTTGGGTCACATATGGAAGTTATGAGAGACGAGGTGCTGCAGAGCTCAGGGGGAAACACTGCCATCACTCTCTGGGGACAGGGGAATCAGAGACGGTTTATGGAAAAGTCAATGTTTAAGTTACTTGAATAAGGAGTAGATTTGGAAATATAAAAGCTGGAAAGGAGATAAGGCATCCTTGGTTGAGCCAACAACATGAGCTGAAGCTTAGAGATAAGAATTGTACCAGATATTAATGCTACTCTCACTTTTGGTTAGAGAAGCTTCTCTTTTCAGATGGTGGTGACCTCTGGGATGATTCAAAACACATCATAGTGCTGAGAAGAAGTCTCAGAAGAGTGCTCAGCACTGAAACATCTCTACCACACCTTCCAAGGCTCAGGATCCACTGCAGAAGAGGTTGTAGGAAGAATATAAGAACCAAAAGAAGGATAGAACTCCTTACAATGCACTCTTCCAGACACAAAATGGCCTGGATATCCGTGACCTCACAGTGCCTGGCACTACCTACACAAGACCAGTATAACAGGAGGAAAAGATGATGACATCAAAATAAAAGAAGACTGATGGAGAAGGGCAAGGTTATGATGGAGAGTGGAGTTGTGAGGCGGGAAGTAGGGGGGGAATTATCTTGGTTTATTGTCTATAATTATAAAAGTTGTCGATTAGGAAAAAAAGAATTCTAACCCATGCACCTGGGAAGTCTCAGTGAGTTCTTGTGGGCGGGTGATCTAAGCAGATCTCTTTGTCTTTGTCTAAGGTGCATGAACCAAAGGTGGTTGGTGATAACTAGCCACAGGATGACTGGGTTTTATTCCCTTCATGACCTGGTGTCATCCCCTGAATAATCGCATGAAGAACCCAATCTGGACACATGTTCCTACTTAAGAAGCATATATTCAAAAGGCAAAGTCTTGTCCATGTCCAGGAACTGACCAAGCATGAAGAATGCAGGTTTCCCGAGGCCCAGCCCACTCCTTTTTCTAGTGTGCCTCCCTGAGAACTTGCTGTTTGGACATTTGATCAGCCATCGGTTGTCCTGCTCCACACAATTTTGTTTACAAGAATCTGTAATTATCATAGCTAGTCTCTCCTTACAGAAAATCAACATAGGTAGGTGAAATAGCTTTGAATTTCACTTAATTCCTTTATAGTCTTTTTTTTTTTTTTACTTACATACTCAGTTTTGTTTGGAAATTAGTGTTGATTTGGTTTTTAAATTTTATTATTATTATTTTTTTATTTATTTTTGGAGAGAGACACAGAGAGAGACAGACAGAGGGAGAGGGAGAGGGAGACAGATAGAGAATGGGTGTGCCAGCAGTGTCTCAGCTGCTGTGAACGAAATCCAGATGCGTGCGCCCCCTTGTGGGCAAGTGCGGCATTGCGCCCTCGCGTCACTTTGCATCTGGCTAAACGTGGGACCTGGAGATTGGAACCCGGTTCTCAGGCTTAGCAGGCAGGCGCCTTAACCGCTAAGCCATCTCTCCAGCCCTGATTTGGTTTTTAAAGAGCTCCTCTCCAAAGGATATTTACAGTTGAAAGAAAAAAAAAGAGGGAAGAAAAAAAAAAAAGAAAGAAGGAAGGAAGGAAGGAAGGAAGGAAGGAAGGAAGGAAGGAAGGAAGGAAGGAAGGAAGGGAGGGAGGAAGACAGTCCCACTAAAAGAGTTTTGTCCTATTGTCAAGATGTTTTTCCACTTTGGGTAGAATTTTCTTTGGTCAGTAATGATAGCAGGACCTGCGGCTCTGCTCTTCTTCAGACACAGTGCTGCCGGGTCCCCTGAAGACCACTGAAGAACATCACTTCCGCATTTCCTCAGTTTATCAGGAGCCTCACCAAAGAGCCTGCCCATCACTCACTTCCCACAGATTAGCCCGTTTAGTCCTAATCAGAGCTCCTGAGCACCAGCAAGATGGGGTTGTCGGGAGGCCCACCCTGGCTGGTCTGAGCCTTTGTCCAAGTAAACACGACCTGAAAGGGTTTCGGAGCTTGAAAGCAAAACTGTAAATGATCCCATCTGTGATTCTTGGCTGATTACTCCTCTGGGGTGGACCAAAGAGGGGAAACCAGAAGAGAGGGCCGCTCGTTGCTTTAAATAAAATATCATTCCGCTTCTTGCATCTCCCTTCTTTGGAGTATTTTCCAAGTGAAAGTTCGTTAGGGAGACAGGAAAGCACGTTCTACTAATATCCATCAAAGAGGAGTTGAGTTTCAAAGCTTGCAGGAAATACAATAGTGTTGAAGTCAACTGCATGTGAGGGGGTCTCATGCCCCTTGAAAACGCAAGAGAAGCAAGAATGGTGACTTAGTTTATTGTTTTAGGCCACTCTACTTTGGAAAAAAAATAATAATAAGCGGATCTCAGGAAAATGGTATGTCCTAGGCACCCCCTTCCTTATACTGGCAGCTTAAACTAAACATTTTAGAATGTTTGTAAATGTTTGGGCTTCTTGCTCCATATTTTCTTCTGTTGGCACCAAACCCAAAGGGCTCATGGTTCTGGCCCGGCTGCAGCGTGGTGACGGTCATTAGCATGTGAGGAGCTCCAGGACGCTCAGAATCACGATGAAATACAGATCGCCAGCCAAGGCATTGTTAGGTGCCCTGGGGAGTAGAACATGAACAGGGGTTTCTGAGTTGTGGGGAGCCCCAGTGACTCATTACAGGTCTGGACTAAGGATCGTATGGCTTTGTGTCTGTTCTTGAGCCCGGGCATGGGATAGATGTGTGTGAGTATTTAACCAGACCCCTGGCTTGAACAGGGCTAGAATGTCCTTTCCAAGGACAGTCTAATGGTGTCAGAAAGGGCGGAGGATGACACAGTTCTCTTTAATAGCTCTAATTTAAGTGAAACAGAGAGAGAGGAGAGAGAGTGCTGATTTATAGGGAGTTTTCTCCAGAAGCCCTGAACCCTAGCTCATTTCTCTCAAGCATGCTCCTTTGGGGCCTGTTCCCTTTCATTCCAGAAGGCTCTACTTCCCTTAGTTGCCCCCAGAAACAGTGGGTGCAATCAGGGCTTCAACCCGGATGTACTGTGAACCACCTCAAAGTGTCATTTTCAAAACCAGTGCTAAGGATTAAGGTTAGCATTTGACAGAGATACCTGCATATCCATGTTTATGGCTGTGCTTCTGACAATAGCCGAGTTGTGGAATCAGTCTACACTTAAACAGATGAGTTGCTAAAAATATCCAGTACATATGCATAATGGAATTTTTATTCATTCATAAGAAGCCTGAAATTACGCCTTTTGCAGAAAAATGGATGGGACTAGAGATCTTATGCTAAGCAAAGTAAGCTAGATTCAGACAAATATCATGTGTCGCACATGCAAATTTAAATTCTTAAAGATGGGCTTCTGGGTCAGGGTTTCCTATGTAGCCGAGCAGCTCTCTCGCTGCAATCTATTGAAAGTCAGTCCTCGACATGAGGCAATGAATGGACTGCGTGCTTCCTGCCTGGCCCTCCCTTCAACTCTTGATGTGGATAATCTCTGCTCTCAAGATGGTGCGTGGAAGAAAGGCAGGCCCTGGTTGCCTCGGGATGCCAACCACAGAGCTGTGCTGCCCAAGCTGTTGAACAGGCAGGACTGACAGCACAATGGCAGAAGTCAGACACATGCCACACTCTAAACTGCTGCCAGATAAGCTGTTCTGACTTAGGTGGCTGGCTGCTGTTTGTTTGGGGGGGGCTATAGACCATTTTAAAACTCCCATAGGTAGCCCCTATATATCCTACCTCATTTTAGCTGGGCTCTGTAACTAACCCAAATAAACCCATTGCTGTTTTGAAAAAAAAAAAAGATACATATATATATCTTTATATATTATATAGATAGATAGATCATGTCATTATATTTATGACATGAAGGTAGAAGAGGAACTCTTTGGGAATAGGAAGGGGACCAGTGGGAGGGTGAAGGAGGAACAAGAGAAAGTAATGTGGTGGGAATATACATGTTGAAAATGTCAGAATTAAATCCATTTTTAATACAATGATTATTTGTGAATAATAATTATAATGATGATGATGAAAAATTAGGCCACGGGTAAATATAACTCTAATGTCTCAGGAGAAAAGTCACCACAAGAACCCAGGGCTCCTATGTAACATACAACTTGGATTCCCCCAGTGGGTGAGCATGTGGAGCCGTCTATTAGGATACACCCACTTCCTCACCCTGCTCATGAGGCATCCCTGAGCCCTGGTCCCATCATCTGTCTAGACCCTCTGCACTCAGGGACTCACCAGGGGTTATCTCTGGTCAAGATTCTCACCTGGGTACTGCCGGTCTCCGCAGCATCAGGGACGTGAAGGTAGCAGGGTATACAGATGGCTTATAGCATCACAGGCTTAGAAGCAGAGCTAGGTCCTCAAAACCCTGTGCTAGCTGCCCGTTTCTCTGTAAAATGAGATATCACCCTCCTGAGCAAGCAGCCAAACTGAACAAATGTGATGATGTGTGTGTCTTTTACACAGTCAGTGCTAAATAAATGGCAGGTTTATGGTTTCTTCTGGCTATTTTGCAGATGTGTAGAAATGGGGACATTAAAGTTTAGGAAGTACCCACTCCATGTTACACATGCTATGACATGCTTGTAGGGAAAATAGAAAATAGACCCTTAGCTCCTCAGGTTTATTTGTTTGTTTTTGAGGTAGGGTCTCATTCAAGCCCAGGCTGACCTGGAACTCACTAGGTAGGCCTTGAACTCATGGTGATCCTCCTACCTCTGCCTCCCTAGTGCTGGGATTAAGCACGTGTGTCACCTCACCACTCCAGCGCCTCAGTGGTGTTGACATCTGGTACCAGGAGCTGAGCATAGCAAAAATGACCATCACCTGCTCCTTTTTCTTAGATCTAATGTAACAAGGCTACTGACCTCTAGTGACTTCATTTGTTCTTAACTGATTTTAAGAACAATAGCAACTGAGACTGTAGTGTCAAGTCTATGAAGAAAATCTTTCCATTTTCTCTTGCGACCAGCTTTTGATCTTACCAAGGCATATATTCAGGTCTGTTGTCTAGGGGCCAGCTTCTTCCCAACCTTCTATCCTCAGCTGCTAACATCTCCACAAACCTCATCGTTTAGACCCTCAGAGCCTGGCTAAGGAATCCTGAACCATCCTATTGGGCACCTCAGGAGAAAAAGATGCCCGTGCCCAGCCATGAGTCACTCATTTGTTAGCCACTGTGCTGGATGCTTAGGTTACAAAGATAAATGACACACAACCTTTCATCTCAGGTTTAGGGATCACTCACTCACTCCATGTTACCCAGACTATGTAGTGCATGTGTAGTATGAAGTGGCTGATTCCTGTTCTGGGTGCTGTTTAAAATTTGAAAGCATTCAACAGGTTACATACTTAAGATTTCCACATGATTTTTTCTAATTTTAATAAACATTTATTTGTGAGAGGGAGAAAGGGGGCAGAGAGAGAGAGAGAGAGAGAGAAAGAAGAGAGAGAGAGAATCGGTGCAACAGGGCTTTTAGCCCCTGCAGAAGAACTCCACATGCATGCACCAACTTGTGCATATGGCTGTACGTGGGTAATGGAGACTCAAACCTGGGTCCTTTGGCTTTGCAATCAAGTACCTTAACCATTAATCTATCTTACCAGCCCCTCTACATGTTTTTGTGTATGCAATATTTCAACAGAAAGTTGGTTTGGATTTGAAGCAGTGTAAGTCTTATATACCCAAACAGATGGTTCTAAGTGGCGACACACACACACACACACACACACACACACACACACACACACACAAATGTCCGGGGCTAGTAGGAGTGCAGGCACACAGGTAGGATGTGTTGTGCTTTGAGGGAACTTTCCAGAAGGGCAGGTTGGGCGCCTGGCCAAGTCTGGGTGAGCAGAGAGAGGGACAAGGAAAGCCATGTGGTATGAGCAGAAACAGCATGTTGCTGATACATAACCTGTGAGGCAGGAAATGAACACAGAAAAGGAGGGGACTTCCTGTCTATGAACACGGGCTCTGTCTCGTGGGCAATGGAAGCCTTGGGTAGGTTTCAGTCCAAAGGAGGAAGTGGTCTGACATGAACTTTACTATTTTCATTCTGAGATAGGGCCTCACTAAGTAGACATAGTTGTGCTGGCACTCACTATGTAGAACAGGTTGGCCTTGAACTTGTGGTTGTACTCCTACCTGTGCATCCCAAGTGCTATTATTACAGGTGTGTGCCACCATGCCCAGTCCTGAGGTCCTGGCCATTTTCTAAATGAGAGATGGGTGAGAGTTTCAAGTAACATAGAAGCCTTTACATGTGGTATGGCCACACACACACCCACACACTCACACACACTCATGCACACACACACAAGTTTGCAGGTACTGCAATAGATTTTTATGTACCAATTTGTGGAAAAGTTTGAACTGGCTAGACACAGAAAGAAACTCATCTTTCTGTCTCTTAAAAAAAAAAAAAATCAGGCTGGAGAGATGGGTTAGTGGTTAAGGGGCCTGCCTGCTAAACCTAAGAAATCCCTGTTTGATTCTCCAGGTCCCACATTTAGCCAGACACAGTGATGCAAGGGCTCAATGCCACATTTGCCCACAAAGGGGCACACACGTCTGGAGTTCATTCACAGTGGCTAAGAGGCTGCTGGCATGCCCATTCCTCTCTCTCTCTCTCTCTCTCTCTCTCTCTCTCAAAAAAAAAAAAAATCTTCTAGGGCTAGGGATTGAACTCAAGACCACAAACATGCCAGACAAGTGTTCTACCACCAAGCCATACTCCCAGCCCTCAAGTTTCTCATGATCAGAAGATTCTGAGTGTGAATTCAATAACTTCTCTGCCACAAATAAGCACCACACATCTAGCTTGTGTAGTTTTGGTTTGGGGAAAATGTTTGAAGAAGCAATTCTCCCTTGTTCTTTTAGGCACTGTTTGCTGTTTGTCTGTACTTTGAAATGCTTTCAGTTTTCTGTTTTCCTGGCAAGACTCAAGTCTGGGGAGAAAACACCCTGGATTAGCTCATCTTCCACCTTTAGCCACTCAGTTTTTCCTCCTAGATGTTCCAGATGGAACTCCCAAGCAGCAAAACTGATGAAGAGGTCTTCTCTTCTCTTCTCTTCTCTTCTCTTCTCTTCTCTTCTCTTCTCTTCTCTTCTCTTCTCCTCTCTTCTCTCTCCTCTCCTCTCCTCTCCTCTCCTCTCCTCTCCTCTCCTCTCCTCTCCTCTCTTCTCTTCTCTTCTCTTCTCTTCTCTTCTCTTCTCTTCTCTTCTCTTCTCCATGACCCCAAATGGGCTGACACATTTTCTCATGTCCTGAACCTTTAGCATGGGAGGCTGCAGAGCTGGGTCTTCTATTCCAGACCTGTGGGTGACTCCAGGGAGAGGCAGCGAGGATGTTCCAGGCTCTGAATGGGGAGGGAAGCTTGCAGGCACAGATAGGTACAGAGATCAGTCATGGGGTGCCTGAGGGCTCTAAAGACTGTGGTGGGACAGAGGAGGGGAGTTTTGACAAGGACATGTCTATTCAAGCTCTCATGTTTCAAGAACCTTGATTTTTGTGGTCCTCTAAAAGAAAGCATATGTAAGAAGGTCTTGTCTAAGCTAGCTTGTCTCCTGTGAAGGCTGGAATTCTGCAGGGCACTGAGACTTGGGCTCTGGTCTGTATAAGCCACCAGTAAGGAGTGTCGCTTTGGGAGAATGACCTTACTTCTCAAAGACCTACTTCATAAAAAAAAATTATATTTACTTATTTATTTATGGAGGGGGGAAGAGGCAGAAAGAGAGAAAATGGGCATGCTAAGACCTCCAACCACTGCAAATGAACTTCAGAAGCATGCACCACCTTGTGCATCTGGCTTAGGTGGATACTGGGGAATGGAACGTGGCTCCTTAGGCTTCACAGGCAAGTACTTTATCCCCTAAGCCATCTCTCCTGCCTCCACCTCTTTTTTAAAAAATAATGAGATAATATAGGCTGGCTTTTTTTTTTTTTTTTGTCTTCACAGATTGTATGATGTTGTTTGTGGAGATACTGGAGGTGCCGAAAGTGGTTTTGAAAGTCTAGTGTAAGAATTTTCTCCTGAGCATTAACCAAAGCCCCCTGGAAGCAGTGTTGATGATAATAACAGGATTTGGAGAAATGAATAGAAAGTGTGCCAAGTGCTCCTTCAATGAGGCAAGAATACATGATGACATCTGGATTATCTATTCCAGGCAGATTGGGGGTCCACGCTCACTGGTCTCTCAGCTTACTTCCCCTAGTCTTTGCAGTTTTTATAAACTAATCACCATGCTAGCAAAGGCAAAAAAAAAAAAACAAAAAACCCACTGGAAAATGGGAGCTGAGATTCCATTATGTAAAACTGGCTCCTGGCTTTGGGTATCATCTCTGACCTTTGCTCTCTGAGAGTGTGGAGGCAAATCTCTTCACCTTTCTGTGCCCCAGTTTCCTATTCCTGTATTTGTGAGAATATTATTAAGGTTCCCGCCACATTCAAAATAAATTCTGTTTGTCCCATAGCATGCAATAGTAATATGTAGGACAACACCACCATGTGGCTAATGAGATCGGGTCACTGGGACAATATCACCTGCCTATTCACGACAGGACTCAAGACTTGATGCACAGCTCTGACTCTTGCTCCTCATAGTGGCTAGATGGGCTGGATGTGTCCCTGAGGCCACTGGGTGGCCCAGCTTTCTGGGGCATATACAGCTGCCATGTTTTTGGGGACACCTAGGAAGCAGTAGGGAAGAGGTGTGGCAGAGGTATGGTGCTTCCACACAATAACTGGGGTGAAGGAGGAGCGAAGAGGGGGACACTTGCAAAGTAGCAGGCCACCGGCTAAGACCTGCTGGGGCATGAGGATTACTCAGAGGGCGGGTCTAGCTCCCATTTTAGACCCAAAATAAACTCTCCAAGCCCTGTTGTAGTTGGCCAACAGCAGTCCCAAACCACAGGCTCCAGAGATATGAGCCAGTGTTCCAGCAGAAGCCACCCACAGGAGAGGGCAGACAGTGGGAGGAAGACTGGCCCAGGGTCCTCTCTGAGTTCCATCCCAAGATCTCAAACAAAATCCACTTCATGCTCATGGCTACCAACCTGGGCAGGGAGTTAAGCTCGCCCTCCTCAGAGGACAAGTCCAGAGTGCAGTCTCTCCCATGTCCCCAGATCAGGGAGGCAGCACACCACTGAGGAGGTTGGCTTTGGAAAGTTCTCCAAGCCCCTGGTCAGATTGTTATCATTCAGCTAAAATGCAAGGTTAGCAGAACTTTCCTCAACCTTCCATTCAAGCAATTATCGTTGGACATTTCTTTTGTTGGGTTTCGCTGCATTAGAGAGAAAGGTTGTCATATCTGAATGCGCTCAATTGAGAAAGGAAGTGTCAGTTCTGTCACCGTGAGTAAAGATTCAAGTGTCCGGAGAGCATTAACAATTTCACGGGGGCTAGGTGCTGTGGCAAGAAAGGAAACATCAAAGGGGGACAGAGCACAAGTGTGAGGACCTGAGTTCGAATCCATAGCAGCCACATAGATGCTGTGCAGGCACGGTGGTTAACCTGTAATCCATGTGCTTGTACTGGGGAGGCAGAGAGAGGGACGCCCCAGGCAAGCTGGTGAAGACACTAGACATCAACCTCTGGTGTCCACAGGCATGGACACACACGTGTACGCGCATCCACCCACATGCAAGCATGTATACATGCATGCATACCACACACAAGCAAAAAAAAAAAAAAAGAAAACATTCAGAATCCCATAGGCTTGGGTGCCTTTGTAACTTGCAAAACTGGGAAGGGACTTTGACATCAACTCTTCAAAGCTCTGCCCTGAGGTAAAGTCCTAGCAAACTCTCAGTGTTTGGTCCCTGCAGTCATTGAATTCGCTGGCAGGTGTGCGTGCACACACACGCACACACTCATACTATACTTCACTTGCCTTATTGCACCCTCCCCCATAACTTTCTGCAATTAGGAGTTGAATTCCCAGTTGGCCCGGCTGGACTTAAGAGATCCAAGGAGAGGGACTCTTGAGAAAGAAAAAGGAATTCCACACTGGTGAGGTTAGGGCTGCAGTGCTTTAAAGCCAGATGGTTTCCTGGAGACATCAGAGGGAGCTGGGTGAGGTGGCACCAGAAGTGCCATCCAGAAGCCCCAAAGGCTAGAGTGGGCAGTGGTGTGCAGACATCTGCCTAGTGCCGTGGGCCTTACCTTCCTGGCAGCCATCCCCACCTGCCTCTTCCGTGCTCAGCCCACGACCCCCATTACTCTATTCTCTACCATCTCTGTGCTGAAAACCTCCCTGTGCTGATGCTACTTCAAAGCCCTCTGGGAATGCCAAGTCGCCAATTAAGCCTCTTTGAGGCAGGTTCTCATTCCTTCCCCACTAATTGAAATGTTACTCCTTTTACGAAACCCATAAACCACCCAAACACAACGGTCTTCCTCATTTGCATTGTAACAAGGTCCCTAATGTCCTTCCAAGAGCTTTGCGTACAGGCAAACCTTTTTCTCTGCTCCCCCAGGAGCGGTCAAAAGCAATTCCCAGGTCCAAAGCAAAGGCCTTCATTTCCATCCCTATACAGCTGCTCATTAGCTAAGGTGGAAGAAATTCCTTTTATTCTGGACTCATTTCCCAGGACGATAGCATCGGTTTTTGTCTTAGGCCACTGTACCCAAAGTCGGCCTTAATTGCTGATAGTCATCGAGTTAATACATATTACAGCCGGGTGAAGTTGAAGGAGCTCTCCCATAGTTTTATTTGAGACATTTTATTTAACCTGCAATAAAATCATTAACAAGTGGTTCCCTTCTTAATTCTCTGGTCTTTTATCTTGTCTCTGTCTCTTGGGAAACTGGGGTGAAGGCAGATGGCTTGGTCTGGGATTAGTCTGAGGTTGCTGAGATGGGAGAGCCCAGGCTCACCCCTTATCCAAGTTTCCCTTAATCCAGACAGGAGGCAGGCCTCTCCTTCTCTGGGTGAAAGCAGATAGCCTGGGGCCATGCTGCTCTGCCCTCTCCCAGGCAGCCAGCCAAGTGGAAGGCGGGGTGATGAAATCCCATCAAAGCCACAGGGCTGGGTTAGGCTCCTGAATCAGCTCCCACCAGCAACTCCAGCCCAAAGTGGACCACAGGCCGGGCACAGGGCCGAGGTGTCAGGCAGTGTGACAGGTCTGGCTCTGGTGCCTGCTAGGAGAAGGGACTGACAACAGGAAAGGAGGAGGGACTGATGGCTGAGGGCGATGCCAAGAAAAGCCAGGGGCTTTCCACTCTTCACACGAGGAGGTCAGAGACTTGCTAGGGGAAAGTCAGTCTTCTTGAACCTTCTATGTCTACTTGAAAACCACAGGGGGAAAAAAGATGGAGACCCCTTGTCACTGCCCCCAGATGCCAGCAGTTCCCATCGTCCTTCTCAGCTCCAGCCTAAGTCTCTGGCTACATTGCGAGTTCTTCAGAAACCATCCCGAGGATTGGCCCACAGGATGGCAGACGGGGCATCAGTTCCCTAGAGCCCACACTGGCATGAGTTTCTTGGGTTTACATAGTTTATATCCGTCCCCCTCAAGTTAGACGTAGCCACGTGGCCGATGGAATTTGAAGGGAAAGAGACATGGACTAGAAGAAGAAGGGATGGCTCTCTGGGAAACTTCTGAAGACAAATGTTTCAAGTCCCAGAGGAGCACTCAGCTTAAAAACTTTAAAGAAGTGGGGCTGGAGAGATGGCTTAGCGGTTAAGGCATTTGCCTGTCAAGCCCAAAGATCCAGGCTGGATTCCCTAGTACCCATTTAAGCCAGATGCACACAGTGATGCATGTGTCTGGAGGTCATTTGCCATGGCTGGAGGCTGTGGCCCACCCATTCTCTCTCTATCTGTTCCCTCTCTCTCCCCTCCTCAAATAAATAAATACATAAAAATATATTTAAAAATTTAAAGGGGATGCTGGAGGGATAGCTTAGAGGTTAAGGTGTTTGCCTGCAAAGCCAAAGGACCCAGGTTCGATTCCCCAGGACCCACGTTAGTCAGGTACACAAGGGGGCACATGCGTCTGGAGCTCGTTTGCAGTGACTGGAGGCCCTGGCATACCCGTTTCTCTCTCTCTCTCTCTCTCTCTCTCTCTCTCTCTCTCCTCTCTCTATCAAATAAATAAATAAATAAACAAAAATAAAAAAATTTAAAGGGGTGGAGGACAGCTGTCCCACCCTTCCTGTGTATGATCATAAAAGAAATGTGTGTGGAATTTAAACCACTGTACACTGGGGACTGTTTATTGCAACAGAAAAGCATACTCTACAGTCTGGCATGCACAAACACCCTGAGTTGAGCCTTTGCCTAGAATGCTGGTCCTCTGAGGTCTTTCCCAAGTGGCTCTGAGAATCTGGCTCCGTCTCATTCAAGCCCATCTGTGAACATGAGCAGCAGAAGCACAAGCCTGGCCTGACCCTGTTGTTATCTTGGTCGTGTACCCATGCCACATCTGTCTACCTCTAGGCAGATCGAAACATCTGGAAGACAGCTGGCCAAGGGAGTAAGATTTAGAAACTCGGCTTTAAGGCCAAACATCTCAGGACCAAAGGTGGCTCTTCTGAGACTCATTTCAAAATCACCATTTGTGAAATCAGGCTCTGGAGTTCAGATGAGCAAGCAGCGTAGCCGAGGCAGACTTCCTGGGCAGGTCAGCATGTCCGAGAAAGCGGGATCTGGCAATCCATCCCTGGGCCTTCTCCTGGCAGGTGGGGAGACTGGGGCCCAGAGTGAGGAAGGACAGTCAGCTTCAAGGCTGCCTTATCAAACCTGATGACAGAAATAAGGCAGATACTCTCTGCTGTCATCCAGCGTCCTTTGCAACATCCACTACCTGTTTAATGATCTCCATTCTCTGTAATTCTCCAGGACATGTGACATGCCTGTCTCCAGCCCATGACTGTTTGTAATTACTATTCCTTTAAAAAATATTTATTTATTTATCTAAGAGAGAGAGAGAGAGACAAACAGAGAATGAGCATGGGCACACCAGGGCCTCCTGCCACTGCAAACACACTCCAGATGCATGTGTCACTTAGTGCATCTGCCTCTACATTGGTACTGAGGATTTGAACCCAGGCCATCAGGCTTTGCAAGCAAGTGCTTTTAACCACTGAGCTATCTCTCCAGCCAATCAACTACTATTCTATGGGGCTACTTTCTCGGGATCATTTTCCATTCAAGTTCTAACACTTCCTGAAACTTCCCAAGCAAGTGCTTTGGGATGCTCAACCTTGCCCAGGTGGCTATATTCCATGCCCACCCAGAGGGCCAGGGCTACAGGAGAAACCTAGACCTCACGCTTGTGTGCTCCAGGAGGGCTTGGCACAGGCAGGAAGTGCAGTGTCCTCAAACTGCCCTTGGGTCCCTTACAGCCCCCCCCCACCTGGTGGGATGGGAAGGATGCTTGGAGTCAGAATTCTCTCCCATGTGTCAGAGGAGGGAATTGAAGGTCAAGGAGGTTGTTGATATGTACAGACACGGCCCTTCTGATCCCAGCTCTAGTCTCTTCACCCAGAAAGTCTTCTGATCACACAGAAAGGTTGCTCTTTTTCCTTGTCACATAAGAAAGCGACACCAGGGTACAGCTTGAAGATATATTTTGCAGCTTAAAACTCCATCAACTATATTTTCTCTGGCTACCTCCCAAAGCCCGAGCTTGTTTGTCAGGGTCAGTTTCCCAGAGTCTAGACACACGGTGGCCAAACGTGGCTTCACCTCCCTCATGAGTGTATCTGGCCCCATCTCAACCAGTATGTTCCTGATTGTCCACTGCACATGCAAAACCCATGCTTTCTGCCTCCACAACTTTCTCTCACGCAGCTGCAGGGGAATCAGAGTGTGGCTCTAGAGAAAACTGTAAGGCTATAAAGTCTAATTGCTGTTTGACTACAGAGAGACCATAAGCTCTCAGCAAGCCTGTGGCAGGGCCCAAGTGTCTTGAACCGTCAGCACAAAGTATGCTGTGAGAGAACACTGAAGATGGGATACAGATTGGCTAGTGTCCCCAATGTGTGTTTGAATTTATTTATGTATTTAGTTATCTATTATTTTAATCCTATAACCAGGAACAAGGAAGAGGAAGTCACCCATGTCCACTGTGTCCGTTGGGAAATGTGTTACACTTCATGTATGAACCGGCCTCCTCTTTGGAATGTTAATGCCTGTTTCCCCTCCTCTCTGCACCCTTCAGTTCTCTAACTTAGTGGATGTGGATTTGGGGGCAGGGAGGAAGCAGTGGTAACAGTGCCTGCATGCTGTGGGCGAGGTGCTAGCCAATGAGATACTGGAGATGGAGAGGAGAAAGCAGGATTGGCAAGGGTAGAGCTGGGAGTGCCACCAACAGCCAGTTTTCATTATTTATTGTGTGCTTAGTGTAATAAAGGAGGCTTATTCCATACATACGCACTTTACACTTTACTATATGCATTTTCCCATTTGGTATCTTTTTGACCTTTCTTTCCTTCTTTCTCTCTCTCTCTTTCTCCCTTTCTTTCTTTCTTTCTTTTTTTCTTTCTTTCTTTCTTTCTTTCTTTCTTTCTTTCTTTCTCTCTTTCTTTCTAAGTGAAAACAAACCTTTGGAAAGCAGGGACCTAAAGAAGAAATTCCAGCACACAGAGTCATTTTCACATACATGACAAGCTCTTTCAGTCTTCAGCAGCCCCATGAGACAAGGAATCACATTTTGGTGGGTAACCCCCAGAATGGAACCCAGGGCTTCGTGCATGCCAGGCTCCATGCACTGGCTCCACCTCCCAGCTCCAAATCATCATGTACTAGTTGTCATGGTAATGAGATCAGTGCTGAGAGCAGTAACTTGTTTCAGACTTCACAGCTGGGCCTGAAGAGTTAGCTCAGCAGTTAAAGGCCCTTGCTTACAAAGCCTGTCAACCTGGGTTCGAGCCCCCAGTACCCATGTAAAGCTAGATGCACAAAGTGGAGCATGTGTCTGGAGTTCATTTGCAGCAGCAGGAAGACTCCGGTACTCTCATTCTCTCTCTGTCCTCTATCTCTCAAATAAATGAAGAAATAAATAATATTTTTTTACAAAATTATCTCATGGCTAATATGAAGCAGAGGCAAGATATGAACTCAGATCAGCCTGAGCCAAGTCCAAATTCCTTTTCCACAGCATCAAATTGCTTCCCTAAGTACATGGAAAGAGCAATAAGGAACAATCATCCCCATTCTAAGGCTGGAGAAGAGCCAGTGTGAAAGTCAGACATACAGCCTGACAGGTTCTGATCACAAGACTGTGGCTGAACTCCTGGCAGAACCAGGAGGACTCCCTCAGCAGGGCGCATGAGCAATCCTTGTGACCCACCAGAATGGTTCGGTGAGAACACGGGAGGCTGGACTGGGTGGTGCAAGTGAGGACAACTGAAGACTCTAAAGAGGCTAGCACCATGGCTGCCAGCTTGTGAAAATGCTCTTGGCTGTGGTCCTGCATTCTCTTCCATCATTTACCAGAACCTCCTGTGAAACCAGAGACCTCCGACTGCAGGCACGTATTTTGCTGTCATTGCATCTCTAGCTCCAAGGGCAGGACTCTGTCCCTTTGGAGACTGAAGGTGGAGTTTGTGTGGTTGCCAGTCAGATCATTTCACAACGGTGGAGTGCAGACCACCTCTCCCCTCCAAGGCACGTAAGAGTGCAGGAGCCTCTCCCTTCAGTGCTACCTCCAAAGTGAACAGAGGATAAACACTCTTGTAAGACAGTTCGTCTCATTTGGTCAATGTGAATTCAATGGCTCCCAGCACCATTCTACCCATCCAGGCTCCGGCTTATGTTTTAAGAACTAATTCTTTCTGCATTAATCTGAAAAGACCCTTCAAACAAAGGCTCAACATCTGAGTCTGTTTACCCAGTGTGCAGCTGTGTCAATCGGTCAAGACAAAGCCAGGCTTCCAGGTCAGCCCACAATGGGCTGCAGGTAGTCCTCCACACAGAGGAGCCCAAGGCAGGGGCCTCCCACTAGGCTGCCACGCTCCTTCCAGTGAGAAGAACCGGAGCCCAGGGGTCAAGAGAAAAGGAGGGTGCCCCGCCCCCATCTTCCCCACATAAGTGGGGACTGAAAGATATGATCTGTAAGCCCATCAATTAAGGCTATTAAAAAGGTAATTAGCCCTCTTCCATGGAAACCAAGGACAGAGATGTGAAAATAGGGAAATTCATTTCCATGTGGCTACATTTTAATGTGACCAGTCCCCTTTAGTAATGGATGCACTATTGTTGAGACTGTCATTTGATCTGCTGAAAGGGGAAGGTGGCATCAAATCACTTACAGAGATATCTTGTAATAAAAACAGTTATTATTTTTTTTATTCTTGGAACAATTTTTTTTCCTGCTAATTCTAGATACAAAGAGCAGAGAGGTTCACTTCCCCTCTAGTGTCCTTTCTGTAGCAGAGTCACGGCAGGAAATGAAATCTGAAAATATCAGCCGTCAACAATGTGTCCTCAGTTCTGATGAGTGTGAAATTCAGAATTGATGTTTCTGTTCGTTCTCTTTTTATACATGTGTGGGTATTTTGCTGATAAAAGCCTAAGAGAGAATAAAATAATAGAGAAAGAAACCTTTTTCACAACAAGAGGTGAAGATCTCTATTGACAGGGCTGTAGAATTCATGATGTTCTGGGCCACACGGGCTCAGTTCACAATGGATATACTTACACATACTTACAGTTGCCTCTGTGTGCATGCCTGCAAGTAAGGGATAGTTTAATGCTTTCTTTTCACTACCATCTTGTGTCCTCCATCCTCATCAGTCCCACTTTTCCATGCACTGAAACCACACACTGAAACACCCGGATCTGAAGTTATCATTGACTATGTCACATCCGGTTGGTTGACACATGCACACTATTTCTATCATCTCAAAAGCCTGCCGTCCCTCTCCACTCAATACAACTCTATCCCAGAGGATCATTGTTTTGAGTTTTTTAAAGTATTGATTAGTTTGGCTTGGTCTTGAACCTCACATAAGCGAAATCCTACGGTACGAATCCATTTGTGTTTGACACCTTTTGCTCAAAATAGTAATTGTTTGAGATTCATCAGTAATGTTGGGTACTTAGTATGCCACTCTTTTTTGTTGTTGTTGCTGTTTATAAGCAATACTTCACTGTGAGACAACTCTACAATGTACCCATCTGGTATTGATGGACATATGAATTTTTTCCAGACTTGGACTATTGTGAATAAAGCTGCTATAGCCATTTTCTTTTTTAATTTTAATTTAGTTTTGGTTTTTTTGAGATAGAGTCTCACTCTGGCCCAGGCTGACACTACGTAGTCTCAGGGTGGCCGTGCTCATGGGGATCCTCCTACCCCTACCTCCCAAGTGCTGGAATTAAAGGCATGTGCCACCATGCCCAGCAAGATGTTTTCATGTAAGCTTTTTTTGTGGTTATATGTTTTTACATTTCTTGAGAAATTTCCTAGGAGTAAAATTACTTATGCATAAGTTAGGTATATTTTTTACTTCTTATAACTTATTATTTATTTATTTATGAGGAGAGAGAGAAAGGGCCACTGGAACCTCTTGCCACTGTAAACCCCAGATGCATATGTCACTTTGTGCATATGGTTTTATGTGGGTACTGGGGAACTGAACACAGGCCAGTAAGCTTTAGAAGCAAGCACCTTTAACTACTGAGTCATCTCCCCAGCTCTACCTTTTACTTTTTAAGAAACGAAGAAACTGACAATGGTTTTCTAAAGTGCCTCTACCACCTACCCTTCCAGCAGCAGCATGGTAAGAGCTGAAGTATTTCTACCCCTACAATGTAGATGGTGCCATTCTTGGTGAAAATCCCTGTTTCAAAGGGCATGAAAAGGAAATTCCATTGTGTGTGGTTTTTTTCTTCTTTCACTCTTCTATCTCTCTCCTTTGTCTCCTCTCCCCCCACCCTATTCCACTGAGCACCCTCCTCTTTGCAAGTTGTCCTCCTGTTTTGACGTCTCATTCTTTTTGTCCTCCTCCACCCGTCAGAACATGGATGGGCTCAGTGTTGGGCAGGTCTTGTGGAGGAATCAGCTTCTACTGTGAAGGCACAATTACAGGAGTCCGTTTATGTCCGGAGGACAGTGCCCCAAAGAACTTCTTTCCATCCTGTGACCCTTACATTCTTTCCTCCCCTCTCTTTCCAAGTTCCCTGAGCCTTGAAGGGTGGGATAGAGATGCTTCATTTAGTGTTGAACTCTCAACAGCCTCTTATTTTCAGCACTTTGATGAGTTTTGAGTCTCCTCTGCTATTTGCACAGAGAAGCTTCCCCGGCAAGTGATAAGAACAGTGCTAATAGCATTCTCTTCACCACCTCCCTCCCAATCTCCTTTAGCTCTGATGGGGAGGATAGAGATGTCTCAGCTGTTGCTAAGTACTGCACTGCCTCTTCTCATCACCTTGATGAATCTTGAGTCGCCCTGGTCACTGTTATAAAAGAAGCTTCTCAAGCTGGGGAGATGGCTTAGTGGTTAAGGTGTTTGCCTGCAAAGCCAAAGGACCCTGGTTCTATTCCCCAGGACCCACGTAAGCCAGATACACAAGGGGGTGCATGAGTCTGGAATTCGTTTGTAGTGGCTGGAGGCCCTAGTGTACCCATTCTCTCTTTCTCTCTATCTGTTTCTTCCTCTCTCTCTCTCAAATAAGTAAATAAATAAATAAATAAATAATTTTTTAAAAGGCTTCTCTAACTAAAAGTGAGAACAGTGACAATCTAACCCGTTTGCTTCTATCTGATGCCCAGTGATGCCACACACTTTGCCCTCTGTGTTTATTACTGTCTGTACACTTTGTTTCATGAATCTTATTTAAACTTTTTGGTCTAATTTTTACTGATTTGTAGATGTTCTTTTAATATTCCGAGTTAAAGTTTCTTCTAATATGTGGGTATTACAAATACTTGTCTTGGCCTGGGCCCTTAATTTTCATGTTCTAATGTCTTCTTTTTGATGACTACGTCTATTACTTTGATGAAACTGAATTATTCAGATTATTTTTTATGATTAGTTTTTTTTGTGTCTATCTCATGCCTAATCCAAGGTTGTAAAGATATTCTCCTATGCTTACTCCTAGCTTTTCTGTAGCTTTTGTGATTAAATCTATAATTCACCCAAAATTAATTGTTTTGCAGTGCTGGGGGTTGAACCTAGAGTCGTGTGCAGCTGGGCAAGTGATCTGTTGCTGAGCTATATCCCCATTCCTCAAATTAATTTGTATTTTTAGATTTTTTTATGCAACAGCGTCAGGGAGAAGGAGTTAGGGAAAGAGAGAATTGGTGGGCCAGGGCCTTCAGCCACTGCAGTAGAATTCCAAATGTGTGAGCCTCCTTGTGAGCATGTACTCCCTTGCGCCTTTGCATCACTTTGTGTGTCTGGCTTACATGGGAGAGTTGAACATGAGTTCTTTGGCTTTGCAGGCAAGTGCCTTAACTGCTAAGCCATCTCTCCAGCCCCTCAAATTAATTTTGTTTTGTTTTTTTGAGGTAGGATCTCGCTCTAGTCCAGGCTGATCCAGATTCACTATGTAGTCTCAGGGTGGCCTTGAACTCATGGCGATCCTCTTAACTCTGCCTCCCGAGTGCTGGGATTAAAGGCGTGCACCACGATGCCCGGCTCTCAGTTTTTTAAGGGAAGATAATATTGAGGTTGATTTTGTTCCAAAGAGTTATCCAACACCACTAATAAAGACCTTCATAGTTTAGTTTCTCTGATGCGTTTGTCATAAAGCAACTCTGTGTGGCTCTGTTTATCAATTCTCTATTTTATTTTTTGTCTATATGTTAATACTACATTACTATAATTATTGCATCCTTTTAATGTCTTGAAATCAGATAAGGTGTGTCCTTTAATCTTGGCCCTTTTTAAAAACTACATTTTATTTATTTGAGAGACAGAGAGAAAGAGGGAGACAGAGAGACACACACACAGAGAGAGAGAGAGAGAGAGAGAGAGAATGGGTGTGCCACTTTGTGCATATGGCTTTATGTGGGTACTGGGGATTTGTAACTGCTGAGCCATCTCGCCAACCCTAATCTTGGCCTTTTTTTTTTTTTTCAAGGTAGGGTCTTACTCTGGCCCAGGCTGACTTGGAACTCACTATGTAGTCTCAGGGTGGCTTTGAACTCACAGCAATCCTCCTACCTCTGCCTCCCAAGTGCCACCACACCCAGCTAATCTTGGCCTTTTAAAGAATATATATTATTATATATATATTATTATATATATTATATATTATATATTATATATATATTATATATATTATATATATATATATTATATATTATATATATTATTATATATATTATTTTCACCACAGTAAGTTCTTTTCATTTTTATGTCAAATTTAAGGTCAATGTCATTTTTCTACCAAAAAATTTTAAAAAGCTTGATAAGAGTTTGATTGATTTTGGTGAGTATAGCTCAAATTGATTAGAGGGAGAATTAACACCTGAACACGTTTGAACCTTTGAACTAATGAAGATGGTATGTCTATTTTCTTAGTAATATTGTATACATTTTAATACAGAGATCTTAAGTGTTTTATGTATTTTGATGCTACTGTGAGTGATATTTTGAAAGTTTTCTTTTCTCCTTGTTGGTTATTCATAGATAAAACAAGTATTACATTTGACCCTGTAGCTTAATATGTTGTTGAATTTTCTATTTAGCTTTACAAGTGTCATTATAGATCCCTTAGAGTTTTCTGCACATATATCCATTTCATTTGCAAATAAAGTCTTGCTTCTTTCTACCCCATCTTTCTATTATATTCCCCCCTTTGAAACGGGGTCTGGTTATGCAGCTCAGGTTGACCTTAAACTTAATATGTAGCACTAACTGGCCCCCTCCTGCAGATGTACTGGGAATGTGTGATATTAGGCCTGGCCTTTATGTTTTTTATTCCATCTCACTAGTGGTTCACCTTAATTTTGTGAAGGTCTGTGTTAAGAATTTTCTAGGGTGTGTGTATTTCAGTTTTGTTCTTTGACTATACAATCGTCATTTATCAATAGGTTACATTCTGGGAAATGTGCTATTAGGTAATTTCATCATTGTGTGAACACTAGAGTGTGTATTTAGATACATTAGATAGTATAACACAAGAGAAAATGATGCAACCAAAAGACTTGATAAACACAAGATACATGAGACTGTGGGTATGACACTGCATTGTTCTATAGTAAACTTTTAAAAATTGTTTTTATTTATCAGAGACAGAGGGAGAGAGAGAGAGAGAGAGAGAATGGGTGCACCAGGGCCTCTAGCCACTGCAAACCAACTCCAGATGCATGTGCCACGATGTGTATCTGGCTAATGTGGGACCTAGAGAATCGAACCTGGGTCCTTGGGCTTTGCAGGCAAGCGCCTTAACTGCTAAGCCATTTCTCCAGCCCTATAGTAAACTTTTGAAAATAAGTAGTGAGCATGAACTCTAACATAAAACAAGTATAGTATGATATGTACATGGTCAGGTCATATAATGGCTTCATATGAAGTGTTACATGGTATACATAATTGTATGTGCTCTACTTTTACATGCCTGAGAGTGTATTAGTTTCACCACAAACATGGGAGCAATGTGTTGTGCTACCTTGTTCTGACGGCTGAAAACTCACGAGGTGACAGGAATTTTCCAGCTCTGCTTATAATCTTATGGAACCACCATGACCTATCCAATCCACCATTAACTGAAATGATCTGTGTGTGACCCATGGCTGCATTTCTTGCCCTACAGCACAGTCTTTTCTCCTAAGGAGCATTTGAAGAGTTCCCCACAGTGTCTTCCGTGTGCGCAGCTGGAACACCAAACTCTTTCAAACCTTGAAGATCTCTGGTGTCTCTATCCAGAGTTTATCATCATTGAATCTACCCTCTGATAAACCTTGTGGAATTTTACCCCAATGCCTGTGTCTCTGCTCTTAACTATAGACTCAGAGGGACTTTATACTTCAATCTCCTGGAGACCTTCTTGCACCACTCAATTTTCTCTGGCACCCTCTCTGCAGTAGATTTCACTGCTTTTGTGCAATAAACTCTTGATAACATTTCCTCACCTGTTCTGCTTGGACTCTCATCTGCTACTTTCCCCAGGCAGAAATTCAGGTGGTCCCTTGGGCTCCCTTTCATTGGTTCTCAAATCAGGGATCCCAGTCCTGCTACCTATTCAGCAAGGACTGACATCCTTGTCAAGTTTAATTATTGATTATGTACGTGTGGCTATATGTCCAATACTATTAGCCCCATCATGGTCTCAAGCTGAATTTCACCTATATATTGTTATGGTTTAGATCCCTCATGTCCCCTCTAGGCTCATACTTAAGTGTCTCGGTGGTTCTGGAAACTTAAGATGTCAGTCTAAACTGGAGTAAGTAAGTCACTGGAGCTAGGTGCCTGGGCATATATTCTCCTTGGCTGTTTCCTGCCTTGCTCTCTCTGCATCTTGGTCTTGCCACTATGTGAAGAGTTCTACCACATGTCCCTGTTGCCAGTGACTAAACTGTTTCCCCACCATGCCTTCTCTGCCACAATGGACAGAACCTCTCCTGAAACTGTGAGCCAAAATAAATCTTTTCTCCCCTAAGTTGTTTCTGTCAGATATTTTGCTACAGTGCTGACAAGAGTAGCCAATATGCATACTTTGTCCCACTATCTTTCTACGCCAAGAATACATCTATGCCATCTTCCTTTTCTTACACTCTTAGCTGAGGGGAAAAAATCATACTTTGAGGAGTTTAGAGGACCTTTCTGGAGGCTCTCATAATTTCTTCTTTTGTTGTTGTTGTTGTTTTGAGGTATGGTCTCACTCAAGCCCAGGCTGACCTGGAATTCACTATGTAGCCTCAGGGTGACCTTGAACTCATGGTGATCCTCTTACCTCTGCCTCCCAAAGTGTTGAGATTAAAGACATGTGCCACCATGCCCGGCCATAATTTCTATTTGCTAACATCTTCAACAAAGTATCAAGAAAACAAATATAAAATTATAAATCAATTATATTTTCTACAAATCCAAACTAATCGGGAGTAGTCTTTAGATTTTCCCAGCCTGTGTGCTAAGCAATGCTGTGTGGTAGGACAGCTGGGAGCACAGGAGTCCCTGGCCCAAAACTTATGGAAAATACTTTGCCTAATTTTCTTCCTGAGGGTCACATGCACATGAACATGCTAACAGCTCTGAGAAATGTATCAAAACTGTTCAAAACTTTCATTAACTTAATGGTTCCAAAACGATTATTTTTATTTGACATAGAGAAAGAGGCAGAGACAGAGAAAGAAAGAGAGAGAGAATGAGCACACCAGGGCCTCCAGCCGCTGCAAACAAACTCCCGACATATGCACCACCTTGTGCATCTGGCTTACGTTGGTCCTGGGGAATCAAAACTGGGTCCTTTGGTTTTGCAGGCAAGCATTTAACCTCTAAACCATCCCTCCAGTACCTCAAAACTTAATTATTGATGGGACTTCTTGTTTAGGGAATCTCCATTAATATATTGGAAATGGGGATCGCGAGATGCCTCAGCAGGTAAAAGTACTTACCATACACATGTGAGGGCCTGAGATGTCCTGAGTTCAATTCCCTAACACCCATGTTGGATGGGGTCACATGCCTATGCCTGTGAGGAGCAGAAACTGGAGAATCCCTAGGGATCACTGGTCAGTGGGTCTGAGCAACCAAAAAAGCTGCTGTGAGTTCAGTAAGAGACGGTCTCAAGCAAAAAATGCAAACCCAATAGAGGAGAAGCCCTGACATCCTTCTCTGGTCTCTGCTTGTGCTCACACAGGGCAGGCACATCTGCACATACACATGCATACACCAGACATACCATTCTACACACACGCACGCACACACACACACACACACACACACACACACACACACAATGTTTGTGTCCAGGTCCATGGATTATTGACCTTTTGGTTATTTTCCCAAGAATATGGGAAAAATATTATTCAGGAGCAAAAAGAGAGGATTTGGCTATCAAAATGAGTACTTTTTTGGTTAGGAGAGTCATTAAATAGATGGTTTAGATCTCCCCAGCAAACTAGAAGTTGGACTCATACATGCCAAGTGTGCAAGCAACAAGATGACAGAGGACAAGGGACTTCTAACATTGATGGACTTAGATCAGTTTATCTTTGAAAGTCCTAGAAATCAGAAAGGAAAATACCATCTATAAAATCTTGCCTTCAAAAGTATTTCATATGCAGTCTATTTTTTTAAAAAAATAATAACCACACACATAAATTTTATTAATCTTTTATGAGCCCCCTAAAATATTTGAGGAAAAATGTTTTCAAGCTCAGATGCCTTTTTAAAAGCAAATGACCTCATGTCTGTAGGTCTACCTTGCTCTGTCAGGGGCAGTCTGGAAGGCCTCCCACCCTCACAAAGCAACTGCTGGAAGGTTTGTCAGCACCTCCTGAGAAGAAGCATTGGGAAACGCGAGTGCAGTGAGTCCACAGCACATTACACTGAGGTGGTTGACTGGTGCTGCTGTCACCTCCTCCTGGCTGTGACAAAACACACAAGTAGCTGACGGGGCAGCGAAGGTTTTGGTTTTGGCTTACAGTCTTGAGGGGAAACTTCATGATGGCAGGGAGAAAATGGTAGAGCAGAGGATGGACGGCACTCCTGCCACAGCAGGTGGGAAGCAGCAGTAGGAGAGTGAGATAAACTCTAGCAAAAGGGAGCTTGGTCATAACACCCTGAAGCTCACCCCCAGCAACACACCTTCTCCGGCAAGGCACCACCTTCCAATGCGATCAGCTGGGAACCAAGCATTCAAAACACAGTTTCTTCAGCAGGTGGGCGGCGGGGGTGGGGGAATACACCTAATTCAAACCACCACAACTAGGATTCTGGGGAAAGACCTGCAAGGACAGCAGGAAGAATGGCCACTGTCCTGGAGGACCTCAGGGCCCAGGAAGGCTGAGCCACAGCGAGGCTGTCAACACAGCACAGCACAGTCACCAGCAGGAGAACCTTGCCCTGGAGTTCTTGCCTGCTCTCCCGCACATCCCTGTTGCCGTCTTTCAGTTACACATTCTTGCAGGCAGAAAGAAAGCCAACTCCTATTATATTAGCTAGGTTTTTGGTGTTGTGACAAAATGTCTAAAATGGACAACTTAGAGGTGGGAAGATACTTTTATTTTTTTTATATATTTTTTAAATTTTTGTTTTTTGAGGTAGGGTCTCACTCTGGCTCAGGCTGACCTGGCATTCACTATATAATCTTAGGGTGGCCTCGAATTCTCAGTGATCCTCCTACCTCTGCCTCCTGAGTGCTGGGATTAAAGGAGTGCACCACCACACCCGGCTGAAAGATACTTTAAAAAAAATTGTTTATTTATTTGCAAGCAGAGAGAGAAAGATAGAAGAGAGGCAGACACAGAGAGAATGGGCACACCAGGGCCTCTAGCCACTGCAAACGAACTCCAGATGCATGTGCCCCTCATGTACCTGGCTTATGTGGGTCCTGGATAATCGAACCGGGAGCCTATGGCTTCGCAGGCAAATGCCTTAACTGCTAAGCCATTTCTCCAGCCTGAAAGATACATTTTGACACATCAGATACAGATACATCAGAGGGTTCAGTCCATGGTTGCTTTGCTCCAATGTTGCAGGCCTGTGGTGAGGCAGAGCATGGTGGCAGAGAGGGCATAGTGGATCTGACCTTATCATAGCAACCAGGAAGCAGGGAGGGAGAGAAGGCGAGAATAACCAGCGTGAGATGTATTCCTCGAAGGCCTACCTCCTTATAGGCCATTCAACTAGCTCCATATGATTCACTGTTCCCTAGCACCACAGGAAGCTTTCAACATGGAAGCCTTTAGAGTCATTTTATGTCTAAATTACAGTACCTACTTATTTATTTATTTATTTATTTATTTATTTATTTATTTATTCAGTGATCCATGTTTCTAATTTCAAGTGTACCAGCAATATACCAGAGGTGCTAGTATATAGTGTGGACAACACTTGGCCCAAGGGGGACAACATTTTACAGAGGAAAAGAGCAATGCCTCCGTCCAACCTCATGGTAAGCCATGCTAAGGGAAGAATACGCCACAGAAGGTGGACGGCGGCAGTGGAGGAGTTAGATCCTACACGCGTGATGAGAAGGGTTTTTCTCTGAGCACATGACATTTGTGAGGTGAGAGAGAAGCTGTTAGGAGTCGAATTTTCCAGGCAGAGGAAATAAGAGCAAAGGCCCCAAGATTGGGCATTTGGCCTGGCATATGGCTCCTAAACCCTGAATAAAGACATCAGGTTCACCTAGGAAGCTTCAAACATGAATCATATCCCGAACTCCACAAGTTCAGAGGCCGATTCAAATAGCCAGCAGTGGAGCCTGAGGATCTAGGCTGCTTAGAAGGTGTGGTAGTTTGAATATATGTCCCCCAATATATTCAGTGTTTTATTAGTTTATAGTTTGCATCTGCAATCACCTTGCTAGAGGCAATGTCACTGGGGGCCGGTCTTAAGGTGTTAATGGTGGGTTTGAGATTCCATTGTAAAGATATGCAAATGTGCCTAGCAGGAGTTCCTGAAGTGTGCTGTGTGACCTTTTGGCTGTAGTTTTGCTCTGTGTGCTGTGGTGGCTTGTTGGCTTTCTCTCTCTCTGCTTGGCCCTGTGAAGAGCAGGCTGCTTTTCCTGCCTTTATGGAACTTCCCCTGGATCTGTAAGCTTCAATAAATAATATCCCTTCCTCCATAACTGTGCCTGGTCTGGAAGTTCATCTCAGAGAACCTGAAGCTGTCTGCAACAGAAGGCTTTTCAAAAGGTTTCCGTGCTTAGCCCAGTTCAGGAAACTTCTCTAATCCAAGACCTCGTTTAATAAGTGAAGAAGTCTCTGGCTACAAGGTTGAGATGGAGGCAAGCTACAGACCGCACGCCTACAGACCCACTGGAGCTCATGGTCTCCTGCCACACTGTCTTCTCCCGACCCCACTGTCTCCAAATCATAGTTGTCCTTGTTATCTCACTGTAAATAGTAACCACCACACACGGCTATTCCAGCAATTGCTTGTTGCACTTTGCATGTGGTAACCCCTTAACTCCTCCCAATCACCTCATTGTGTGTTGAGAGCCGTGTGCTTATTCTCCTTTTACTGAGGAGGAAATGGAGCCTAGAGAGGTGAAGCCACTTGCCCAAGCTCACACAGCTGCCAAGTGACGGAACCAGGCCATCTTCCTGTTGGGTGCGTGGTGAGGGACTCTGCGGTCCTGCAGCTTCATGCTGACCTTGGCTGGGAGTGTGGGCTGATCATTACTGCTGTCCCTGCCTCACATCAACAGGAACCTCAGCTCCTCATTCTGGGCACATCCCAGTGACCCTGGCCATGTCATTATGCAGGCAAGCAGGGGTACATTTAAACTGGTGACATGCAAACTCAGGCAGTAGAGTCTGTCACTTTGGAAAGTGGACATGAATGATTTATCTTAAAGACATGATAGGTGACTCGCGTTTCATTTCCACACTATTTGAGATTGAAGTCTATGAAGTGGGGTGCTTGCTGCATACTGATGGCAAAACTTGGCACAGTGGCTGAGTCATAGCTGTGTCCAAATAACACATCACCGGGATCTCTTCCCAGAAGCCTTGATGACTGGTTGTGTCATTTATCTCACTGTGAAGGACCCTGGGAGAATGCTGTAAAGATGAAGATAGCATGTTTTGTCAGTTGACAAGGGACTATAATTCATGGCACGAAGTAGCATTATTCCATCTTGCCTCCTAGACACATGTAGAACTGAGGTGGTTCAGAGCAGCGTGTTCCTCCTGAGGACAACAAGGATTTCATTGCACTTGGGTTTTGATTTGATTGGTAGAGATAGAGAAGGGTACTGGGACAGCCTCAGGCAAATGAGAGAAGTGTCATGTGGCAGTTTGGGGGAAAGGAGATAAATACTGTGGTTTTAAAAGGTGTGTAGATCTCATTCTGAGTATAACTAATACATTTCGACAAGCTAGGAAGCCATGCTCAGAGCATTTATTCTCCAATTAATTACTTCTTATTCCAAAAGCACAGACAGAACACTCCATGGGGATGTTTATCAAATACAACATGGTTCACTGATTACTGTACTTCGTCAAATGGCATGGTGGAGTTTTATTTAGGCTATGTTTATAGATTAGTAACAGATTTTGTGACAGAGCTAGAGAATGAGGACACTAGGAGGGCCAAGTTCAAGTCACTTCTCCAATCCAGCCAGCGTGATGTGTTATACGTCTACACACTACAGCAGCACCAAGTCAGAAGCTGAGTATCCATTGTGGTCCAGTGACGGGGCCTGATTTGTGAGGTTCTGCTATCTAGATGAGGTCCTGAGGGGTCTTTAGAAGGTAACTGTCCATTTCACACTACTTCTGGAGAAAGGATAAAAGAGTTGCAAAGGTCTTTCAACATCATCTGTAAAGATAGCACCAGGCACCAGTAAGATGCAGGGCTGTGCCGGAGCTGGTTGTTAATCAGCTCAGGAGGGCTAATTCGATTGTTTAAGCATTTTGTGAGTCAGTTGTTAAATATAGCCATATGGAAACTGAAACTACAATTAAATTATATATGAATATATATTTGCATGCATGTGTACATGTGTGGTTTGCATCTGTACGCATCTTCCTATGTGTGTGGGCAAATGAGTGTACCTGTGGGTACCACTGTTCACCTCTTTTTTAAAAAATTATTTATTTGGGTGGAGAGATTGCTCAGTGGTTAAGGCGCTTGCCTGCGAAGCCTAAGGACCCATGTTCAACTTTCCAGGTCCTACGGAAGCCAGACACACAAGGTGATGCAAGTGCAAGGTCACACAAGCGCACAAGGTAGTGCACGTGTCTGGAGTTCAACTGCAGTGACTAGAGGCCCTGGCGTGCCAAATCTCTCTCTCTCCCCCTCTCTCTCTTACTCTCTCTCTCTTACTCTCTCTCTCTCAGGAGGCAGAGGTAGGAGGATCGCCAAGAGTTTGAGGCCAGCCTGAGAATACATAGTGAATCCCAGGTCAGCCTGAGCTAGAGTGAGACCCTACCTTGAAAAAAAAAATTAAATTATTTATTTATCTATCTGCAAGGAGACAGAGAAAGAGAGAGAAGGAGAGAGAACAGGCACAGTAGGATCTCCAGCTGCTGCAAACAAACTCCAGATGCACACACCACTTTGTGCATCTGGCTTTACGTGGGTACTGGGGAATCAAACTTGGGCCATTAAGCTTCACAGGCACGTGCCTTAACCCCTAAGCAATCTCTCCAGTCCTGTCTACCTCTTTTGAGGCAGGGCCTCTCATAGGCCTAGAGCTCGCTGGCTGGCTAGTGAGCCCAAAGGAATCCTCCTGTGTCTACCTCCCCAGTGGCAGGAGTGTAGGTGCATACCACCATGCCTGGCATTTTATGTGGGTACTGGGAATCAAGCTCAGGTCTTCATGCTTGTGAGGTTAAGTACTTTACCAGCTGAACTATCTTTCTCGCCAAATAGATTCTATTTTTGAAAGGCAGCAAGTGTTCCAAACGGATCACTGCCTAGTTATCTCACTGGATTTTACCATTGTTCATGTTATTGAGGTTACTAGCATCTGCTGTACCTGCATGGTGGGCAGAGATACTACACAGCAGTGTGCATCTTGTCCATCTGTGTGTGCTGAAGTCACGTGGGTAGCATGAAATCAGTTACACTGTGTGTTTACACTAAGGAAATGGGCAAGAGCTATAAAGCAGCGTGGCTGATTATTGTGCCAATAGCTCAAAAGTGACAGAGACATACTAATGACGCATATTGTAAAGTGTGTTGTGTATGTCGTTATTACATTGTAAGCCTATAAATTAAGGAGGTGAGTTTAAGATTTCTGTGTGATATCTGGTCTCAAAAACAAAAACAAAGGAACACTTTCACTGTCGCTATTAATTTTTGGCTTAGTCAGTGAAATGAACATAACCAGCATTCATGTCATAACTGCTCATTCGTCAGCTGCCAGCAGAGGTGGGCTTCATATTCCAGACTTCCACAGTCGTTTAACCACACAACATTTACAAGTGGTGCTGTGATGGTCAAGTTTATGTGTCAATATAATTGAGGAAAGGGAGGCACAGATAGTGTCTTTTCTTTCTTTCTTTCTTTCTTTTTTATTTTTTAAAAGTAGGATTTCATTTTTTATTTTATTTTATTTTATTTATTAGCAATGGACAGACAGGGCCTCATTGTATAGCCCAGTCTGGACTAGAACCATATAGCCCAGGTTGAACTTGAATTCACGGCAATTCTCATTCTTAGCCTTACAATTCTGGGATTATAGGCACGTGTCAGCATGCCTGTCTTAAATTACTGAAGTGTATAATACATTTACATCTATCTACTTACCTACTTTCCTATCTACCTATCATGTAGCATCTAGCTGTATCTTACTTTTCGCTAGAGACCCAGTTGTTCAATCTTTATCAGCATACCACTTATTAGCAATTCTCATGTACCGCAAGTCAGATAGTCTATGGCAAGCAGAGCTGACTTGCTTAGGTGAACAGGGCCTCCAAGGAGCTGAAAAACAGCAGGTTGCTCAAAATACAGTTGAATAAGAGCTAATTTGCTCCTTTATTAGAAACAACACAAAACATTGTGTGACCTGGCTGCCCTTACCTCTTTCTACTGACTAGCTGCAGAAGAAAGCCTGGACTGGACTTGGTGTTTCCTAAATTCCCTCACTGGAGCCACAATGCAGCCTTCACTGTTCTCGGGGCATGCCACCTGTGCTCCTGCCCCACAGAAGCATCCATTCTTCTCTCTGCAGGGGCAGCCTATCCCAGCCTGTCATACAGCCAGGGTGCTTCTTAGTTTCGAAGATATTTATTTATTATTTATTATAGAGAGAGATACAGAGAGAGAAAGAGAGATAGAGAGAGAGAATGGGCAAATGAATTCCAGATGAATGTGCCATCTTGTGCATCTGGCTTACTTGTGGGTACTGGGGAATTGAACCTGGGTCCTTAGGCTTCACAGGCAAGCATTTAACTACTAAGCCATCTCTCCAGCCAGGGTGTGTCTTGTTTGTTTGTTTGTTTGTTTGTTTGTTTGTTTGTTTGTTTGTTTGAGGTAGGATCTCATTCTAGCCCAAGCTGACCTAGAATTCACTATGTAGTCTCAGGGTGGCCTTGAACTTATGGCGATCCTCCTACCTCTGCCTCCCAAGTGCTGGTATTAAAGCAGCGTGCTTATTTATTCAACACTCATGTCTTTCTTTCTAAAAATACATTTATTTATTTATTTATTTATTTGAGAGAGAGAGAGAGAATGGGCACACCAGGGCCTCTGGCCACCGCAAACAAACTCCAGACCCATGCACCACCTTGTGCATCTGGCTTACGTGGGTACTGGGGAATTGAACCTAGGTCCTTAGGCTTCGTAGGTAAGCACCTTAGCCGCTAACCCATTTCTCCAACCCTTATGTCTTCCTTTCTATCCTATGTCATTTTCTTGTCCTTTTGTTTTGTTTTGTTTTGTTTTGTTTTTGGTACCTGAATGACTGCATAGGCTGTGTTCATTGTCTGTTACATGAAAGTTCCTAAGGGCACGGATGTTTGCTTTGGTCTCCCGGGAACTTTGAGCAGCGCCCAGTGCAGAGTGTGTGCTCCATAACTTTTGCTGAAAGAATGAAGGAATGAGCTTGGCTCCACGTCCTCCTTCTTCTCCAGGATTCCATATCATCCCCAGCCATGAAAGATTCAAGTGGAGGTATGCAGGGTGGATGAAGTGGCCTCCTACCTGGGGGCATTTGCTGCCCTGCTGGCTCGTGGCTGTGGCCTCCCTGAAGATGTCCCCCATGCTGTTGCCGAGTTTCACCCCAGGTAACCACTCCTGCAGCCAGAGGCTTTGGCGCTATCTTGTCACCCACTCGTGCCCTTTTTCTGTTGAGTGTGTGTTGACAGCTACATCCTATCTCCTATCTCTAACCAGCCAGCCTTGTTTAACTTTCTCGAAGATGGATGTCTCCTGGCTTTGCTTTTGAATCTCATTTCTTTGACTTAGAGGGGAGGACAGCGTGGAAGAAACAAAGGCTATTTAGAATTTAGTCTTCCCAATTGTTTGAGCTAGTAAATAAAAGGGAGGAGGGGGAGGAAAGAAAGAAAAGGGCGCCTGGGCTGAGCTCGCCAGCTGTGGGTCTCTGATTATGCAGAGGCTGGTGCACCTGTGAGGAGTTAATGAGAAAAATGCAGAAGTGCAGCTCCCTCAGGGGCTCCCATTCGACCCCATAGAGGCAGCACCGCCCCTCTCTAGGCAAGTTTCTATGGCAGGATTAATCTCAGCTGGTCGTATTTGGGGACACCCCACCCCTTTCTTAGCAGGAAAGGGGAGTTATAGGTGGCCTTTTTGCTTTGCAACTCCAGGGCTTTTAGGTTTGGAAACTGTTTTTTTGTTTTTTGTTTTTTTTGTTTTTTTTAATTTTTCTGAGCATAATGCTAGAAGGTATAAATGGCTCAGGCCCAGGGGTGTGTTCCAGCGGATCCCAGTGAAGAGGAAGTTGACATGAGACTATTGGAGAATCAAGATGTTAACTGATCGTAAGAGGCTCTGAGAGCCCCTAAGGGCCTTGGTCAGATCTCCTCAGGCTATATGAAATCAGATAGGATGAAGCCACTTGTGTGCATGGCAGAGTGGTGGAATTTTCTGGTCTTCCTGTTGCTCATCTGTGAGACAGGACCAAGGGCTGTGGTTTCATGACAGGGTTGCTATAAGCATAAGCACTCAGAGAAAGATCTGGGCCAAAGTAGCCTGAAACAAGCAGTGGACTTTGTGATACATATGGTCTATTCTGACAGTCCCCTTCCAAGGTCCCACTCAGAAATTAGAATCAGATAGACTGCGGAGATAGATAATTGGTCTGAAGCTTTTCTCGTTGGTTCCATGTGGCCTTGTTTAAGTTCTTTAATGTCATCAAGAAGCTCAGCATTATAAGAGACGATCGGGGTGAGAAGTAGAGCATGTAATATTTGTGATATGAAGCAGGGCGTGGTGGTGCATGCCTTTAATCCCAGCACTTGGGAGGCAGAGATAGGAGGATCCCTGTGTGTTGGAGGCCACCCTGAGATTACATGCTAAATTCCAGGTTAGCCTGGGCCAGAGTGAGACCGTACCTCAAAAACCAATATGTGTGTGTGTGTGTGTGTGTGTATGTGTGTGTATATGTGTGTGTATATGTGTGTGTGTGTGAGATGCTCCTAAGTGGCTTGGTATATAGTAACCTGTATAAAGCTTGGCTGAGCTTTGGTAATGTCAGTCCATCCCTTACTGACTCCCTGACAAAATTTTGTATCACAGAGTGCTTTGTGCCAGCAACTGATGTGCAGATGAGAATTCTGATTCAGCCATTCACTTTGTGGACTTGGACTTGGCCTTCCCTGGGGAAACATGGAAACTCATGTCCAGATCGTCATTTCCTACCAAAATCAAGTTGAGCCAGCTTTGTGCCTAGTAGGCTGGAGTATCATATTAAGAAGGTATAGATGGCTTAGTGGTTAAGGCACTTGCCTGCAAAAGCCAGAGAACCCAGGTTCAACTTCCCAGTACCCACATAAGCCAGATGCACAAGGGGGTGCATGCATCTGGAGTTCATTTACAGTGGCTGGAGGCCCTGGTGTGCCCATTCTCTCTCTCTTTCCTCTCTCTCTCTCTCTCTCTCTCTCTCTGCTTGCAAATAAATAAATAAAATAAAAAAGACAGGATTTTTTTTTAAAGAAGGTATAGGGGCTGGATAGATGCTTGCCTGTGAAGCCTATGGACCCAGGTTCAAATCCCCAATACCCATGTAAGCCAAGTGCACAAGATGACCCTGAGAGGGAGGCAGGGAGCTCTTTTAGTTAGGGTGACTGGCCCCAGAAAGTATCCTTGCAGTCTTCACTTGCTAAAGATCAAAAGAATGATCTGACTTCTTATCTCTTGCCTAGTTCCCTGGACCTGTGTTTCCACAAATAGCCTGGGTCCCTCCTGGGAGGAAGGTCTTTCCTAGGATTTAAATCTAACCTTAACATTGTGGTTGGTCAAGCTTAGATCCCAGAATTTGGCGTCATGACTGGCCTCTTCCTGAGATAGCCCCTAGCCCTAATCAATCAGCTGTTCCTCTGGCTCACCTGAGCCGGAAGGTAGGGACCACCCATCATAGGGTTATAAATACATTTGCTGGGGGAGAGCAAGGTCTCTGTGCTGCCTGACCTCTCCTGGACCTCCAGCTGCAGGTGAGGTTTTCCTGGGCTCGGCTTGGCCCAACTAGCCGAGAGCACTCTGGCTCTCGCCTCTACTTTCCACGTGGACTCTTTACCCACTCCTGCTCTCCACATGGCAGGAGCTTTTTGTACTTTTCTTTTCCGCCCTCCCCATGGTTTTTCCAGGCCCACCAAGTGGGCTTTCAAGCCATGTGGGTGCATTCATTCTCTTTTCCTTGGTTCTGTACTTCCCTCAATAAATATAATAATTGAATTATTATCCTTTTCAGTCCCATTTTATTCAATTCTTTGGTTAAAAGTAGACATAAACTGGAGTTTGGGGCTCAAGGACTCTCTGGAACCCCTAGCACCCTGCTACCTGTCTTATACGCTTTACAGGACCTGTACAGACAGATTGACACCATGGTGCATGCTATAGTGCCATTTGGTGAATAGTTCTGAGAGTGAATCTCAGGTTTTTCATGGTGGAAAAAGATCATGCCCATTATAATCTTCGTAGTTATTTTGTTAGTCTTTGGCCATTGTATACTCCACAGCTACTTTAACCTTATCTCTCTTCGCTTATAGGCAGCTCACACCCATGTGAGTATACATCAGATCAGCTCCACCTATGTGGACCCACTGGAACACCTGTTGAGAGTGGAACACTCATCACTTCTAATGGGGCTACCTACTCCCCCTACCTCACAGTGCTTGACCCCTTGGTCTCTGAAATAGGCCCCGACACTTAGGTTACTAATGTTTATACTTTTTGTACCAGGCCAAAAAGATCTAAGCAATGTGATGTCTGATAGGTTTCTCCCTGGGGCCTTTAGAATAGTTCTCTTCTCTGAGCAACAGTCTAAGTTCAAGATCTGACGTCATCATCCTCTTTCCTCTAACAGCAGTTAGAGGGTCCTTTCCTGAGAGGGGGAAATGTGGCGGGGATTAGCTCTACAGTAGGCAGTTAGTTTCTTGAACTGGAAAGGACGGCCCTTAAAGGGGAGGGATCTTAGGTCGTCACACCCTCACAATGCCTATCCCAGCTGGCCTTGCCTAGCTCAGCTGGCCCCACCTGCCTCAGGCGCAGGATTTAGTGCTTGCCTGTCTTAACCAATCATATCTCTCTTGAGTGTGCAACCTGCCCAGGTATAGGTGGATTTCTCCTCTAAAGCCAGACCGATTGTCTGGGACACCTGGCGTATGTGTGTTAAGGTGTACTGGTACAAATTCTAAAGGATATCCTTTCCAGCCCATGGATAGAGGGGCCTATATTCTCTCTCTCTCACTCTCTCTCTCCCTCTGTGGAACCGTGGCAGCAACATTCTTGGGTTCTTGTGCTGATAAACTTTCTCTCCTACCCAGACACTTATCTTTTATTACTGTTTTCACATTTGATCTTTTTGGAAGCCCATGTTTTTAAAAATCCCTTTTTCATATTTTTTTGTTTGTTTTGTTTTGTTATCTAAGATCCATGTGGCATACATGGGCTCTTGGGCTCCAAGGTTCCCCATTTTAACTTCTCTTCCTTATCCCTCAGTTTTCTCTCTTCCCCTCATCTTTGTAAGATCTGAATAAAATGTGGTATTTAATTTTTTTTAATTTATTTTATTAGCAACAGACAGACAGAGAGAGAAAGAGGCAGAGAGAAAGAGAGAATGGGCACATCAGGGCCTCCAGCCACTGCAAATGAACTCCAGATGCGTGTGCCTCCTTGTGCATCTGGCTTATGTGGGTACTGGGGAATTGAGCCTCGAACCCGGGTCCTTAGGCTTCATAGGCAAGCGCTTAACCACTAAGCCATCTCTCCAGCCCAAAATGTGGTATTTAAAACAATCATTTTCTTGAATCTGGAATTGCCAATTCTTTGGTTAGTTTGCAGATATGAACTCTGGACTTGGGGTTCCAGGAAGCAACCCAGAACCCCTAGTTCCCCATTATAGTGCAAGTGTCTGGAGGCCCTGGCATGTCTAATCTATCTATCTTTCTATCTATCTACCTATCTGTCTGTCTATCTATCTGCCTTTTTCTCTTTCTCTCAAATAAATAGAACATTTTGTATTATTTTTTAAAAATATTTATTTTATTGTTTTATTTGAGAGAGAATACAGAAATATGCAAGGGGAGATAGAATGGGTGCTCCAGGGCCTCTAGCTACTGCAAACAAACTTCAGATGCGTGTGCTTCCTTGTGCATCTGGCTTACGTGGGTCCTGGGGAATCAAACCAGGGTCCTTTGGCTTTGCAGGCAACTGCCTTAACTACTAACCCATCTCTCCAGCCCCTAAAACATTTTTTTTTTTTAAAGACGGTATAGTGGAGTGACTGCTTATGTCTGACAGCATTGTGTTCTGATGGCTCCATGATGCATCTCCTTATGACAACTGCATTCAGAGATGGCTGAAGCCAGCATCCTTCTGCCGCTGTTCAAGCAATGCTGAGTTCAAGGCTCTGTCCCTCTCTCTGTTGTTGCTTCCTGACGACCACTCTTGTTTCTTTATTTGCTCCTAGCCTGGGAAGTCTTGCCTTGGCACTATGATCCTACCCTGGCTAGTCTTGTTTCTGGCCTATAATGCCTTCTGGATTTTAGGATATCTCCTATTTGATAATATCCTTTTCTATGGATGTTGCTGTCTTACATGTGTACATTCTGCACACTCTTAGCTTTTCTCCTATAGAGCAATCACTTTCATGGAAACAGGTCGTGGTGTTGGGACTTCCTGATTTAAGCAGCAGCTCAGCTCCCAGAGGGCAGGGCTGTGGCTGTAGAAGCTTTTATTTAGAAATTGACCTGGCTTCTTTGCTGTCTATGATTCCAACTCTAAGCACCATGCAGGAGTTCATTTCTTTTTTCTTGAGAAAGGGGGCAGCATCTATTTCACTTCTACGTATCCCAGGGGCCAGAAAACAGCCCACAGTAGGTGTTTAATTATACTGTTGTACTGAGCAGCAGCCACACCCTCAGAAAGCAGCTAGCTCATCTCAGAATTAGTTCTTTACTTGGCAGTGGAGGAAAGCAAGTCTTGCTTCTCTAAGGGATCAATTATTTTTGCCTGCAGTAGGTGTAAACTCTCTACCCTCTAGGTTTGCTTTTGCAGGCTGGGATTTTATTCTCAGGCCCCCATTGCCTCCTCCCACACAGCCCACTATGTCAAGTCCTTCTGGTAAAGGCAGAATCCGGATCATGCCCAGCTCCAGTCCTCCACTGCTCTTGAAGTTCAGCACATTTCTCACCTGAGTACTCAAGGCTCAGGATCTGCACCAGATATATCTTCCAAACTTAGTTTCCATTTATCCTCCACCAATGCTCTTTATTTTTATTTATTTAAGAAAGAGACAGAGAGAGGCAGATAGAGTGAGAGAAAATGGGCACACCAGAGCCTCTAGCCACTACAAACGAATTCCAGACACATATACCCCCTTGTGCAGCTGGCTTATGTGGGTCCTGGGGAATTGAACCTGGGTCCTTAGGCTTTGCAAGAAAGTGATTTAACCACTAAATCATCTCTTGAGCCCACCAATACTCTTGGTTGCGCTTCAATTGCATTGCTCAATGTTTCTATCCCAGGCTTCTCCTTGAAGCCTTTCTGTCTTCATCTATTACTTCCTATGGTCCCCTCCGTTTGGAAATATTTCCCTGAACAAAATCACGCTCAGGTGGGGTCTTGAACGAATGTGACTAGCAATTTACCAGTTGGAATCACATTTTTTTTTTTTTGAGGTAGGGTCTAGCTCTAATCCAAGCTAACTTGGACTTCACTCTGTAGTCTCATGCTGGCCTTGAACTCACAGTGATCCTCCTATATCTGCCTCCTGAGTGCTGAGCTCAAGGGCATGTGCTATCACTTCGAGTGAATCACAATTTTTTTAAGACCAGTCTGAGTTTTCCATGACCCACCTTCAGAATGATTTTGTTCAGAGCATCACTAAGTAGATGAGCTCTCTACCTTTATACATCCTCTAGTGTGTGCATTTGCACTCCTCTTATGTTGTTCTCACTCCTGTAATTGAAAATCCTTTGAGGATAAGACACGATCTTTTGTGTGTGTGTGTGTTGGAGAGGTGGTTAACTGGCGTTTTTTAAAAAAAACAAAATTAAAAAAAATTGTTTACTTATTTATTTGACATAGATAGATAGATAGATAGATAGATAGATAGATAGATAGATAGATAGATAGATAGAGAAATGAGTGCGGCAGGGTCTCCAGCCACTGCAAATGAACTCCAGATGCATGTGCCTCCATGGCTTATGTGAGTACTGGGGAATGGAACCTGAGTCCTTCAGGCTTCGCAGGCAATCGCCTTCACCACTAAGCCATATCTCCAGCCCTAAAAAAACTTTTTATTGACAATTTCTGTACATATAGACAATATACCATGATCATAAAACCCTCCCACTGTCCTATATTTTCACCCTCCCAAATCCCCACCCCTCCACTGAATTCTTTCTTTCCAGCTAGGTAAGACATGATCTTAATCCTGTGCCAGGCACATGGCACTCTCACAGGAATTGCTGGAATTGTGCAACTGCCACATCAAGTGGCAGTCCATAAACAAAGGTGCTGCCTCTACAAATCCTAGCTTCTTTACAGATTGTGTAGACCTTTCCCAAAAGGGAATTACTAATATAGCCAACGAAAAACAGTCTGAAGCACGGTGGTGGTGTGATTCAAGTGTCCTCCATAAACTCAGGTGTTCTGAATGCCAGGTCCCCAGCTGATGTCAATTTGAGAATTAATCCCTCCTGGAGGCAGTGTATTATGGGGCCAGGCTTATGGGTATTATAGGCAGTTTCCTCTTGCCAGTGTTTGGCACACACTCTCCTGTTGCTGTTGTCCATCTGATGCTGGCCAGGAGGTGATGTCCACCCTCTGCTCATGCCATGGTTTTCCCCTCCATCATGGAGCTTCCCCTCGAGTCTGTAAGACAAAATAAACCCCCCTTTCCCACAAGCTCATCTTGGTCGAGTGTTTTCTGCTAGCAATGCGAACCTGACTGCAACAAGCATCATTTCAATAAGCTGCTGGACCTAAAATGCCAGCATGTCTCAAATTGCTTTACATACAATGATTCTCACTCTGTCTGCTCACCTGGAGACACAAACTGTGGCTGCCTCAAGCTAATCACTGGAACCAAACCACTGCTTACATATTGCCCATTCAAGGAGGTCACATGCAGTTTTGTCTCAGATCTAAGAAGGTCAGCCGTGAATTTCTCAAGCTTGCCCAACCCATCTCTATTTAGTTAAAAAAAGAAGAAGAAGAAGATAGAGGTTGGGTGATTTGTTCAAAGAAATTGAATAGTGAACATACATTTTCTAGTCTCTCAAGTCATTGAAAAGAAGTTCCTGTCTTATCGCTAGTGTCTGCACCACTGAACTTGTGAAGTAAACTAGTTAGTGTGTCTTTATATTCCTGCCACGCCTTTAGATCTATGTGTTTTCAGGATGCATTTGGACAGGCTGTAATGAAAGGATATTTTTTTTTCTGTATGGTATGGAGGCTGAGTATCTTGACAATAACTTGAAAAAAAAGAATAAAATCTATTTTACATCTACTGAATGTCTCTAATTGGGTCTTGAAGTCCAAACAATTCCCTTCAATACAGCTGGGGCTTTGGGTAGCCCCAAACCAATTAACTCAAATTATATAATTTTACTCGCACCCCAAGTCCCAAAGCTTGACTTGCTTATCTAGTAAAGAGGAGGATTAGTTCAAGCACTAAGGACCATTCTCTGCTGCCTGGCACAATATATGAACTTAGTTCTGGGCCAACCAGAAGCATCTTAGCCGAGAAGAAAGAAAAAAAAAAGAAGCTGAAGTTGAGCCGTGTCCATGGTATGACTCTCCCCTTTCTTAGGATACAATAGAACTCAGCATAAATATATTAGTGGATTACTAGGAAACAGAAAGCATCCCGGTCTTTGAATAGAAGCAAGCAATCTTTAGCTCTCTTAAATCTCTGGAAATGTGCAGGAGCTCATTAAGGCAACAAAACCATGAGGTGAAGACCAGAGAGACTTGAACATTTGTGGAGGAATCTCTCACACTCTCTCTCTTTCTCTGTGTGTGTGTTTAAAGGAGCAAGCATTATTTTTTCGTTTCCAATTTTTTTATTTCTTAAATATTTTATTTACTTATTTGAGAGAAAAAGAAACAGGCAGATAGAGAATGGGCATGCCAGGGCCTCAAGCCACTGAAAACAAATTCCAGATGCATGGGTACCTTGTGCATCTGGCTTCATGTGGGTACTGGGGAATTGAACCTGGGTCCTTTGGCTTTGCGAGCAGGTGCATTAACTGTTAAGCCATCTCTTCAGCACCCAAATAGTTTTTTGTTTTGTTTTGTTTTTCGAGGTAGAATCTCACTTCAGCTCAGGCTGACCTGGAACCCACTATGTAGTCTCAGGGTGGTCTCGGACTCATGGCAATCCTCTTACCTCTGCCTCCCAAGTGCTGGGATTAAAGGCATGAACCACCATGCCCGACTCCAAATAGTTTTTAAAATATTTGCATTCATTTATTTGCAAGCAGAGAGAAATAGAGAGAATGGGCATGCCAGGGCCTCCAGCTGCAAATGAACTCAAGATGCATGTGCCCCCCTGTGCATCTGGCTTTATGTGGGCACTAGGGAATTGAATCTGGTTGTCAGGTTCTACAGGTTAGCACCTTAACTACTGAGCCATCTCTCTAGCCCCCAAACAATTCTTAAGTCTGGGATGAGAATGGGAGAAATGATCAAGCTATTTAGCAACTCTAAGAGCATATCTATCTTTCCAATTTAAAAGTGCTATGAATCACATAAAAAAAATAAAAGAGAGATTGATTGAGAGGGAGAGGGGATACAATAGAGAGTGGAGCTGTAAGGGGAATGTGGCCGGGGGGAGGGGAAATTACCATGGTTTATTGTCTATAATTATGGAAGTTTTCAATTAAAAAAAAACCCCAAAAAATAAATTAAAATGCTATGAATTTAAAAGATAAAATAGAACTCAACATTATAACCATACCATAAATTTTGTTACAAGTAGCTTAAATTTTTAGTAGCTTGAATTTTTTTCTGTTGTATGTAGCATACTTCATTTTGTGAACCTTGTAACAAAATAGTTGAGACAAGATCCTTGCAATGAAATATGTCTGATTGATGGTTGTAAAATATAAATGAATTTAAAATGGTTTCGCTTTGATACGAAGGGTAATTAGTAGGCTCCTAGTGTCCTGAGGTAGGCTTTGCAATGCCAACTTCCAAGTGCTGACCTTTTAGGTACCAAAAAAAAAAAAAATAGAGAAAGAAAGAAAGAAAGAAAAAAGTAAGTGTCTCAATGTCTCTTTACTCTTCTAAGCATGTAAAATATGGCACAGAACTTACCCTGCTCTTTTCTCACACATTCCTCTTTGAGGGGATACTGCCCAGGATACTGTTGGCTCCTCTGACTTTTGGACTCTTTTAGAGTCCAGTGGTTTCATGTAACAGGCTTCCCTGGTATTCTAGTCTGATGTTTTGTTCAGTGGTCCATCAAAGAAGAAATCCACTGAAATTATAGTTATCTTGAAAGCGCCATGTCCATTTTCTATAGTACCCATGGGTGAGTATCATTTTGTCTTTAGTGTGTGTGTGGGTATGTTTCAATATATTTTGTTGTTTTGTAAACAAGGAATTGAATACTTTTCAATCTAAAGTTACCTTTATCTCACTGTGGAAATTCATCCCAACTTTACTCTTATTTTACTCTAGTCAAGTTTAAAGATAATGTGAGGTAAAAAAGAATTATAACTCCCATCCCTAGTTGTATTTTTTTTTTTTTTTTTTTTTTTTTTTTTTTTTTTTTGCGAGGTAGGGTCTCACTCTGGTCCAGGCTGACCTGGAATTAACTATGTAGTCTCAGGGTGGCCTCGAACTCTCAGCGATCCTCCTACCTCTCTAGTTGTATTTTTGTAATTTGTATATGACTTATAAAATTTTGTAAAAAACAGAAAAGAAACAACAACAACAAAAAAAATGGTCAGCCTGGACTAAAAACAAAACAAAAAAACTATTATTCAAAATGATTTTGCTTTATTTTGATTACACCATCTCCCTAGGATTGTCTGAGGTATATAACAGAGCTTTTAGAGAGTTTTCATTGGTTTAATTCAGAAACTATTGAATATTATTATAAGACTCAGAGATAGAAGAAAACATGTGTTGGTCTTTTGGGCCATGGTACCAATGACCAAGGCCTGGCCTCCCCTGTTGATAAGTCTCTGTCTTTGAGAATGTAGGTTCTAAAATTCAGGAGCCATTACCCCAAAAGACAAAACCCTGAGTATGAATACCAATTAGAATAAAGACAGTAGACTTTCAGGCTAGAGAGATGGCTCAGAGGTTAAGGTACTTGCCCATAAAGCCTAATGGCCTGAGTTCAATTCCTCAGTACCCATGTAAAGCCAGCTGTACAAAGTGGCACTTGTATCTGGAGTTTGTTTGCAACATCTGGAGGCCCTGGTACTCCCATTCTCTCTCTCTCTTTTGCTGGGTGTGGTGGCGCACTCAGGAGGCAGAGGTTGGAGGATCACTGTGAGTTCGAGTCCCCCTGAGACTACATAGTAAATTCCAGGTCAGCCTGGGCTAGCGCAAGAGACCCTACCTTGACCAAAACAAAACAAAACAAAACAAAAAACAAAACAAAACAGACAGTAGGCTTTCAAGTTCAGATTCCAAAGCGAAAGTTAAAAACTTTTGGCTGCCTCCATCATTTCCGTGAAGGAGCCATGGGGCAGCCCAGGAAGGAAGGTGACTTGTTCAAGGTTAAATGTTGACCAAGTAGGTACAACCTAACCAGAACTTGGTTCTCTTGACACCATTGAAGCTATCGATGCTGATCACATCTAGATCAGGGAAGATTTTGACTTTGGCTTTATAGATTGACAGTGGGAGGGGGAACCCTAGGACTTCAGCCTGCTGATCCTGGCAGGACAAGTTTGGCATCCATCTGTGTCAAGGGCCTAATGATACTTCTCTCCATTGGAAAGAGTTGGTCAGATGCATGTGTTAACATAACATCATTGCAGCTTTCATCTCTAGCCCTAAGCTGGCACTCCAGGTTGAGAACCCTTGGCCGAAATCAAAGCACCACGATGGTTTATTTGGAAGGTATCTTGAAAAGGATAATGTTTGACCACTGTGGTCCTTGGCTTTGCGTCCATGTGCTGGGTGTAATGATCCAGAGAGAATCGATTGGACACTGCGTTTTAAAGATAAGGGTTGGGATTTTACTTCTGGGTAACCTGCTGACCCCCATCAATCACCGTCTTAGAAACCCTCTGAAGACTTGATGCTCCAGTCTGCAATTAAGTCCCAGCTTCCAAGAATGGCAACAGATGTTGCAATCCAAACACCTTTATTAACTATTTATCTTCAGATGTGGATCAACGACCTCTAGGCTAGCAGAAACAGCAGACTGCCCCTTCAGAGGGGATCACACTCTTTCATCTTCCACCAATTCTGCTGTATAATCCCTTTGAAAAAGAATGAGAACAGTTATATTAAGAAAGTAGCTAATAATATTTACTTGCTTAAAAATATTGCTTTTTCTAAAAGTGCTTATTATTTGTTTATCCAATGAAAACATGGCTCTTAAATTGCATACCCCAGTCATAAAAACATCAGATTCTATTTAGGAGAAGCAGCTTACAAAAAAAAAAAAAAAAAAAAAAAAAAAAACGAGATTTCAGTGTTTGGTCTCTCTTTTTTATAAAACTTGTTAATTTTATTTCATTTTCTAGAATTTGGCCCTATTCAAACCAGAGCATCAAGGCTATAAAGAATAATCCTTGCCACCTACCTGCCTTACAAGAATGTCAGGAGGGTTACAAATGATGGTGGAGTAATTTAAGTCCCGGGAATGCAACCCAAAGCCAAAATATTTTAAGCAGGTTTCTGAGTAATCCTTTGTAATTGAACTCATCAGTTTTGTTCTACAGCTGAGCTCCTGCCTGGAGTTTATTGAGGTTATTCCATGGAGAGGAAAATAAACTGTTGTGGGGTCAAGGGGGCTTCTTCCCCCTCCATTTAACTCACTGGCTGAACTTGCTCAATCTCTCTCACATAGGTAAGCTGTGTCGGGCAGGCCTTTGCTTCAAATGCAGGCTGAGTTCACTGGGAGCTGATAAAACTGGTTCCTAGCGTCCTCACTGCCTTTTGTCTTCACAAGATTTGCAAATATCAGATACTTTCATCTCAATTGGTTAAGAATGTTGGTCTGTTTTCCACTGATTCTCTTCCATGCAACCTCCCCAGAACTAAAAGTTTCACCAGAGCTACTATGCCCTCCAGTTAAGAGACTTTCAGTTGAGCACACTTTAGCATGGGCTTAGTATAACATATTTCTATACAAAAATGTTTTCAGCTTTCCAGTGTATGAATGACTTCCAGGAGTGGTACCCTTACCTTACCTATCACCTTACTGCTGTCATGACCCAGTGCCAGGAATACTAATACACACTTGCTGACCCTGTACTCAGGAGGCAGAAGCTTGAGTTTCAGGCCATAATAGACCACCTAAAAAGTTCAAGGCCAGCCTGACCTACACAGTGAAACTCTGCAGCAAACCACCAAGGGTTGGGATGTAGCTCAGTGCCAGAACACCCTGCCTGTCCTGCACAAGGCTCAGGGTTCAATCCCCAGACTGTCTCCCTCCACCAAAAAAAAAAAAAGAATTCAACTAAACCCTGGAGGTCTGTGTGGAAGGGAGAGTAAACCAAGTTTTCAAGGGTTGGAACGAGAACCCAGTCTGCAGAAATGTGTCTAAGCACTCCAGCATTTGTATATAGCTGAATGGAATGGTCCACTCAATGCCTGGCCAAAGTAAAGTTCTGTAGGACTATTGTTACTAAAGTGTTATTTAAATTACAAATACACTATGTGTTGTTTTCTTTTCAATCTTCTGAGACTTGTGTGAAACCAAATTCATCCTGATTCCTGTGTTTATAAACACAGATTTGGGGTACTAGTAAAACAAAAACAAACAAACAAACAAACAAAAACAAGTAATCCAGTGTGTGATGCATTCCAAATTCCAATAAACAAATTCCAACCAAGACTGATAGAGGGATGAGTAGATTATCTTTGTATTATTTCTGTTGCAAACAATATAACAAAATCACTGGCATATTAAGAAGCAACCAAAAAGTGGTAAAAATGAAAGCTAAAAAATATATTACAGACATGCATTAATCAATTAATTATTAAAAAGCTATTTATAGCTGGGTGTGGTGGCTCATGCTTTTAATCCCAGCACTTGGGAGGCAGAGGATCACTGTGAATTCGTGACCACCCTGAGACTACATAGTGAGTTCCAGGTCAGCCTGGGCTATAATGAGCCCTTACCCTGAAAAAAACAAACTAACTAACAAAAAAACCCACGCTATTTATTTGCATGCATGCTCATGTGTATGTGTGCGTGTGTACGTGTGTGTGTGTGTGTGTGTGTGTGTGTGTGTGTACATGCTTGCAGTACCTTACATGGGTGGTTGACAAATTGAACTTAGACCAGCAGGCTTTACAAGCAAGCTCCTTTAACTACTGGGCCATTTCCCCAACCCCTCAAATACTGTTTTTAAATTTTTAAGATTTTTATAGTATTTGCCAACTTTGTAAGTAAATACATTTGTAATTCTTTTCTATTCTTTCCTCCCCAAGGGTCCACAAACTTGTCTCCTTTGGCGTCACATAGTTTAGAAAGTTTATTGAAAATGAGGCTTCCTAGTCTATAGTCTGACATGGCCCAGGGAACTGGATTTTAGCAGAAGTCTCTTGTTATTGTTAAGCTGGTATTGCTTAAAAATTGTTTCATTTATTTATTTAAAAATACATTATTTTTATTTTTATTGATAACTTCCATAATTATAGACAATAAACCATGGTAATTCCCTCCCCCCACTTTCCCCTTTGAAACTCTGCTCTCCATCATATCCTCTCCTCCTCTCAATCAGTCTCTCTTTTATTCTGATGTCATGATCTTTTCCTCCTATTATGATGGTCTTGTGTAGGTAGTGCCAGGCACTGCGAGGTCATGGATATCCAGGCCATTTTGTGTCTGGAAGAGTGCATTGTAAGGAGTCCTATCCTTCCTTTGGCTCTTACATTGTTCCTGCCACTTCTTCCACAATGGATCCTGAGCCTTGGAAGGTGTGATAGAGATGTTTCAGTGCTGAACACTCCTTTGTCACTTCTTCTCAGCACTATGGTGCCTTTGAGTCATCCCGGAGGTCACTGCCACCTGAAAAGAGAAGCTTCTCCAACCAAAAGTGAGAGTAGCTTTAATATACGTGTATAAACATTAAGAAAAGTGTTTGCTGGGAAGTTTGGTGAGCATAATACATGCATTTAGCCAGACACCAGCAGGCATTACACCCATAAGGCTCATGACCTCTGCCATCATAGGCTTTTAGTATCAGGCCCATGGAGAGGGCCTCCAGTCCAATTAGAGAGTGGTTGGTTTCCCCTATAATAGACATGCCTCATTTAGCCTGGCTGGCCCAACTTAAGGATTGTAGTGTCCACTGTTGTTTATCTCCATTGATGACTTCTCTCTTTTCCATGGAGTTGTATGCAACATAGCTTTTTCTAGCTTTCTGACAGCTAGTCTACAGGGAGGAGGTTTTCAGCTCAGCTCCAGCAGCACTTCTCACTCACTTTGCAATCCAAGCATATGGAGTCTTCAGCAACAGGGTCTTACCATCTATTCCTGGAGGGAAACCAAGAGCATTGGCAATGGCCTGTAATGTTTTGGGGGCATCAGAGACCTCACTGGTCAACAACTCACTGGATGGTATCCCATCCTTGGCACTAAGAATTTTCAAGTAACAATCTATGACTTCGGGGTGTACCATTGTCCAAAAAAGTAGGTTTCCATATGACTTATTCATACTCTCTTAGATTTTGATTAAACTTCTCCCCACCCTGTCTTTACTCAATCTCTTCCCCTAACCTCACTTAGGCCTTTCCACCCTGACTAATCTGTTTTTCTTCTTACATATATACAATACCATCCCCTTAAGTCCTCACCTCTCTTCTGTCCCTTATAGCCCCTTTCTAGCTTATTGGCCTCTGCTACCGAGTTTTATCCCAACTCCCATACAAATCCAAACATTTGTAGCTAGGATCCACATATGAGAGTCATTTATTTATTTTTTAATTTGGGGCTGGAGGGGCATTGCCCTCCATGGATGCCCATCTGAAGTCACCATATGCTTGGTGCTCCCTAAGTTGTGGTAAAGTACAATCAGCTGTGGTAAAGTGGCTGGAATTTGTAGGAACAAAGGATGTGACCTGGGATGGAAAGAAAGCCCTGGGAACCTTCTAGAAACCAGCTAGCTTTCCCCATGTGAGACTGTGCATGGTAATGGCTGGAACTCACTTTATTTTTGTTCTAACATCAATGCTATCCTCACCCTGTGATGATTCCAATCTTAGATGATTCACAGTGGTTCTCCCCTGACCTATAGCTTTCTCCTGTTGGGAAAGGGGAGAGAGAGAGAGAAGACAAACTCTAATGTCCCTTCTCCCTCCAAGTTTATCGATCAAACAGCCTAATCTTTGCAAAAGCACTTGCAAGGGCAACAGCCTGGAGACAATCTTTGCAAACTTTGTCTCTGACACAAGGCTTTGAGGCTTATACAAAGGGTACCGAATACCCCTGCTATCAAGATAAGAGAAGGAACACCTCCAAGGGCCTTTCTCTCTGGTTCTGTCCCATACACCTCTGCACGAGCCCTCTTGGGACTTGGCTGACTTAACCCTTATCACACAGCCATGTTTGTAGAGTAGGAGGAAGCAGTTAGATACTGTGATCTTGTGAATGAATTTCTGGCACAGAGAAAGAGAGAGGGCTTTTTTAGCACTTGTTTATCTCTCCCCACCTTTCTTGCTTAGACCTCCCCCCCACACCTTTTTTGCCAGAAACCATGAATTAGAGTTTACCCTGTGATCAAAAGACTTGTGATTCTGTGGGGTAAAAAGCAAGAAAATAAAGTAGTTTTTATTCTGGGTTAATCACTTATGCACACCAAAACTCAGTTTCTCCATCTTAAAAATTGTGGTTCCCTGGAGGAAGGTACTTCTGTTTTGAAACCGGCATCAAATTCTGAAACTTTTACTACATCCTTTCTCCCCACCCCCGCCACCAAATTACAGGCTAGTCTAACTTTTCAGGATTTGTTTAAAAAATTATAGTTTGATCCAGGAGTGGTGGCTGTGTAGCACTGGCACTTGGGAAGCTGATATAGCAGGGTCACTTGAGGCCAGAAGTCTGAACTCCTGTATTTACAAGAAAGAAAGAAAAAAAAGGAAGGAAGGAAGAAAGAAAGAAAGAAACAAAGAAGGAAAAAAGAAAGAAAAAGAGAAAGAAAGAAAAACTTTCATTGTAACTAAAAGGTTTGCCTTCTAGACATCTTATCTCTGTTACAGGAATCTTTACATATGTTAGACAAACAGTGGCAATAGCTACCTCATAAGGACTTTTCACCCTGGTTGTTCACAAATACCTCTGCACACACAGATTCTGAGAGATCTGACTTAACTTTATCTGGCTCATTAGGTTTTAACCTGAATGTGCGTAAGAACTCTTCACCTGAAGATCCACAGGGATTTCTTGGTATATTTTCTAAAGCAGAAAGGGACCCTCTACATGCCAGCCTGACAGGAGTTCCCAGGAAGCCTCCTCAGTAGCTGAGATCCATAGACGTAGAGGCAGAAGGCTGGGTGCCAGACATCAGTGAGAGCCTAAAGGGCTTGAGAAGGAGCAGCTTGGAGTAATCCCATCTAAGAGTGTCAACGTGCAGTTTCTGTTTGACTGCAGCAAATCTCTTGTGACAAATATTTATCAAGGCCTCCTAGAGGCCCTGTGCTCAAGTGTGCTTCACAGCGTGAGGAGAAGAAAGAAATATGATCCAGGGCCCTGAGCACCTGAGGGCTCGACACACATCCTCTTCAGCCTGCTTCTCTGCAGGGAGACCAGAGGTTTGGCTCACAGTGGCCTCAAACTCCTGAAGGAGGGAAAGGAGCGGAGCCTGTCTTCTGCCCTACTTTCACTAGTGCACAGAATCCTCAGGTCATGTCAGTCAAACACTGACCTTGACTTCCCCAACAGACTGTCATATACCCAGCAAGTACCAGCTCTGCCCCTCTTTCAGTCTTTATTCCTATGAATCAAAAACCAAGGTCTGCTCCCTTTATTTGTTTATTCCTCTGCTCTACACACTCTTCCTCTGGCTTTTGGCCCACTGCATCCTATTTCCCCTCACTGATCCCCAACACACACACACACACACACACACACACACACACACACACACACACACTGAACTAGTCCCTGATTCTGTCCATTCTCTTTCAGACCCCATCTAGCAATCAGCAGTTCCTAAAGCTATCTTCTTTCAAAGCCATCCTCTAAGTGACCATGCTGACTGGTGGTCCCTATGTCTGGTCCAACCCTGCTAGGAGGAAGTTCTCATCGTGAGGTTTCAGGATACCCTCACAGCATCATCTAGTCACTGAAATGGTCTCCTAAGTGCTTTGACCCTCTAGGTCCTCATCCTTTATTCACTCAGTAACACAAAAGGGCCAGGAACTTGTTTACCTGGGGAAGAATATCTTGGGGACAGCTGAGAGTGACCACAGACAGATGAAGGGCTTCTGTGTGACTGTTGGACTTGAACCCCAGTGTGCACCCCAAAGTGAGCAGGACTGAGGAATGGAGGCATTAGTGAAGCTGAATCATTGTTTCTAACTGGAAAAAATTCTAGTAGAGGTTTCTGGAAAATGGAATGGCTGTTTCAGAGTGCAGCTGGTAGTGAGTGTGCATGATGAGTTCTGCATACAATCACTTCTTGAAGGGACTGGAAGAATTTTTAAATCCCCTCTGTATCCAGTCACTTATCATTATAAAATAAATCACTCCAAATCTAGTGCTTAAAATGACAATGACTTTCTGTTCCTCTACAACTATCCTAGTTGGCTGTGCTCAGCAGAGCAGTTCTTCTGCTGGCCTTGCCTGAGTAACTTGGCCACAGTTGTTTGTCAGCTTGACTGGAAGTGGAGGACTGAGATGGATCATGTACATATCTAAGAACAGCTGTAAGCTGGAACCCCTCTCTATGTGATCTTTCATCTTTCAGTATTCTTGCTGGTTTCCTGATATGGTGGTGAGATTATTGCAAGAGTATTATGTACCTGAAGGGAAAGATGTTTCAAGGCTTCTTAGATCCTACATTGTAGAGGGGTGTTGCCTTTGCCACCACATTCTATGGGTCAGAATAAGTCCAGCCCAGGCTCAAGGGAAGTGGAAATGCACTCTACTGTTGGATGGGAGGAGCTGCAAAGTTTTTATGATCATATTTAACCTGTCACTTTCCCCAAATTGTCATTGATTTTATCCTCTGGTTTTCCCACTTCTCTATGAGGACCATGTAGTAAATTTCTCTACCTGTGAGAGGGATTCCAGGGACTAGTTGCTTATCAAATATCAGTCCTTCCACACACTGAAGGAAGTGCTTACTCCATCTTCACATAGTCACATGCTTTAGGGGAACCTGGTCTCATCATGCAGAGCTCATAAGTATAACAGACCACTGACTGGAAGGGATCTAATCATTTCTGGTTTGGTCCCTGGCCTCTACCTCAGGATATGCTTCAGTTCCGTGAGCCAATAATGCCTCCTTATAGGTTAAACTAGTATCAGCTGGACTTTTTGTTCCTTACAGCTATTAGTATGATATATGACCTGGGGGCTTGAAGTTGTTAGATGACACATCAAATTACTCTATTCAAAAGTTGCAAAAGGGATGATGGCTTAGGCAGGATAATCACTAATGTATTCTTGTTTTCCTATTCTACGTCCACTAGGTATTTTCCCAGGAAGACTGAAGTCTCTGCAATGACATCCACAGGAATTTTCATAGCACATAATGGCATTAACTGTATATATCTCAGATGCCCTGTGGTATATCCATACAATGAAATTACACTCACGGAAAATAACGAAAAGAGGAATGCACTACTGACATCTGCAGTAACACAGCTAAGTCTCAACAACACACTGAGAAGAGGAAGACAGACAGGAAAAAGTACACATTGGATCTCTGCACTTATAAGAAGTTATAGAGCACAAATCCAATCTGGGGCTCAGAAATCAGGCTAGTGGTTGATGTATCATGTGTATTCAGAGAAGCGCTGACTGGGAAGGAGCATGAGTGTTCCTGAGTGTTTCTGACTGGGTATAGTGCACATGGGTGGATTCACTTGTCAACCCTGAATAAGAATATAAGAGCTATGAAATTTCACTGTTTTTTTTTTAACTTTAAAATTAAAAATATATATATTTATTTATTTGAGAGAGAGAGATTAGGCACACCTGGTCCTCCAGCCACTGCAAACAAACCCCAGACACATGAACCACCTTGTGTATCTGGCTTTCGTGGGTACTGGGGAATCAGACCTGGGTCCTTAGGTTTCACAGGCAAACACCTTAACCACTAAGTCATCTCTCCAGCTCACATGCAAGCTTTGAAAGAAAATATTAAGTATTTTTCTCGCCTCAGACAAAAAGATACCATGTTATCATTCTAGTCAGAAAAGAGTGTGTGAAAATAATCAGGCTGCTAGGATGAGTTTGTAGTGGTGGGTCCTGGATGCAGGGTTGAGAGAACTGTGCTAATGCCCAGGGTCAGCCAGCTTCTGTGCTCTCTGCCAGCTCTGGGCCATCATGCTGGGCCCAACCACAGCGCTGTAATAGCAAGTTGGGCAAGCCATTTCCTCTCGGTCCTACAGCCACATCACAGCAACCAGCTAGTACTCTCTGGCCTGCTTCCCCTCACCACTGACTACCTCATGGAGTTCACCAAAGAGCCTTCCCTTTCTTCACCCTCAGACACCCTTCCGGAATGTTCCCCTGGCTCAGGCTGCACGTTACATTACCCAAACTTCATGGGTGATAAACTCTGGCTCTTTGACATTCCAGGGCTGCTTCACTTGGCCATTGCGACAATCTGAAAACACTGATACTTTGGTTTTCTTCATATTCCCCACCAAATTGTCAGATCAAGACTTCTCCAGATACCAACAGCTGGTACTAAATTGCAAGACTGGATGGTCTTCCAAAGCACTGCAGTGTTCCTCTGTTCATGTTACATAATGTTCTGTCCCTAACTTCTTCACTGTTAGATATCCTTGAACATTTCAAGGCTATCCTATTTAAGATGGACCCAAGACCAGCATCAAACCATTTGAAGAACATGTGACTTAGTATTTTATTGTACTCTTTTACTTTCTTATTTAAAAAAATCCATACATCAAAAGTAAACCCTTTAATAAGCATCAAATGGATAAATGAATTCAGCTTTCCCCTTCATTAGGATGTTTATATTTTCAATGCAAAAAACGAAATCTCTAAGATGCCAGACATATGGTACCCAGATGAAGCCTGATTATCTGGATCTGTGGCCGGGGTGGCTGCAGGATGTCTCAGCCTGGGGATGTGTGCTTGCTTCCTTCTATTTCTCCTACAATTGCATCAGTCTGTTTTCTTCTTTTGTAGAACCAAGAAGTGGTGATCGCAGTCAAGTGTATAGCTCACCTGGAGTGTGAGGAAAAGCTGAAGACCTGGCTGAAGACAGCGGACTTGGTTTTGGTTCTGGGGCCATTAGTAGCTCTGAGTGACTCAGTCAATACCCTCCTCTCAGTCCCTTCATGAACTTGGCTTTGGAAAGGATCCATTGGTTTCAATCTCAGTGTTTTAAGTGGGTCAACTGAGTGGTGCTGGACTATTGGCAGAGAAGGTAGAAGCAACGAACCAGGAAGTGAGGTGCCCGGCCTCCTATTTCTCTTTCAATCACAGCTGTTGAACTTAAATCTGATCTTTGTCCTGGGCTTCCATGTGAATCTAGCCAAACCACCACCATCAATGGACTGTGTTCAGCATCAGATGATCCCTAAGGGATCCTTCTATGCTGGCTATGTGGCTAAATTCCTTCTTGGAGCTGAACCATGGTGGATAACCTGCCTGAACCTAAGTGCTCTTCCAATGGAACTCTGGTCACCACTTGAGGGACTAGCCAGATGTGGCAGAATAATATCTGTCTAATTTGGCATGTGTCTCTTCCTTCTTCCCTTCCTTTCTTTCCTTCCATCCTTCCCTTTTCCTTCTCTCTTTTCTTCTTTTAAACTTTTTATTAACAATTTCCATAAATACAGACAAATATGCCAGGATCATACTCCCCTCTCACCACTCCCCTTTACACCCTCTCAAATCCTCCTCCACTGAATCCCTTCTCTCCGGCTAGTCTATCTTCTATTTTGATGTCATCTTTTTTCTTGTGTAGGTAGTGACAGTCACTATGAAGGGATGAGTATCAAGGCCACTTTTGTGTGTGGAAGACAGCATGATAAGCATTCTTCTCCTTCCTTTGGCTCTTACATTCTTTCCACCACCTTTTTCATCATGGTCCCTGAGCCTTGGAGGGTATGGTAGAGATGTCTCAGTGTGAACACACCACTGTCATTTCTTCTCAGCACTTTGGCCAGTTTTGAATCACCCCAGTGGTCACTGCCACCTGAAAAGAGAAGCTTCTCTAACCAAAAGTGACCATAGCATCAATATATGGGTATAAACATAAGTATTTAGAGGACAGTTTGGTAGATATCATATCTATTTAGCCAGATGACAGTAGTAGTTTTCTGCCTATGGCTTACAACCTCCCCAGCCACAGGCTTTTGAGTAAGTTTACAATAGTAGGCAGGAATTCCCTCCCATGGAGAGGACCTCAAATCCAGAGAGCAGTTGGTTTCCCACATAACAGACATGCCATTATTGCACCAGCTGGTGCATTTGGCCTGGCTGGCCTGCTGTAGAACTTGCACAGTTGATGGCATTTCTCCTCCCCAAAGCTTCATGGGTCCTTCCAGCATCCTGACAGCTAGTCAACCCAGAAGTGTCTTCTCGGTGACCTGAGGCCCAGACATGTGGAGTCTTCAGCAATTTCTCCTTTCTTCTTGAGCAATTCCCAGCGTCTTGCCTGTATGCTCCCAATCTTCCAGTGGCAATAAATTCCTGTCACACTTCAAGCTGTTTCAAAGAGAACTTAGAACGCTAGTGTGCCTGGCCTTCTGTCTAGACACAATTTCAGTGGGCACAGGAGTTAGGTCTGCCTGAGAGTCTCATGAGTCCACCTGGGTCCATCTGCCACTAACATAAATCTACAGGAAGCCAAGGGGGACTGTCCAAGGGAGACTTTGTATGCCTTCCTGGCTGCCAGTTGCTCACAATGTCCTCTGCCAGGCATGTGAAGCGCTGACTCAGCAAAAACCTTGACTGCCTCTTAAGAAGACAGCAAGCAACGTGAATTTAAAAACACAGCACAACCCCGTCATAAAACAAATGTTGAACAAAAGGTTAATGCCACAAATAAACAGCTCTCTGTGACGCTTGGCTGAGCGTCTGGTTCCCGTTTTATTGTGCCATTCTGCCAGATGTTCCCCTCTGTTAAACATCCTGCTGAGGCTAAAATGAAATACAAAACCAGAAAGCTGTAGGCATTGCTGGTGGCGCGATGCGGCAACACACAAGAAGAGAGAGATCTCTGCAAGTGGCCTGCGCAGAAGTGCATGTTCCCAGGCAATGTTAACCTGACTGGAGGCTTGGGATAAACTAGTTCTGCTTCGTGAAACCTTGTTTATTCTTAGATGCTCATGTGAGTGGCAGTGGATGGGCCATCTCGGTCACCATCCCTCTGGTGCACCGGAGGAAATTAAGAGATGCCAGCAGTTGTGGAGGCTCACGTCTCCAATGCTAGCATTCACTGGGGAGGCTGAGGCAGAAGGATCTGGAGTTCAAAGCCAGCCTGGGCTACATGAGACCCTGTCTCAAAACAAAACCAAAACAAGAGAAAGAAAATAAAAAAAAAACAAGAGATGCATGTGAACACCATTTTATCTGTGCTTCCCAATGTGGGAAGGCTAGACTTCCTCTCTCTCTTTCTTTCCTTTCTTTCTTCCTCTTTTCTTTCCTTCCTTCCTCTCTTTCTCCTTCCTTCCTTCTTTCTTTCTTTCCTCCCTTTCTTCCTTCCTTCTCTTCTTGCTCCTTCCCTCCCTCCCACCCTCTCTCTCTCCTTCATTCTGTCTTTCTTTGAGCTGGTGTGTGTATGTGTGTGCTCATTTGAGTGTGTGAGTGTGGGTGTGCATATGTCATGGTACCTGTGAAGTTCAGAGAACAACATATGGGAGTCAGTCCTGGGCATCCCCTCGTCGGCGTGGAGTCTCCCTTGTTGTTCACCATTCTGTTTGCCATAACTGGCTGGTGAGCTTCCCATGGATATTTACTGCAGCATCTGGCTTCACAGGGGTGCTGGGGATCCGAACTAAGCACTGCACAATCCTCCCAGCCCCCAGGCTCTATTTCTTACACACTTTCCTGTGTATAATTTGCTGTCATAGGTCAATCAATTATTTTAAAAAATATTTTATTATTTTATTTGAGAAAGAGAGAAAAAGAGGGAGAGAGAGAGAGATAATAGGTGCACCAGGGCCACTAGCCATTGCAAACAAACACATGCACCACCCTGTGCATCTGGTTTTCGTGGGTACTGGGGAATAGAACCTGAGATTCTTTGGCTTTGCCAGCAAGTGCCTTAACCTCTAGGCCATCTCTCCAGCTCTTCAATTAATTATTTATTGAGGATCTCCTGTACGTTAGGCAATGACTGTGTCCTCTCTTAGAGTGGCATGGTCCCCTGTTTTCCCTTGGGCAAGGACAAAGACTTAACCATCTTTGGATAGTCTATAAGATGCTGACTATATGTATATATATATATTCATGATGGTTCCTCAAGAGCCCTCTCTGTTGGGGTTTTCTTCCCCTGTGCCCCAGAGGTACCAGCTCTTGTCTGGTCCTATTGGAACAGTAGAAGGTGAAGATGCTGGCCTGGATGCTTTCCACTCTACAGACAAAGAGAACAAAGGACTGGGCTCTGGAGGTATTCTCCATCATGTTGAACACTGTGTCCAATCTCATTGTAGGAAGCAGCAGGTAGCTGTGAAAGGCGCTCAGGCCTGCATTGTGACCGCCTTGGCTACAGGTGAAAGGTCAGTTCTCAGGCAAGATTCTGACCCTTAACGTTTTTGTGAGGAGTGTCACAAGGTAAATTAATTAGATTTATGGCATTAAACTCTGCCAATATCTTTATCTTCTCAACTCTTTTGCTCCAGTAAAATTGTCTCTCCTTGGGGGGTGAGGGGGAATCTTTCTGAAGAAGGTAGAAAAGTGTGTTTTGCTTGTCTCAGTTTCTGCTACACAGTAAGAAGGGATTAACACATAGAGAGGCCAGCTCACTCCTTCCTTTAAACCAGTGCTATTATCAATTATAATGCAGCATCTGTCCTGTCAGTCATATATTCCTTTGACTGGGGACAATGGAAATCCAGGGTTGACTGGTGCCAATAGGCTTGGTGATTTTGAGGCAGAGTCTTCTCTGACCGGAACAAGTCAGCCAAGTCCGTTAGGTTGCTGTGGCCAGCTTGGATGTGGGTTTAGGACTCATCTGAGGCAACCCGGTGTGGTTCTGGTGCCCGAGTAGAAGTTCAGAGGGGCAGGTGGGCTGTAAGAGCGTGAACAGAGAACCCCTGGCTCTGGTTAGAGTGGATCGCAGCAGGAGCAAGGAGGGGGGCTGCTGACGTCACAGGCGTTTTCAGACTGCCTCGCTGGAGAGCACCGACTTCCTGCTGGTAGAAATTTGTTTGCAAATTTTTTCTCATTCAGAAGTGACGGGATCCAGGAGACACTAGCTAGATATGATGACTTGATTAAGGCTTGCACAGGCGACCCAGATGCCTGGGAACGGCTGAAAGGGAGTGTGCGCTCCCTCTAGCCTTTCACCAGGAGAGAGCTGACATGATGCAGCTGGTAGATTTCTTCACCTTAAGCTGTGGGAGGGTCCACATTTTAGACTCAGTGTGTCTCTGCATTGCAGCTGTGTTTTTCTTTAACGTAGCTTTTTTCATATATATATATATATATTTATAATTTTTATTTATTTATTTGACAGAGAGAAAGAGGGAGAGAGAGAGAGAGATGGGCATGCCAGGGCCTCCAGTCACTACAAACAAACTGCAGATGCATGCACCACCTTGTGCATCTGGCTAACGTGGGTCCTGGGGAATCAAACCTGGGTCCTTTGGCTTTGCAGGCAAACGCCTTAACCACTAAGCCATCCCTCCAGCCCCAGCTTTTTTCTTTTTTAAAAAATATTTTTATTTTTATTATTTTTATTTGAGAGGGAGGGAGGGAGAGAAACAGAGGGAGGGAGAGAAAAGGCTTGCCAGGTCATCCAGCCGCCAAAAACCAACTGCAGATGTGTACGCCTCCTTGTGCATCTGGCTAACGTGGATCCTGGGGAATCAGATCTGGGTCCTTTGACTTCGAAGGCATTTGCTTTAACTGCTAAGGTATCTCTCCAGCCCTACAGCTGTGCTTTTGACACAGGTCCTCTAGAGAAAAGGAAAGGTAACCCAGGACCATTTTCCTATACTGAGCTGCAGCATAAGGGTTAGAACACATTATCTCAGTGCATATTTCCAGAACACCTACTATGTGCTAAGCCCTGTCTGGGGCCGTGGAAGATTGCCTTGATCATTTTATTTTATTTCATTTATTTATTTATTTTTGGTTTGTTTGAGATAGGGTCTTGCTTTAGCCCAGACTGACCTGGAATTCACTATGTATTCTCAGAGTGGCCTTGAACTCACTGCAGTCCTCCTACCTCTGCCTCCTGAGTGCTGGGATTAAAGGTGTGCGCCACCACGCCTGGCACCTTGACCACTTTAAGCAAATCTCTGCTTTGGTAGAGTTTAGAGTTTAAACAAGGGAGACTAACAGTAAACAAGAACAGTCTGCAATCATGAGGCCTGGGTGCTGGGACCCCTGCAGACACTACACTCTGTCCCTCATGTCCCATAGGAGAAGTAGCCCATTAACTTGCATATAATCAGTAGAATCCTCTTGTACGCCTCAAATCATCTCTAGATGACCTTCTATAATTAGCCCAGTATCAATGCCATGTAAATAGTTGTTAGACAATAAACAAAAGTCTGTATATACTCAATGCAGATGCAATCATTATTGTAGACAGCTCCACATTGCCGGGATGAGCTTTCAAACAGGAACAAGATTTATTTCAGGCTTACAGATACAGGGGAAGCTCCATCAGTGGTAGAAGATGCTGGCCCCTTTCACAGATCCACATGGAGAGAAAAACCACCAGCAGCCAGCCAGCATCACAAGCAAGCACACATGGACAGCAAAAACAGCAGGGACCCAGGCAGAGCTCAGAACCTCTGCATCCTTTTGGGCTAGAAATCAGATTTGCCCCAGTGACACCTTAGGGCTGGACTCTAGGATCCATCCCCAGTGACACCTCCTCCAGCAGGTGGCTGGAAATGCAAGTGAACACCTGAGTCTATTGGGGGACATACAGTCAAACTACCACACCGTGTTGGCTGAATTATATAGTATACTGTGGTAGTTTGAATAGATGGCCCCCAATATACTCAGTGTTTTATTAGTTTGTTGTTTGCATCCTCAGCCACCTTGCTGGAGGCAATGTCACTGGGCGGATTTAAGATGTGGTGGTGGGTTTGAGATTCCTTTGTAAAGATATGCAAAGTGTGTCCAGTGGGAGTTCCTGAGGTGTGCTGTGCTGTGTGGCTGGTGGCTTTTCTCTCTCTTGCCTGGTCCTGTGAGAGCAGGCTGCTTCTCCTGCCATTATGAAACTTCCCCTGGACCTGTAAGCTTCAATAAATATCCCTTCCTCCATAAGTGTGCCTGGTCTGGAAGTTCACCTCAGCAAACCTGAAGCTGTCTGCTACATATACCATATGCTGTTAGTTCAATGTGAGGATATAGGATCCGTGAATATTGATTGCCAACCCATACAAATTTACAATATGGTTAAAATATTACAATTTTTTTTGAAAAACACAGGGCCAGAGAGTAATGAAGGATGGTGGGGTTGTGGTGATATCTGGATAGGTAGAGCCAACAAGAGCACCCTCCCTACAATGATGTGAGGCTGGATACCAGACTGAAGGTGGCATATGCCAAGTTCACATTGCTGAAGAGAGACCAGTGAGGGCAAGGCAGAAGAGACGGCATGATCAATATGCTACATGAGTGCATAATCCCCCTCCCATTTCATGATTCCAATAATAGTAGTAGACCCCTGTGACAGTGTTGTTAGGATTAAGTGAACTAATGCTCATAAAACACACAGCATAGTGTCTTTTGGGTACTAAGAAGTTAATGCACGTTAATGGCTTTTGTAATTATAATTATTGTTTTATTAAGCATTTGAAAACCACAATAAGGCACCTAGGCAAGGACTGCTATTTCTGTCTTATAAATGAAGAATCTAAAGCCCAAGAAGGGAAGTTACTTGCCCAGGATCACACTACAGGCTAGTGGCATATGGAGACATCCTGAGTCCCCAAAGCAGTATGTAGAGAGTCACCCAGGAGAGCTACTAATGTGCATTGGGTTTGCCCAAGCAAGACACAAACACTGGGGGGTGGGGTGGGCATGGAAGCACTGAGATTTGGAGATTTATTGATTTATTGGTTCCAGTAGTTCAGGATCCCTTCACATGACCAACAAATGAGCTCACTCTCGGATGGTTGCCAGACGGTCGCAGACACCAACTCAAGCCCCTGGAATAACAGGGCTCGTGGCTTTTGGAGGAGAAACTGCATTCCCTAGAGAGAAGGAAGAAGAAAAGATCAGGGTGCCTTGCTTTTGGGGCTGAGTTAGGTGGTTCTTGTCACATTATTTTAACATTTTCTTCATGCGACACATTTGATTGTCCTTCACCTGGATCATTTGTAACCAAGGTCATTGGTATGCTGTGAATCTTACCTGTTAGAAGAGTCAGGAATGGAGAAGCACCAGGAACATCTGGATGGAAGAAAGGTGAGCTGAAGAATAAACAGAAACAAGACTGTAAGCTATGGTCTGTTAGTCTTCTACCACCAGGAATTTCACTGATCTCCATGGCGTCTTGCATCTCAGCCTCCCCACCATGAATCCGAGCATTCCTGCTTTTTTTTTCCCTAGCACCAAAATTGTCCCATGTGTCCCTCAGCCTGAGACATGTCCCAGCTGCTTCTCCAGTAGAACCCCACAGCCTTTTTGGAAGCCACCATCTTTCTTTGGATCACCTTGCATTTCCACCGCTCACTAAGGACCACTGCATATGTGCATGCCTTGCTACAGCCCGAGTCACAACATCCCAGCCCCAAGACTTTGCTTGCTTTGTTTTAAAACAGTTCAGGGGCAGGATTTCCACTGGGAAAGAGGTGAAATAAAATGACATATTTTTTAAATTAAAAAACACACCAGGGCTGGAGAGATGACTTAGTGGTTGAGGCATTTGCCTGCAAAGCCAAAGGATCCCGGTTCTACTCTCCAGGACCCACGTAAGCCAGACACGCAAGGGGGCGCATGCGTCTGGAGTTCGTTTGCAGTGGCTGGAGGCCCTGGCATGCCCATTCTCTCTCTCTTTCCCTCTTTCTCAAATAAATAAATAAATAAAATATTAAAAAGAGAGGTTTTGTAAAAAACAAAAAAAAAAACAACAAAAAAAAAAAAAACACCAAATAATGTTCAATGTAGGCAATCTCAGAAGACTTTCCTTACAGCATGTACCTATAACTTCTTGTAGTCTTACATTCGCACCCTCCCTTGCTGTTATCTCCCATCAGCCCCTTGTTTGCGTGGGCAGGAGGACTGTGCTGATATATTTTGCTATTGTCTTTATGTTGATGTCCAATCTCCTCTTTTTCCCTCACCCTACCAATTATTGAATGCCTCAAAAAAAAAAAAAAGGAGAAAGAAGAAGAAAGAGAGAAAAGAAAGAAAGAAACCCCTACCCCAGCAGATGTGTGCGAGCTGTTTGATCTTGAGGCTGAATAGGAACCAAAGTTTCTGAGGCTCAGATTATGGTGTAAAGGAGGGAAAAAAATCTTAAGGGGAACTCTGTGAAGGAGAAAGTTTAGCTTTGATCTTACTATTGAATTTTTCTGGTAGGGTGTATGTTTATATCTATTTCTATTTATCTTTTTAGCTCCAAAACTCTGTGCTGCTGTGTCCGTCTTTTGTAACCTTACAGAAGAGAGTTTTGTCTGGCTCTGAGCATGCAGTTTAAGTCATTTAAGGTAAGAGTTTAATTTCTCTGGGAAATAAGGAGAGGTCTGCAACGTAATTTATGGATATCTTTTTCTTTAAAGGATTCTAAAATAATTGGGCCCACTTTACCTCAAACCAAACGAAAAAGAGGCCTATTAAAAAAGCAGAGGCCACGCTTCAGACAAGGAGGTCTGACTTTACCATTTAATTCCTCATTTGCACATCTTCCTGGCTATAAAGAAAACTCAGACCTTAGAAAGTAATCTGACCTGTGCAATTTAGAAGTGTGGGGGGGGGAATTAAAGTGCATTTATTTGCGGTTAAATTCTGTTACAAAGGGTTTTTTTGACAGAAGCTTTTTTTTTTTTTTTTTTTTTGAAGAAAGTTAGATAAATTTGAAAGGCACCTTCCCCATCATGCATGATATATGATATGATACATTATAATACCAGACAATATACTAGAGTGACAGATAGAAGATTTTTATATCCTACAACTTGTGGAATGGTAGATTTTTCAGTGAACTTCATTCACTGTGACATGGAAACATCTATCACCATCGCATTATTTACTTTTCATTTTGATTTGAGGATTGCTTTAATTTTTTTTTTTTTTTTTTTTTTTTTTTTTTTTTTTTGGTTTCCAAGGTAGGGTCTCACTCTAGCTCAGGCTGACCTGGAATTCACTCTGTAGTCTCGAATTTACAGCGATCCTCCTACCTCTGCCTCCCCAGTGCTGGGATTAACGGCATGCACCACCATGCCTGGCTAATTTTTTGTTGTTGTTGTTGTTGTTAGTTTATCTCTCTGCACTTTCCCTGAATGCATTGCTTAGGGAATTTACTCTTTCAGAGCTGGTGATCTGTAGTTCAGTAGTTAAGCCCAGGTTCAACACTGTAATATACATATATGTATATAGTTTCCATCAATCAATATTGATTAAACAGATGTGCCAGGCACTTTGTTTCTACAGTTTTCTGTATTTTTCTGTATCCCAAAGCATAAGGGAGCAACAGTAGTTCACATTTTCAGAACTTGTATTATTTAGTATCTTTCAAAGTATTTGTGCAGCACCAGCTGAATTGAAAGCAGCATGCAAAACACTGGCAAGAGTAGGGAAATAAATCATGTCCCAACTGTGCATTCTAAGTGGCCTGGGAGTCTGTAAGAGACGGAGGAGGGGAATCCCTTGGGTGTGAGCAGAGGTGGGAAGAGGTGGGTACTTGTCAGCTTCTGTGGCCATCAGGGGGCTGTCATGTTCCCAGAGCGTCTCTAGCCTGGCATTTAGACGGCCAGCCTGTGGGCAGATTATGGGTGTGGGGTTACAAGCTTCCTCATAGCTCACAAAAGACAACCGCAATTCCCTGCCGAAGGAAGGCCCTATTGAGGGACTAGGAATGTGGTTTTGACAGTAAGTACCCAACCCCACCTGAAAAGAACTTGCCGAGGTTGTTTGTTGTTGTCTTTTTGCTCTACCTCCACTCCTGGAATGGTATCACAATCTCCCGTGTTGCCTGCTAACTTTGTGACGGGATGTGCTGGCCCCAGGGAACAAATGTGTCAGAACACAGGACACTGTTCTCTTATTGTGTAATGTACATGTACTTAGTTACTTACTTGCATACTTACTTATTGGGATGTTGGGAATTAAACTCAGGGCCTCATCCCTGCTGGGCAAGCACTCTACTCTCAGCACCTAGGTCTCCATTTATCCCAGTGTGTCTCTCTCAGGTGGTGTGTTTCGCCCACAATGGAGTCTCACTTTTCCTAGTTTGGGTCAATATGAAATAAATGCCAAGGCATTAGCCCTACTCTATCTGGTTTTGAGACACCTCAAAGTCAGGTTTTCATGTGTTTAATGTCATTATTAGCCAACGATATTTTAGGTCTATAATTTTTGATAAGTTCTGTTTAGACCTGGCCAGCTATCAATAAATTAGAATATGAAATAATAGTCTAGGTTGTGTATTTCCAGTCACCATCTCTCTGAACGTTCAGTCACCGAGTCACTCTATCTGAAATGTCTATTAGCCATGAAGGCCTCATGGCATAAAATCAATGAATAAATACCACAGAGAAATGCAAGTTTCTTCTCATATATTCACTTGTATAACAGCATATATTCATGTTTTGCTAAAAACTTTATTTAAACATTTTTAATGTATATTTTTATTGACAACTTCCATACTTACAGACAATAAACCATGATATTTCCCCCCACTTTCCCCTTTACAACTCTGCTCTCCATCATATCCCCTCCCTCTCTCGGTTATTTCTTGTTTCTCTTATTATGAGGGTCTTGTGAAGGTAATGCTAGGCACTGTGAGGTCATGGATATTGAGGCCAATTTCTCTCTGGACAATTGCATTGTAAGGATTGGTACCCTTCCTTTGGTTCTTATTTTCTTTCCACCACCTCTTCCACAATGGACCCTGAACCTTGGAGGATGTGATAGAGATGTTTCGGTGCTGGACACTCCTCCATCCCTTCTTCTCAGTACTATGTTGCCTTTTGGGTCATCCCAGTGGTCATCTCCATCTGAAAAGAGAAGCTTCTCTAACCAGAAGTGAGAGTAGCATTAATATGTGAATATGAACATTAAGTGTAGTGCTTATAGGGCAGTTTGGTGAGAATAATATATGCATTTAGCCAGATAAGAGAAGGCTTTAAACCCCTAAGGCTCATGACCTCCCCTGCCATAGGCTTTTGATTATTTAAGCATTTTATAGTAGGTATTAATGAGGTTCAGTATAAAGATTCTATGTGTGCATATAGCATGCCCAGATCACATTAAACAACTTTTTCCTATTCCAGATCTTATTCTAGTAATCCCTGTTCTCCTCTAGGTCAATTTAAAATATTGTATTTCTGAGAATATCTCATAGAAACTTTAATAATTAAATTTTCTAATAAATTGAATGTTGATAAAGTCCACCGTATTTAGGACAGGCTATGAAACTAAATATGCTTTTCTCAAAAGGCATGTGCCTCTGTTACGTATTATGTGTGTGTTGGTGGGCAAGTCACCTAAGCTCTTAAGTGTAATGTTTAGCTCTTTGCCCATCACACTCTAGGTACTCATAAAATCGAGTGAGTTTCCTATATTGGCATTTTTCTAATGTCTTAAGTTGGAATTCAATGACTGGGATCATCATTTAGCGTACTATAGAAGTTAATATTTTCAGCATCTGTTTAAAAATATTGAGAACTGTCAGCACCCACGTGGGCCATCTGAGGGATGATGATTATCTGTAGACCATCCTAACAGCATTACATCATTCAGGTCCTTACGTCACAATTCCTGCACTTGTGCCCAAATGCAGCAATCAGGCCTCTTTTCCCTGTCCAGCCCCCTGGTCTATACCTCTGCACCGTCTCTGGAAGCCATGCTATGCTCTATTTGGGGGCATTAAGACCTCAGACATATGCTACAGAGGCCAAAGCCTGCATATTCTGCCCTCTGCTGCCTTCTGTCACCGACACCTCTTTGAGTCTGTGCTTCCTTCCCTCCCTCTTGGGGGCATGCGGTGCATCTGCCCGTCACCTTCCAGGAACTGGGCTTCTTGAAGTCATTACCTAAGGTCATTCTCTTTGGCCTTCCCCATTCCACCCAATCACACTCCTGTCTCCACTGTTTTCCCTTGCTTTTGAACTTCCCCAGCCACTCTAAAAAACTTTCACATTCCCTTTCATCTCCCTAAAGCTCACACATCTGCCTTTCTCCTGATGTGCAGGCAAACACAGCCTGCGGGCCCAGGGAGGCAGCGAGCTTTTTGCCTGACACCTCTATGCAAGCTGGCCTGATGGTCCACACCTGACTGTGCTTGAGTCACCCAGAGGATCTAGCTCCATCCTCAGGATGTCTTACTTGCCTCTAGCCAGAGCTTGTCATGTGACTGCTTTGACCAATCAGATTTTCTCTTGGAAATTTGCATCTTGGGCAAAACGCTGCAGCTCAGAAAGTGATGGAAGTCAATATCCCTGTAGCAGATCTCCATGCAGGTGTTTCTGAGTTCCCGCTCCCAGTCCTGCCTTGGTCTCCGGCCATTCTGAGATAGTCTGTTGATTCCTTTAGAGCTTATGTTAGTGTGATTCAGGGTCTTGTCTGTAGTCAGTTAATGCTAGTCTCAAAAAGCACTGCATTTCCAATGCTCATTTTATAGTTTAATTCTTGCCTGATTCAAGTGACGAAATTTTTCTATATCTTGCTCAAAATCTTCTCTATCTTGAAGGGAAGGCTCTGGTAATTGTATTGTAGAATGAAATTTCTCTTCTCTCATGCTAACACTCAAAATCATGTAGTGAAGGATTGTAGGCACCCATGAAACAAGTGAAGCTTAAGCCAGGGCTTCTTAAGCATCATTGTACACAAGCAATTCTAGGGCCTCATCCTCAGACACCCTGATTTAGTTGGTCTGAGGATAGGCGCTGGGATCAGAATTTTAAACACGCTTCCGGTGATGCTAATGCTGCTGGTCTAAGGACACATTTTTGAAAAGCATTTTCAATATTATCTTCTCCCCAGGCAAGACAGACCTTGGGACACAGAATATGAGACAAGATGAAACTTTGCCTTCCAGTGTGAACTTTAGGGCTATATGACCATCATTGAACTCACTAGCAGAACAAGAAGACGGCTAGGGTGAAGGGTGTGTTCAAGGTCAGAGATATCTTCTCAAGTTAACCTGGCACCTACTCATGGACTGCGGGGAAGAATGTGTACAGTCACGTCAGTAGAAAGTTACCACCACCACAAAAGCCAGTAGCTATATAACAGCCTGAGGAAATAAGATGTCCAACCGAGACTGTTCAATGGTGACCAAGCTGGATCTGAGACTAAAGACCCTACTCTTCCCTTTATACATCTAATCCTTATTCCCTACTAAATTTCCTCCACACTTTTTTTTTTTTTTTGCCAAATCATTTTCTTCCCTTTCCCCAAAAGCATAGCTTTGAGATAACCTCCCCAAATATCTCACCCCCACCATCTTCCTTCTGTATCAGCTTCGTGTCTACATGTTCAGATGTTGAGATGCCAGCCTTATGGTTTTTGGTACCCATAACAACCCTTCTTTTTCTGCCTTTTCCTACAGTGATGGATCTCTGTTTGTCTATCTCATTTAACCCTTGAGACCACATTATACATAAGTTTATAGATTAGGAAGTGACTTCAGAGAATATCTTGCCTTAGATAAATGACTTAGGGGAAAAAAATAGAAGTGAAATTTGAACTGTGTTCTAGCTCCAAAGCTGTCTCTATCCAAAACCATCCTGCTGCAGTAAGTGAAGTCAGTATGTGTTCATGTGTGTGTGTGTTCGTATTTGGTTTCCTTATACAATAGCAAGTTCACTTAGCCTACACCTGGGTGGTCTGTGAGAATATTCTAGTGGTTTTCATGATCAGATTCACATCCTAATAGAGTACTGAGGGGCACATTTCCTTTCTTTAAGAAACGTTGTTTACTACTGATGTGTTGTGCGTTGATGGCTGACATCTCTGCACATAGACAGGGTTGGGCATAGTACTGAAGAGAGAAGTATTTTTTCCTACTTTCCAATCAGCTGTGTTTTCCATTCATAGCTATGAGGCAGACTGAAAATCAGCTTCTGAAGGGGAATAAGGAGCTCGTTATTCAGCAGCGTCTACTGAGAGTCTGTCTTGTGCGGGCCACAAGGCTTGACCCTAGAAGGAGCCACGGAGGAGGACCCTAATTTGAAAGGACTTGGCATGGGGTATCCTGGGTCACGGTGTTGGGGGAGGCAAGGCCAAGCAGTGAGGGGGGACAGTCAGGATCGGTTTGAAGTTGGGCTGGAGGGAATGCCCTGTGGTCGTGCTGGTCCCTGGACAGGGCTGCAAGCCATCTTTCCTTCATGCTGAATGTAAAGGCATATAGCCAGTACCAGGGCCTACTGGAAGACGTGTGATGTAGGAAGGGTCTTGGGCAGCAGCGGCTCTAACATGGGTGCTTGCTTCAGCCTAGGAGCCCAAGCAGTGGCTGAGAAGGCACAGGAAATGCACTCATTTATTCATAGGTTCATTCATGCATATCACAAATGTTTATTGAGTTCACAGCTTGACCCTGAAGGGCACAGTTATAAACAAGATAGATAGAGCCTCTGTCCTGACCGAACTTGTGAGGGAGGCAGATGTTAAATACTAAGAACGCAAGGGGTAACTTGATGATAGCTGTGATCGATGCTGTGAAGAAGGGCATGCAGTTATGAGCAGGCTCATGCTGCTTGGCTATGCAGAGGGCGAGTGCCCCAGGCCAAAGGACAATAGTTCATGACTATTGCACTCAAAATACAAAGGCCTTTGTGCCTACAATTCATTTGGACCAGGGGCAGGCAAGTGCTTTCTGGAGATTCAAATCCCTAAGAAACCATCTATTTGTAGAGAGAACCCCCTTACCTGTACAAGAGCTGAGTGAAGACCAGACCTGGAACCAGAGGAATTGGCATGCACTCCACACCATTCCTTCTTCGGGCACCATAACCCTGGGCAAAGAGCCTAAATTACAAGGGCGGTAAAGTCTTCTGAATTCCTCAGTTGCCAGTGGGAGAAATGTTTCCTGCTGTTCTTGCTTTGCAAGATTCAGGAGTGAGAGTGAAATGATTTTCTACACTATGAAAAGCAGGAGATCTTTAGGGCCAGATGCACACCTCCACACCCCCTGAGCTTAATGAGCCCCGTATCTTCTGATCCCAGGTCAGACTGCAAAATTCTTAAAGTACTGCAAAGGTTGAGTCTAGAAAGGTTCCCAGGAGTAGCTTTGGAGAGATGAGGGTGGCACAGGGAAGAAGGAAGTGGCCCACTGGACATTCCACAGGGGTGGCATGTGTGAAGGCAGGTGGTTAGGAGGGAGCAGCAGAGGGGAAGCACAGAGGCACAGTGTGGGGTCATAAGATCTGGGCCACATCATTGTTTCTCTGTTTTACTTTTTGAGGTTACTGCATTAGTCCAACTTCACTTAGGACATTTAGATAATAAAATTAGTTGTTGTCATATAAGTTTAATTTTGTCACTAAGGGGAAGTTGTAATGTTCTGCATGTAAAAGGGGAAGAGATCAGATGGTGTTGGAAATACAGGTCACTCTTTTTTAATATTTTTATTTATTTGGAGAGAGAGAGAGAAAGAGAGGATGTACCACAGACTGTTGCCGCTGCAAAGGAACTCCAGATGCATGCACCACTTTGTGCATCTGGCTTTATGTGGGTACTGGGGAATTGAACTCAGGTCCTCAGGCTTAGGAAGCAAGCACCTTGACCGCTGAGCCATCTCTCCAGCCTCGGGTCACTATTTTATTAAAATGTATACTTACATTTTTTTTCAAGGTAGGTTCTCACTCTCACCCAGGGTGACCTGGAATTCCACTCTGTAGTCCCAGGCTGGCCTCAAACTCACAGTTTGCCTCCTGAGTGCTGGGTGGGTGTGCGCTACCACGTCAGGCATTGTTTACTTGTATCAGCTGTACAGATGGCATTTCCACACACATGTCTATAATACTTTGCTAAAAATCTACCCTCCCTTCTCTGTAAAAAAACTCTTTGAAAAATAATAACGTTAGAATCCCTAACTTGTTTCACGCAAAAGGAGAATTTTATTCAAATGACCAACATGGGAAAGGTAAAAAAAAGATAAAGTTATAAAGGAAGCCAGGAAGAGAAAGTTAGAGATCATATTTACGATGTTGAGATAAGGAATGGTGCTTAAGAAGAATCCAAAAGCACAAAACGGAGGGAAAATATTGATGGATATGGCTTCAAAAATATTAGAGTTTTACGTTCCACAAAGGATACATCAGATACATGTTACAGAAGGATAGCAGATATTTTCAATGCTTTAAGCAAATCGGAAGAAATAAAGCAAACAAGGGTCTCCTGGTGGGGGGGGACGGAGAGGACATCTAACTGAAGATGGTCAAAGGCCTTCAACAGGCAAGTCACACAGATGAACTATTAAAATGAACAAATACAAACAAAGATGTCACTTCACTAATAATTACAGCAATGCAAAGCAACATGGCAAGATTGTATTTATACTCACTATCTAAGCCAAACACTAGAATATAAGGCAGATACTGAGGAGGCTATGAGGAAAGCAGAACCTACTAGCAGAGCCCTGCAAGCGTGGTCATGCCTGAGAGCAAGCTTAGTGTATTACATGTACTTAAGAGAGGAGAGTGTGTGACCTACGACACTCCAGCCCCAGCTCTGGGGTGGGCAAGGCCATGGAAACACTCGAGTTGTACAGTTGATGGTATGGGGAGCTGGTGATGACCCCGGAGATGATCTTGAGGGACAAATGGATGCATTCAAAGAGGAAGATGCCTATCTGGCAGCAATATTCAATATAACCAGCCACAGTGAACTAGAAACAGAACATTAACATGTGCAGCTCTTAATAACACGATTTTGTGTGAACGAAATGAAACCAAATGGGATATGTAACACAACATTTACACAAATCAAAAACAATGGAAAACCTCCTTTATTTTATAAAGATTCATTTTTTTTATATATATATATATCCAACATACTACATTAATGTCCATATAAGCAAAAGAAATAGGGGTACTGTGTCAGTCAATGTCAACCAGGAAAACAGAAAGCAGTATAGGCATTTCATACAAAGGGGGTGTGATGTGAAGAATGGATTAGAAGGGATTAGAAGAGGTCAGAACAATCTCAGGAGAGGTCATAGAAGACTAACTCCAGAGAAAATTTATCACACCTTGGGGCAGGTTAAAAAAAGGGGGGGAGGAGGGGAGCAGAAATGGGTGGTACCAGGTCTAGAAGATGAGAACCGGGCTGCCTATAGCGCATGTGCAACCAAGGTGCTCAGACCTATGGGGAAGGGGTACAGCAGGGGCTGCTGGCTGGATCTGAGAGTGCTTAAAGAAGCTGCAGAGTGGAGCCATGGCCGTCCTCTGCTGCTGGTGGGCTCTGCCAGCTAAAGGTGGGCAGAGGGCTCTCCAGTTCTTTCTGCTTTTCTTTCTCTCTCTCTTTTTATTTATTTGCATGTATGTCATGTGTGGTGTGGTGTGGTGTGTATGGTGTATGCATGTACAGGTGCTGCTATGCTGATGCGGGGCCTCGTGCACTAACCCGCAGGTGCCCCTTCCATCCCTCACCTGACTGTTGCCCCCCCCACACACACACACCTGTGATAGTCTCTTACAGACTCTGGAGCTTGCTGTTCGCCAGCCCCAGCAATCCTCCACAGGACTGGGGTTACGTGCGTTCTAGGAATTCAAACTTGGGCAGTCTCAGTCCCTCGCACAGGCACAGGAGGCACACGTAACCTTGCTGAGCCAGCTCTCTAGGCCCTCATCCTGCTTTTCTATCTCTAACCACTGAGCCCATAGGCAGAACCTACCAGGGAGCTGGTTGGAAAAGGAGCCAAAGATAAAATACTGGGTGTGGCTGAGTTGTAATAACACATGACCTGTGCTGTCAGAACTACAAGGAATAACTTAAAACAGAAGCCTTGTCCTAGACCGCACCTATGGATCAAGGAGGATGATCAACTCAGCTCTGTAGACTCATCTACAAACGACCTACAAACAAGTGCGCAAGGCATTGTCACGTGCAGTGGGACCCCTGTTAGGGGCTGACTCTCCAGGTCATCTTGGCCAAGTCTCTCAACACCCCGTGTCTTAGATCTCTCATCTCTTTGCATCATAGTCCTAAGCAAAAGAGGTAAATCCATGGAACTTCTAGAGGAAAGCACAAAAAGAGAAAATAATCTTAGTGATTTGGATTTGGCAAATATTTCTTAAGACTGATCAAAGAAAAGCAAGAGCTATGAACAAACTTAAAACCCAATAAATTGAACTTCTCAAATAACTTTTTAAAAAATGTTACAAAATACAATGCAAGCCACTTGTCTGAAGAATTTGTTTGGGGCTGGAGAGATGGATTAGTGGCTAAGGCACTTTCCTGTGAAGCCAAAGGACCCAGGTTCAATTCTCCAGGTCCCACGTAAGCCAGAGGCACATGGTGGCGCATGCGTCTGGAGTTCATTTGCAGTGGCTAGAGGCCTTGACCTGCTCTCTCTCTAATAAATAAATAAATAAAATTTTAAAATTATTTAAAAGAAAGAATTTGTTTGTTTTGCAAAAAGTCTTAAATGTAGACTATATATATGACTCTGAGGCCAGGTGTGGTGGTACATGCTTTTAATCCCAGCATTTGTGAGGCTGAAGTAGGAAGATTACTGTGAGTTTGAGGCCAGTCTAGAGCTATGGAGAGAGTTTCAGGTCAGTCTGGGCTAGAGTGAGACCTACCTTAAAAAAAACAAAAAAACAAAAAAACGCAATTCTGACAATGATAAAGATTTAAAGATGTTGGACCAATGAGCCAGTGGGTAGAGCGTTCAGCATCACTGAACACCTGAGCAGTGAAAACCAAAACCACAGTTTTCCCAATAAAGACCTAGGTTAAGAATAAAAAGGACTGACCAAAGCGAATGCAGGTAAGGGTGTGAAGTACTGCTGGCGGGGCTGCAAAATGGCACAACTCCTTAAAAAAAAGAATTTGACAGTTTTTTTTTTTTTAAAAAAAGGGGGGGCTGGAGAGATTGCTAAGTGGTTAAGGTGCATACCTACAAAGGCTAATGACGTGGATTTGAATACCCAGTACACACATGAGGCCAGATGCAGTTTGCAGCTGCTGGAGGCCTTGGCGCATCCATTCTGTCTGTCTCCCTTCTATGTCTCTCTACTTGCAAATAAATAATTTTTTTTTAAATTAAGCAGGTATCTATGTAGGATCCAGTCATTCTCCTCCTACATATATACCTATGAGAAATTCGTGTGTACTCAGAGAGACTTGAGTGAGAGTATCATAGCAGCTTTATTTATAATAGCCAAAAATAAACACCTGGAAATGATCCACATGTCCACCAAAACTGGATAAAAATCGTACAACAAAATACCGAGTAGAAACAGAAAGGAATGAGCTACTAAGATGTCCAATATGGTTTTGTATGTGAGTTGGAATAAAAGTGACTAGTAGAGGCCAGGAAGCTGGAAAGGGGCCACCAGGGAGGGAGGAGAGGGGACGACTCACAGGGAGGGTACCGTAGAAATGTTAGTAGGGGACAGAATACTGGGAGTGGAATGGTCTAAGTGGAGTCAAGGATGTGGATAGAGAAAAGGAGGGGATAGGAAGAAGGTTAATCAAAATTGTAGATGGGAAGCCGGGCATGGTGGCGCACGCCTTTAATCCCAGCACTCGGGAGGCAGAGGTAGGAGGATCGCCGTGAGTTCAAGGCCACCCTGAGACTACATAGTTAATTCCAGGTCAGCCTAGGCCAGAGTGAGACCCTACCTTGAAAAACCAAAAAAAAAAAAAAAATGTAGATGGGAGCTGGAGAGATGGCTTAGTGGTTAAGGCACTTGCCTCTGAAGCCTAAGGACCCCGGATGGAGTCTCCAGGTTCCCCGTAAGCTAGATACAAATGGTGGCACATGCGTCTGGAGTTTGTTTGCAGTGGCTAGAGGCCTTGGGGTGCCCATTCTCACTCTCTCTCTCTCCCTCTCTCTGTCTCTAATAAAGAAGTAAATAAAAATAAAGTCTTTTTAAAAAATTTAAGATGGTATGACTAAGCCATATGAAACCTATTTCTTAGCTAGCTAACAGAGTTTGTGTAGAAGCATCCTGTGGAGGTGAATATTGTGCTCAGAAGCCATGTATTGATATTAGAAAATTTCAGTGTCCGGGGTGGGATACCTTGTAGCAAGTTGTTAGTCAGGGAGGCCTCTGATCCACCTCCCCACTCCCAAACATGCCAGGCTACTGACAATATTCTTGGATGCAGCAGAAGGCAAGACCCTACTGTTGAAGACTCCACATGCGTGGCCTGTAGCACACTGAAAACTCAAGCTGGAGCTGAGCTGGAAGTCTCCTCTATGTTGATCAGCTGTCAGGAGGCTGGAAAGAGGCAGCCTGTTGGGAGAGAGAAGTCATCAATAGTCTTAACCCTGCGAGTTCTACAGCTGGCCAGCCAGGCCAAATGTACTAACTGGTACCATGGTGGCATATCTGTTATGCAGAAACTAACTGCTGTCTGAATGTGAGGCCCACTGCATGGGGGAGAAATCCTGCCTATGGCTGAGGAGGTCATAAGTCCTAGGGAAAAACTACTACTGTTGTCTGGATAAATGCTTACGTTTGTGCCCATGTATTAATGCTGCTCTCACGTTTGATTGGAGAAGCTTCTCTTTTTTAGATGGTAATGAGCACTGGGACAACTCACAACTTGCCAAAGTGCTGAGAAGTGACAGTGGAGTGTTCAGCACTAAGTGAGACATCTCTATCACTCCCTCCAAGACTCAGAGACCGTTCATTGTGGAAGAGACGAAGAAAAGAATGTATGAGCCAAAGGACAGGGAGGAATGCTTGCAAGACTGTCTTCCAGACACAGAGTGGCTGGGATCTTCATGACCTCACAGCGGCTGATGCTTCCTACACTAGACCTGCATAACGGGAGGGAAAAATGATGACATCAACATAGAAGAGAGACTAGATGGAAAGAAGAAGGGATCCAATGGAAAGAGGACTCGGGAGAGGTAGAAGGGAGGATAGTGGGAGGAGACTATGATCGCGATATATCATCTGTATATATGCAAGTTGTCAATAAAAAATGTTATAAAAATGTCCAACATGGATGAATCTCAAAATGCTGCTGCTGACTAAAAGACTTCAAGCAGCTGGGCCGGGATGCAGCTCAGGGGCAAAGTACTCACATAGCAGGCTTTAGGCCCTGAGTTCACTCCCCAGTCCTAGAGGGGTGGGGCAAGCAAAAAAGGGGATGGATTGTAAGACCTCATTTATATAAAATTTCGGAAGGTGCAAACGACAGAAAGTGAATTTGTGGCTGCCTAACAGCCTTGCTCGTTGGGGTGGGGATGGCAGGTAAAAGGGAGAGAGTGATTTCCAAGGGGTATGAGGCGATTTGGGGGAATGCTAGACATGATCACAATGATTCTTATCCTGGTGATTGCTTTGTGTGTCACAATTCAGCAAACTGTGTACTAATAGTTTATCCTATGTCAAGTGTACCTCAGTAGAACTGAAAATAAACTGTGCTCTGGACAAGGAATCACATGACATGAGTCCTTTTGGTTCTGGGCCCAGGTTTCAATGGCAACTTAGCCAAGTTATTCACCTATATATGGTCCATCTTTTTTTTTTTGTCATTTTTAAAAGATTTATTTATTTATTTATTTATTTAAAGAGATAGAGTGAGAGAGATAGATATATAGTGAGTGAGAATGGGTGCACCAGGGCCTTTAGCCACTGCAAATGGACTCCAGATTCATGAGCCACCATGTGCATCTGGCTTACATGGGTGCTGGGGAATTGAACCTGGGTCCTTAGGCTTTGCAGGTATGCGCCTTAACCGCTAAGCCATCTCTCCAGCCCACGTCTCATCTTTTTTGACCAAGGACTGGGGGTGTGGATTAGATCAGGGGTGATAAGTGCAAGTACTCTCAGCTGGAAATGGCAAGGCATGGTGCAAGCCAGGGTGACAGTGGAGAACGGTAGGGGCTTTGGCCACCTGGAAGATGGGGGTTCCTACCCAGAAGAGCTGCTGCCAGTCAACTCCAGCCACTTGTTTACCTGCAGGGAATGTGGGCAGCAATGCTAATAGTTCTGACATTTTCAAGAGACTCCATAATTCTGGATTTTTTTTTAAATGATATTTCTTTTGTTAAGTGTAGGTATTTCATTTTACAAAGTTAAAATACTGCGCATGCCAATCCCACACATATTCAGACAGGACCCAGCCAGATGCCACCAGTTTGTGATCTCTGAATTCAGTAATGCCTGCAGAGACTCTGATAGGTCATGACCAAGGGTTAAGTCTCCATTTCCAGCCAGTGTTGCTTTCCTAATTCCTGTGTTCTCATACTTCTCTAAGAAGACAGGTTCCATCCATGCCTGAGAGCATTCCTGAGTGTTCCATCTTACACTCAATTTATATGATGCCTTGTTTCTTGATAGACCTTGGACCTCTATATCTTCAGCTGACTGGGGAGAACTCTAGGCTAATTTTATGGAGTAAGAAAAGGCTGGCAAAATCTGGAGCAAAGGCTCAGTGGATAAAGCACTTGACACTCAAGCTGAGTACCTGAGGGCAGATTGCCAGGCCCCATGTAAAAGCTCATGACCATGGTGGGCTTCTGTAACTCTAGCACATCAACAGTGAGATGAGAGGTGGAGACAGTAGAATGTCCCAGAAGCTCATGGACCAACTAGCCTGGTGAGTGAAGCAGTAAACAACAACGACACTGAGAGACAGAGAGAGCTGCTGTTGTAGTCAGGATTGCATTGCTGGTAGAAATCATCAACCAAGAGCAGCTTGTGGGAAAAAAGAGGTTTATTAGGTTAGAGGGGGAAGCTCCATGGTGGCAGGGGAAAACGACGACATGAGCAGAGGGTAGAACATCACCTCTCACCAACATCAAGTGGACAATAGCAGCAGGAGAGTGTGCCAAACAAGGGCATGGGGAAACTGGCTATAACACCCATAAGCCCGCCCCAACAATACACCACCTCGGGAGGCTTTATTTTCCAATTGCCATCAGCTGGGGAGACTAGCTTTCGAATACCTAAGTTTATGGGGGAACACCTGAATCAAACCACCACAGCTATCCTGCCTTAAAAGAGGTAGAAGGCGAGGACAGACCCCAGAGGGTTGTCATCTGATCTCCACGCGTGCACCACTGTGTGTACATGCTCTAGCATGCCTGCACCCACACTCACACATGCAAAACAAGTTAAATTAAAAAAAGAGGTTGGGGCCGGGCGTGGTGGCGCACGCCTTTAATCTCAGCACTCGGGAGGCAGAGGTAGGAGGATCACCGAGAGTTCAAGGCCACCCTGAGACTACATAGTTAATTCCAGGTCAGCCTGGACCAGAGTGAGACCCTACCTTGCAAAACCAAAAAAAAAAAAAAAGGTTGGGTCTGGAGAGATGGCATAGCCATTAAGGTGCTTCTCTGTGAAGCCTAAGGTCCCAGGTTTGATTCCCCAGTACTCATGGAAGCCAGATGCACAAGGTGGCACATGAATCTGAAGTTCATTTGCAGTGGCCGGAGGCCCTGGCATACCCATCCCCCCTCTGCTTCTCTCCCCCCCTCAAATACATCAATTAATTAAATGTTAAAAAAAAGGTTGGAATGTACTCAAAATAATTTCAGGTAGGGACTTGAATAGATTATTTAGAGCAATGTTCACAAGCAGCAAATAATAAGCATAAATAATAAGCAAGAGGCAGTGCAGGGAGCTAGAGCAAACGCCATTACAAGATGGCGCTGGCTTCCTGTTGGTGTTGAGGTAAACATCTCCATATTAGGCAGCGTCTTGGCGCTAACCTTACTCAAGGTATGCGTACGCGCGTGACGCAACCTGTCCCGAGCCTATCCCGTGGTATCTGCTTGTGGCAAGTTTCTTGCAACCAATCAGTAAGCGCCTCGTAGCAGTACGCCCTATAAAAGCAGCTGCAGATTTGCGCCCCTCGCCCCTCGCCATCAACCTTCCTTTCAACCAAGAGGCTCTCCAATAAAGTGTGATCAAGAAGAATCCTCGTCTTGTTGTCATTCCTTTCCCGCAGGTCGGGAGGTTCGCTGCAAGGCAGAAACAGCTCAAATGATCACGGATGGATGAAGAGCTAAACAATGTGGTCCAGTGCAATGGCATCTTGTTCAGACTTCAGAAGGGCCTGAGATTCAAGACACAGGCTACAACATGGAGGAAACTTGAAGATACTACATTAAGTGCGTGCTAGTTTGAATAGATGGCCCCCAATATATTCAGTGTTTTATTAGTTTGTTGTTTGCATCTGCAGCCACCTTGCTGGAGGCAATGTCACTGGGCGGATCTTAAGGTGTGGTGGTGGGTTTGAGATTTCATTGTAGAGATATGCAAAGTGTGCCTAGCAGGAGTTCCTGAAGTGTGCTGTGCTGTGTGGCTGGTGGCTTTTGCTCTCTTGCCTGGTCCTGTGAGAGCAGGCTGTTTCTCCTGCCATTATGGAACTTCCCCTGGATCTGTAAGCTTCAATACATAATATCCCTTCCTCCATAACTGTGCCTGGTCTGGAAGTTCATCTCAGCGAACCTGAAGCTGTCTGCTACAAAGTGAAATACACGAGACACAAAAATGACAAAAGGTGCATGGTTCCACTTACATGAGGTACCTAGAACGTCAAATTTATAGATTCAGAAAATACCAGCTTGCCAGGGACTGAAGAGAGGAGGAAATGGAAAGTTACTGTGCAGTGAGTGCTGATCCTCTGTTTGGCAAGACTCAGTGTTCTGAAGGTGGAGTGGTGATGGTTGCTCAATGCAATGTTGCTGGGTGTGGTGGTATTCATCTGTTGTTCCAGCTCTGCTCGAGGGGGGCTGAGGCAGGAGCAGCTGTTGAGCTCAAGATCTTCCTGGGCAACACAGCGAGATCCCATCATGAAATCCCACCCTGTCACGGAAGAAGTAGGAGAAGAAGTGGTGGTGGAGGAGCACCAGGAGGAGGAGGGGAATGAGAAGGAAAGCGGGAGTGGGGAGAGGAGGGAGGGAAAGGGGACAGTACTCAATGTCACTGAAATCTACACATGAAGTGGTAAATTTTATTCATGATTTAAACATAATTTTAAAAGGTGGATGTATTTGTTATGGTGACAGAATTCCTGGCAGAAACAGCTTAAGGGGATATGGGTTTACTTTGGCTCATGGGTTCAGAGGGTTGCAGTCCCACAGAGTGGGAAAGACAGATGGAGTGTGAGGTAGTTCACATGCCAGCCAAGAAGCACACAGAGCGGGTTGGAACACGACACAGTATAACCTTCAAAGAGACTCACCCCTAGTGACATACTTCCACCAGCCAGGCCCCACCTTCTAAAGGCTCCACAGCCTTCAGCACAGTGCCAGAAGCTGGGGACCAAGCTTTCAAAACATGAGCCTGTGGGGGACATTTCAGATTCAAACCACAACAAGTTGGACACGTGAGTGCATTTTGTTCAGATCTTCTGAGGCAACCTGAGAGGCTCTTTCCACCATGCTGTGAGCAGGAACCATTGCCAGAACTCCTACTGGCATCTTGTCCCTGTGACTCCCTCCTAAGGTTCCTCACAAACCAAGGAGAACATTTGTGTGTCACAAAGCTCACTAAGCATTCGTCCATTTGGAAGAGGGAGCCTCAACCCCAGCTACAGTCTGGGAGTTTCTGAAAACTACTGACGCCTGGGCCCCTGGGCACCTGACTCATTTGCAGTGGTGGAGCCCAGTCACCTCATTTATACATTATTCTCAGATTCTTCTAATATAATAAGCCCAGGTGAGCACCAGCAATCTCTGATTTGAAAATTCTATGGGACACAGACCACATTAGATAGCACTGAGCAGATGTCCCGGCTTGTGAGCGGCTTTGGCCAAGTGGTTTGTACTGGAAAGGGTCCTGTAGGCGTAGATGGGTCTGGAAGTGTCAAAATGTGTAGTCTATAAAAAGATAAGAACAGAGCAGACCACACTTAGGATATTTGTTTGGAGGAGAAAGAAGAAATCAGGTTGAGAGAGAAGAAATCAGGTTAAGAAAAGTAATTTTCATGGGGCTGCAAAGATGGCTTAGCGGTTAAGATACCTGCTTGCAAAGCCAAAGGACGCAGGTTCGATTCCCCAGTTCTCACATAAGCCAGATGCACAAGGTGGCACCTGTGTCTGGAGTTCGTTTGCAGTGGCTAGAGGCCCTGGCATGCCCATTCTCTCTCTCTCCATACATATACATATACATATATATATACCTCTTTGGCTCTAATTAATAAATTAAAATATTTTTTTGAAAAAGAAAAGCAATTCAAGATTCTCTAACTAGGAATCTCCCTAGCCCTTCCCTGACTGTAATTCTCTGGGAAAACATCCCGTATTCCCAAATCAAGGCAGGGTTTCATTCAGAATAGTATCCATCTCTCCAGTCCCATGTGACTTAGGATAGCCTTACTTGAATTATTGAACAGAGTATATATATATTTTTTCTTTTTGGTTGTTTGAGGTAGGGTCTCACTCTAGCCCAGGCTGACCTGGATGGAATTCACTATGTAGTCTCAGGGTGGCCTCGAACTCACAGTGATCCTCCTACCTCTGCCTTCCAAGTGCTGGGATTAAAGATGTATGCCACCACGCCTGGTGAGCAGAGTATTTTTTGTTCAGTCAGCTTTCTTTTTTCTCTTGAGACCTGGTCTTGCTATGTAGCCCAGGCTGGTTTTGAACTCTCAGTTCTCCTGCTCAGCCTCTGGCATGCTAGGATGTGCTACCATGCTGAGCTTGAATGAGTTTGGCTGTGAGGGATCAGAGATAAAAATGTGAAAAGAGGACTGGAGATATGGCTTAGCAGGTACTTGCCTGCAGAGCCAAAGGACCTAAGTTCGATTCCCCAGAACCCACATAAACCAGATGCACATGGTGGTGCATACATCTGGAATTCATTTGCAGTGACTGGAGGTCCTGGTGTGTCCATTTTCTCTCTCCTTCCTTTCCCTCATAAATAAATACAAAGAAAAAAATTCAAAACTTAAAAATTAAAACTGAACTAGTAAAATTTACATTATATGGCTTTGTCATTCCAAATATTTTATGGTACAAAGCAGGAGAATCAAGTAATTGTGCAATCTGGCTACTTTTTAGTTTTTTGAAATAGGGTCTTACTCTAGCCCCAGATAACCTGAAATTCATTATGTATTCTCATGGTGACCTCAAATTTACAGTGATCCTCCTACTTCTACCTCCTGAGTGCTGGGATTAAAGGCGTGCGCCACCATGCACGGCTTAAAAGTAGTTTTTCTAAATCACTGAATGGAATTGTAATGAAATGGCTGTCATTTGATATAGGTCAAGTAATTCTCACACCCCAGTTTTTTTTGTTGGTATGTTTATATGTGTGATGTATGCACGTGTGTGCAGATGCATGCACTATGCATGTGTGTATGTGTAGAGTATGTGTGTGATGTTGCACATGTAGGTATAGATACACACACCATGCATGTGTCTATAGAGGCCAGAGGACAACATCAAGTGCCCATCTCTATTCTCAACTCTACTTCTCAACCTGTACTTTCTTGAGACAGAGTCTCTCCCCTCAGCCCAGAGCTGCTGGCTCATAGGGAGCCCCAGTGGTTCTCAGGTCTCCACCTTTGACCCCATTTGGGGTTACAGATTGTGTATCCACACCCAACTTTTTACATGGGCTCATGGGTTCTGTGGAGTTGAACTTGGTGGTCTGTGGTCCCCGGTCTCTGGCTCCAGAGGCCCTGATGCTTAAGCAGCAAGTGTTCCTAACCACTGAACAATCTCCTCAGCCCAGGATCCAATTAAAAAATACCAAGAGGGCTGGAGAAATGGCTTAGCAGTCAATGCCTGTGAAGCCTAAGGACCCAGGTTCCATTCCCCATTACCCACTAAGCCAGATGCACAAGGTGACACATGCGTCTGGATTTCATTTGCAGTGAGACTCTGGCATGCCCATTCTCTTTCTCTCTCTCTTTCTCTCTCTCTCTCTTTCTCTCTCTCTTTATCTCCCTCTCTCTCAAATATATATATAGATTGGGGTGTGGCTCAGTGATAGAGTTTGCCTGGCACATGGCCACAAATCAATAATGACAAAAAAATAAGCAAGGAAGGATAAGGATGTCCTGAGAAGAACCTCAGTCTTCATGGAAATATTGCTGTGATGCTATGAACATGATAAAGGCTCTGAAAATGCCAACATGTGGGAGAACTTCACAACTCTGTAGGTTACTGGTCTCTGAATCCTTCTTGTTCAGAGGAGGGGACATGACAGTGATGACGAGGACGGAGCCCTGGCCTCCCTGTTCCATTCCGCATGTTCACTGTGCTCCCGGCATGCTATGATCGTTCATCCTCACAAGATCCCTATGACATCGTAGTTATGTAAGGCAGGTACTGCTTTGGGGATCCCCATTCTAAGAATGAAGAATCAAGATAGAGGAAAGAATTTCAATAATGGATTTGAGGTCACATGGCACTGGACTGGATTCAAGTCTATCCATCATGTTAGACCAGTTCAGAGTCTGGCCTCTTCACCTTCCTTTTCTTTTCTTTTCTTTTCTCTTCTCTTCTCTTTCTTTCTTTCTTTCTTTCTTTCTTTCTTTTTTTTTTTTTTTTTTTTTTGGTAGGGTCTCACTCTAGTCCAGGCTGACCTGGAATTCACTATGTAGTCTCAGGGTGGCCATGAACTCATGGCAGTCCTCCTACCTCTGCCTCCTGAGTGCTTGGAACAAAGGTGTGTGCCACCACGCCTGGCTCCTTCACCTTCTATTTCTACCCTGAAAGAAGGAATGAATACTCAGAGAGTGTCTATTAAGTGCTAGCTACTTTACACATCACTCCATTGAACACTGACAACACTGAAGTTTCAGCTTCATGTTACAGCCAAGGAAACAGAGTTCAGTGACTTGTTGGCAAGAGGCAGAACCAGGATTTGAAACCTTACTTTGTCTGATCCCAAACCTGTGTTTTGTTCACCAACTCGAGAAACTTCAGAGCGGCATCCATGCGTGAAAGCATGTTTAAGAAGAAAAGCTTCTTGCTTGGCGCTTCATCCTTAGTTTTGTACAACTTTAACTAGTTTACCTTGTTTTCTGGTTCCCGGCCAGGAAGGCAGGGCAATGGGGTGGGTAGGTAGACTTTAAGGGAAATAAGTAGACAGAGAAAATAAATGTCCAAGAGAAAAGGCTCCTTCAATAACAGTGTGTTAGCTATCCATTGTTATTTCTGTGAACAGAATCTTTGTGGTAGAAGCTTTTTTGTTTTGTTGTGTTTTGTTTTGCAAGGCAGGGTCTCACTCTAGTCCAGGCTGACCTGGACTTCACTATGCAGTCTTAGAGTGGCCTCGAACTCATAGCGATCCTCCTACCTCTGCTTCCGGAGTGTTAAAGGAACCAAGAGAAGAGGTCGGAGGAGCTCCTCAGGTATATGTAAACAGACTTTCCAAACTTTGAGTAAAGGCAACGTTCAGTTAAATTTAGGGTTCAAAATGAAGTCCAATCAAGAACATTTTCTTAAGCAGGATATAGTTTGAGTTTTTAAAAATACACTGCTCCTTACTGTAACCAATATAACATGAATACAATCATTATTCCAAGATTACTAAATATATATCAGAAATCATACAGAGCTTGGGCAACAGCAATGGGCAAGTGGTGTGGGTCCTCTGCCCAGGCATGCCCTGCCTGGTGAACTCCTTAGCAGACTTGAGGGCAAGTTCTTGGGGCTCTGGAGGAGCTTCAGTTCTCACACTTCAGAGGGCACCTGAGTGAACAGGGCTTGTGAGAACACAGGCTGTCATATCCACACCTGGAATTTCTGATTCAGGAGTCTGGGTGTGGTGCCAGATTTGCATACCCAACCAGTTCCCAGCTGATTCTAACACTGTGTGTTCAAGACGACTGCTCCAGAGAAAATTGCTCTCTCAGGCTGGACAGATGGCTTAGAGGTTAAGGCATTTGCCTACAAAGCCTAAAGACCCATGTTCAATTCCCCAGTAACCACAAAAGCCAGGTACATGAGACCCTGATGCGCCCACCTTTGCTCTCTCTGTCTCCTTCTCTCTCTCTCTCAAAGTAATAAATACAATATTTTTCAAAAGAAAATTGCTCTCTTCTGCACTATCCTTTTATTTCATCTTGAGCTGAGTAGACAATTTCTGCGGCTTTTAATAATCCCAGCATGGGGAGGCAGAGGTAGGAGGATTGCCGTGAGTTCAAGGCCATCCTGAGACTACATAATGAATTCCAGGTCAGCCTGGGCTAGTGAGACCCTACCTCGAAAAACCAAAACAACAACAACCAAAAATTCTATTGTTTTTTCTAAATAAAAAGGTTGCACACATAGATCCCCTTTCCCTCACCCCAATCACCCCAATTCTGCTGAGTGTCTTCCATATTCATTGTGGGGACCAGGCATCAGTCAGTTTCAGGTAGTTCTCTACCCACCTGGAGACTGTGACTTTTTGAGAGTCTGTGAGTTTCTTGCAGAAAGAGACTGGTCCTCACTTAAGAGAAGAGTAGGAGAGAGGAACATGGGAGTTTCTGGGCAAGATTCTGGCTAATCTGGGTCTGAGTTGTTTCTACAGTAACAAAGCAGATGATCCTTTTGGCCTCTGCCTGTAAGAGTTTAGGCTTTGCTGGGTAGTGCCTGGGCAAGACAACGGTGTCCAGTAGAGCCAGGCATTGTACAGGGCTGTGTCCTGGACAATAGAGTGTCCATGAGCCACATGTGGCTACGTGCTATGGTTTTATGTATTGAACTGCAGGCTCCACTGTGATGTATTAACAGTGTGAAAACAATCTGACTATTGTGTTGACAAGTGGGGCATTTGGGAAGTGATTCGATAAAGTCATCAGAGTGGTGAGAGGTCAAATCCTGGTGGCTTTAATTTTTGTGTGTGTTTTTTTAAATTAATCTTTTTTTTTTTACTTTATTTGAGAGAGAGAAATAGGCAGGGGGAAGAGAGAGAATGGGGGTGCCAGGGTCTCCAGCTGCTGCAAATGAACTCCAGATGCATGTACCCCCTTGTGCATCTGGCTTACGTGGGTCCTGGGGAAATGAACCAGAGTCCTTTGGCTTTGTAGGCAAGTGCCTTAACCACTATGCCATTTCTCCAGCCCGAATCCTGGTGGCTTTATAAGAAAGATAAGGAACAACAAAAACATCAAAACCAGAAGAGACACACAAGCATGTATTACTGAGCCCCTGCTGTGTAATGTTCTGTGCTATCTTCACCAGATAAGGACCCTCCATCTTCTACCATCAGAACCGTGAGCCAGAGGAAACCTCCTCTCTTCTTTTTCCTTCCTTCCTTTCTTTTTTTTTTTTTTTTTTTTTTTTTTTTGGTTTTTTCGAGGTAGGGTCTCACTCTGGTCCAGGTTGACCTGGAATTCACTATGTAGTCTCAGGGTGGCCTTGAACTCTCGGCGATCCTCCTACCTCTGCCTCCCGAGTGCTGGGATTAAAGGCATGCGCCACCACGCCCGGCCCTTCCTTTCTATTTTTGAACCAGAGTCTAACTGTGTAGCCCAGCCTGTCCCGAATGCACATATAAACCAGGCTGGCCTTGAATTTATGGCAATTTCCCTTTACTTCAACCTCTCGAGTGCTGGGATTACAGGTGTGAGCCACCATGCCTGGCTTACCTCCTCTTTTTGCAACTCTTCTCCTCTGTGGTATTATTTTACTGACAACAGAACGTGGGCTAATCTACTATGTAAATTAATTAGAGTGAAATTAATCCCGCAGCCTCACTAGCACGGTTCTGGAGCTCAAAAGTTGCTAATGGAAGCCGGGCGTGGTGGTGCTTGTCTTTAATCCCAGCACTTGGGAGGCAGAGGTAGGAGGATCGCCGTGAGTTCAAGGCCACCCTGAGACTACATAGTTAATTCCAGGTCAGCCTGGGCCAGAGTGAGACCCTACCTCGAAAAAAAAAAGTTGCTAATGGCCATCTCGTCAAGTCACTCTGAATCAGACAATTCCTGTCATTGCAGGAAGTTCATACGGTTGCATAGGGCCTTGGTCAGTGTAGCAAGTGAGAGGGCATGGGGACAGGGCAATGGAATGCTTTTGTGTTCCTCGCCCTACATGCCACTAGCCCCCTCGCCCCCAGACTTGCAAAGACTTTGACCACCTTAGAACCGTGTCTAAGAACATTTGATCCCTCCACTTACCCTCTTTCTGGCATTCTTGGTCTAGGACCCACGGGGCAGAGGGCAAGACTTTTCCTGAGAGTTGGTTTGTCCCTGAGCAGTTGTCACTGTGTGACACTCCCAACACGACCCAGGGTCCTTCATAGGGGGCTGAGCAGGTGCCAGACACACTCAGGCTGAGCTGAGCTACACTTTGTTACCACCTGCAGCTCCTGCCAAACAGGATGTCCCTCCCCTTTCACAAACATGGGGAGCTCTTGCTCTGGTCACAATTCTCTTCAAAGCAGCCAACTATTTTGAGTTAGAACATGGAAATTTAAGAGTTGGGTTATCCGGGCCAATGATAATTTGTCTAAGATCTGGTTTGCTTCTTTTTATTTTTTATTTATATATATTTTTGGTTTTTTCATGTTTTGGTTTTTCAAGGTAGGGTCTCACTCTAGCCCAGGCTGACCTGGAATTCACCATGTAGTCTCAGGGTGGCCTCGAACTCATGGCAACCCTCCTACCTCTATCTCCCGAGTGCTGGGATTAAAGGCGTGCACCACCACACCTGGCTTTTTAAATTTTTATTTTATTATTTATTTATTTTTTGGTTTTTCAAGGTAGGGTTTTACTCTAGCCCAGGCTGACCTGGAATTCACTATTTTGAGTTAGAACATGGAAATTTAAGAGTTGGGTTATCCAGGCCAATGTTAATTTGTCTAAGATCTGGTTTGCTTCTTTTTATTTTTTATTTATATATATTTTTGGTTTTTTCATGTTTTGGTTTTTCAAGGTAGGGTCTCACTCTAGCCCAGGCTGACCTGGAATTCACAATGTAGTCTCAGGGTGGCCTCGAACTCATGGCAACCCTCCTACTTCTATCTCCCGAGTGCTGGGATTAAAGGCGTGCACCACCACACCCAGCCCTGGTCTGCTTCTTGCTGGATATTGCAACAATAATAGGGTTTCCAAGCCTTGCCTGGTGACAAATCCATAGTCTCATAAATGATTTTCCACAGACACGTTCCCAATAGTAGAGAGCTTAAGTGTTCTTTCATCTACTTCTTTCTTCACTTGGCTTAACATAAGGAAAGAAATTTTAATTTCTTCCCAGCTGGCAAGGGGCTTATGCCTGAGGGAAGAGGGAATAACATCTCGGGCTGCTCGGCAGGTTTCGTGCAGGACTTGAGTTGTAGCAGAAGGGGCCCTTGTATATCTCTGCTTTGGGGCTTTTACAACTTCACTCTGAGTACAAGAGTCTTGGTCAATGTAGGCGTAACCACAATAGGGACACTGAAGGGAGAGGGAACTCTCTAAGGACAGAATGGTTGGTTGGTCAGATCCATCAAATGGATCCAGTTTGAGCCCATGTTACTCTGCACTTGGAGTTTGGGGATGGCCAGTGTGTGGCAGCAACCAGAAAACGTCTGTTTCCAGGGAAATTACTTATTTTAAGAGGATTGTCACAAGGCCATTGCAAGCTTGAACTGGACAGTGACCTAATCTAAAAGGGAGGCAGGAATTCCACATGGGAAAAAATATTTGTCTCCCCGCCAAGACTGTGGATGGAGGGAAGACAGGCACATCAGTATGTCTAGACAGCTGGCTAAAGCCTTTGACTCTACATATTGCCAATATTAGCCTTTAAATTTTTATTTATTTTTATTTATTTGAGGGGAGGGTGGGGAGAATGGGTGCACCAGGGCCTCTAACCACTGCAAACAAACTCTGGACACATGTGCCACCTTGTGCATTTGGCTTTTATGGATCCTAGGGAATTGAACCTGGGTCCTTTGGCTTTGCAGGCAAGTGCCTTAACCACTAAGCCATCTCTCCAGCCCCCATTAGCCTTTTAAAGTTAGACTTGTCCCATATCTTCTCTCTTAAATTGGAGACCCAGATATCAAATTGCTTTCTGCATGCAACCATTTAGGTAGCTCTGAGGCCCAGATCATGGGACAAATTCTGAACTGTTTAGCTAAGTCCACCTGCCATCCCCTGATGGGGTCCCTGAGCCCCTTCAAGAACAGAAGGTCTCCCAGCAGTCCTGTTGATCTTGGTCTCTGATGTCAATACCCCTGCTGAGGCAGCAACATTAGGAGCAGAGGCGGCTCACAGGGCTAGTGAGTCACTGGCCTCCCATACTGCAAACTGGCTCCCAGCTGACATCTCATCTCCACCCTGGCCACACTGCCCCTTTGCCATTTCATGCCCTTGCAAATGGTACAACATTGAGTCTTGAAAACTGTAACCCCGATGGAAAGCGGTCACTAATGCGCTTGAGAGAAAGTCCCAAGTCCTTCACAGAGTTTATAAACAGTTATATAGTGGGCATTCAATCACGTACGGTGACTAACGCATGCAGGCCAGGAGAAGACTTCCCTGATTCTAGCACTGACATCTTGGGTTCTCCTTGGTTCCAGGCAAACGGTTCATCACTCTACTTTCCTCCTTCTCCCTGGCCCCGGCCGGTTTCATGCAATTTTCACCTGATTTTTCTCGCTTAGTAGTCTGATAACTTGAACCCTTCATACTTACATCCTTCCTGCCTCCCTCCTAGAATACTCTGCCCTTTGAATTCTGAATTCCCATCCTAGTCTCAGTTGAAAGGTGACTTCTTCCAGGGTGCTTCCAGGACCTAGCGGATGACTCACCTATGCCTGCTGTGTGGCACTCTTCACTTCCACTGCAACCCTGCAGTGCAGTATGCTCCAACGGCTGGAGGAGGCTTCCGCCAATGACTGTAAGTGTCGCCGGCAGGGGCCGGATGGGCCTTGTCCTTGTCACCTGTTGCTCTCTGACACAATGTCACTGCAGAGTTCAGCCTAAACACAGCTTGTGCATATCTGATATTTTGACTTTTAAACAGGTCTCAGGAAAGGACAAACATCCACTTATAAGTAAATTATAAAAATCGTAACATTTTTTATTGACAGTTTTCATTCATCTTCATAAGATAGTTGGATCATAGTCTTTTCCAATTACTCTTTTTGTTCCCCATTCCTCTTTCATTGATCTCCTTTTTCTTTCTAACTCATTCCTCTTCTGTTTTAATGTCTTTTTCCCCCTCCTCTATCATCCATGACATGTTGATGAGCCCAGTAATGGACAGGTAATGACAACCTTTGTGAAGGAAGCCATGATGTGGGGAGGAGGAAGAAGGGCGTAAGGGGAGGGGATACGCAAGAGTAGGATACTGGAAGTGGAAAGATCTAAGTAGGGTTAGGGGAGGGAGGTAGAGAAGAAGTTTTGGAAGGATGGTTAATCAAATCTAAATATGGGGCTGGAGAGATGGCTCAGCAGTTAAGGAACTTGCCTGCAAAACCTAAGGACCTGGGCTCGATTCCCCAGTACTCATGTAAAGCTAGATGCACCAGGTTGCACATGCATGTGAAGTTCATTTGCAGTGGCTAGAGGCCCTGGTGGAGCCATATTCTTTCTTTCTTTTTCTTTCTTTCTTTCTTTCTTTCTTTCTTTCTTTCTCTGCCACTTTCTCTTTCTCGCTCATAAGTAGATAAATAAATATTTTTGGAAAAAAACCCCAAAAGATGTTATGATAAAGCCATATGGAAACCTACTTCTTTGCTAGCCAATCCAAAAAAAAAAAAAAAAAAAAAAATTAGGGCTAGAGAGATGGCTTAGTGGTAAAGGTGCTTGCCTTCAAAGCCTAAGGACCCAGGTTTGATTCCCCAGTACCCACATAAGCCAGATGTACAAGGTGGCACAAGTGTCTGGAGTTTGTTTGCAGTGGCTAAAGGCCCTGGTGTGCCATTCATTCTCTCTTTCTCTTTCATCAAACAAATTTGTAAAAAAAATTTTAAGATGGACTGGAGAGATGGCTGGTTCCCTGCCTCCTAAGCCAGCAGTTCCAATCTCCAGGTCCCACGTTTAGCCAGATGCAAAGTGATGCAATGGTGCAATGCTGCACTTGACCACAAGGGGGTGCACGCATCTGGATTTCGTTCACAGCAGCTGAGAGACTGCTGGCACGCCCATCTCTATCTGTCTCCCTCTCCCTCTCTGTCTGTCTCTCTCTGTGTCTCTCTCCAAAAATAAATAAAATAAAATAAAATAAAATAAAAATTCTTTAAAAATTTAAAGAGAGTTTTGGTGAGAGAAGGCACCAAGGGTGGATAGTGCTGTGCTCAGAAGCCATGGTAGTTACGGTGTGAAGAGTGGGCTTGCGCTCAGTGACTTGTTGGTTAGGGAGGCCCTTGGGGCCCCCGAAACAATACAGGCTATTCCCAGTGCGCTTGTTTTCCCACTAGAAGTAGATGGTAGGGTCCTGGTGCTGAATGTACCACAAGCTTCTGTTGAGGTTCAAGAGCTCTGTGCCAGTCCGTGGCTCTGAAAGAACTCCCCATGCCACCAAGCCAGTGGCTCTCAAGCGCTTGTCTATGATTAGCAAAGAATTGAAAACTGTACACACAAAGAAGGGTAAATTATGAAAGATTTAAGAGAGAACTGAGGAAAGAGAGAAGAAAAGCAGAGAAGCTTTCAAGCTCAAAGTGGTCTCCTCACTCCTGGCCCAGAAGATTTCCTGAGAGGAAAAAACCTGAGAATCCACCTCAGAGCCTCTTACAAAGTAGACGTCCCATAGGAAAGAGCTTCACTGCTAAGTTCAAATGTATGGGGAGGACCTTGATTGATTGGTGGGTCCAGGAGACTCAGAAAGCGCAAGCCCAGGCAAAGTGAAGGAGGAAGAATCAGGAAGCTGTTCTTTTTTTTTTTTTTTAAGTTTTTATTTGTTTATTTATTTAAGAGAGAGAAAGAGGCACGGAGAGAGAGAGAGAGAGAATGGGTGCACCCAGGCCTCCAGCCACTGTACACCAACTCCAGATGCATTCACCTCCTTGTGCACTTTTAAAAATTTTTTTAAATTTTATTTATTTTTGGAGAGAAACACAAAGAGAGACAGACAGAGAGAGAGAGAGGGAGAGGGCGACAGATAGAGAATGGGTGTGCCAGCAGTCTCTCAGCTGCTGTGAACGAAATCCAGATGCGTGCGCCCCCTTGTGGGCAAGTGCAGTATTGCGCCCTTGCGTCACTTTGCATCTGGCTAAACGTGGGACCTGGAGATTGGGACCAGCGTTCTTAGGCTTAGCAGGCAGGCGCCTTGACCGCTAAGCCATCTCTCCAGCCCTCCTTGTGCACTTTTGCATCTGGCTATGTGAGTCCTGGGGAATTGAACCTGGGTCCTTTGTCTTTGCAGGCAAGTGTCTTAACCTCTAAGCCATGTCTCCAGCCCAGGAAGCTGCTTCTACCTGCTTTTGGTCACCATCTTGGATCAGACGGGACCAGACTGGAGTTCTAGTCGCTCCAGGACAGGATGATATCCATGTTGTTTTGAGTCTGTGTCCCTAGCTGACTGCCTACAAAAAGAAAGCTACCTTGCTCCTAATCCATATCACTTCAGTCACAGGACATTGAGAAATCTAGCTGGAACTGAGCTGGAAGCCTCCTCCCTGCTGGCTAGCTGGCATAGCACCAGGAAGTTCTATGCAGCCTATTGTCAGCGAAAAGTCATCAACAGCCTTAACCAGCAGTGGAGCCTGCGAGCTACACTACTGGCCAATCAGGTAAGATTTGCCCACTGGTGCACTAGTGCAATGTCTGCTACGGAGGTAACCAACAACTCTGTGGATCTAAGGTCTACTCCATGGGAGTGAATTCATGGTTGGTATTGAAAACCTAGTCAAAAGCTTCTGACTGGTGAGTCATAGGCCCTAGAGGGGAAGCTACTATTGTTGCTTGGGTAGATATGTTGTACTCATCAAATTGCTCTCTAAATACTTGTTTGTGCCCATACACTGGTGCTGCTCTTGCTTTTGGTCAAAGAAGCTTCTTTTAGTACCCAGCAGTGACAACTAGGTAGACTCAAAACTCAAGGTGCTGAGAAGTGACACTTGAGTATTCAGCACTAATGGAGACATCTTTATTACACTCTCCAAGGAACAGGGAACACCGTGGAAGACGTGGTGAGAAGAATGTCAGAATTCAAGGATGGGGAAGAGTGCTTTGGAATACAGTCTTCTGGACATGATAAAATTTTAACTAAAACTTGCTCATAATTAAACAGATGCAAATTAAGAGAACTCTAAAATTGACTTTTAACCTTATAGACTCCTAAAGATCGCAAGGCGTTGAGGGTGTAGATGCCAGGAGGCTGTCTCCTGTCTCCAAGCATCCTTCAAGACTCACTAGGCAATCTTGCATCCCCTTGGCTTGAAGGTCCCTCAGAGGGACACAGAGGCCATCAATCAGGACTGGGAAAATTATTGGGTGTCCTCTCATGCCCTGATACTGCCATTTTTCCTGGGTGGCACACTCACTCACCTTCTTCTGTGCTACTCCTTAAAGTAATCCCTCAGCCAATCATGACAGATTTAATGAAGGAAATTTCTAGTTGGAAATGGTGAGATCTCTAGCTTGCTTTTAACAACTGTAGTGGCATGGTTGTCTTCTCATGGTTATCTGCATTTAAGCAGTAAATAACACATTTTACTTGAGGAGCAAATCAAAATAGGATGGGCCACCAAGATCCATATGACCTATGTGTAAGTATGCAGCATAGCTGTATTATTTATAGACTTGACAATGATTTTTCTTAGGAGAATAGCTTCATCGGAGTATGCCATAGTCTGAATAGAGCTGGTATTGCAAAATTCTTTAGGAAATACTGAGTGGAAAGCCTGTACTGTAAGGCCCAACCAAGGTCATGTGGTGACAAAAGATGCGTATTTGCAAGGAGGAAGGAGAGTGGAGTCCAAATGAACACCTGGAGAAAGGCCTGGAATTCTCAGACTCAATAAAAGGCACCTTTGCTCATCTTTTTACATATGACAATTTGAGGTTTGGAAGCTGTAACCCCCATTGTGCAATTAAGGAAATGGGCTCAGAAAATGAAATGACTTGTTCCAAGTAACACACAGATTTAGACTGGAATCTGACTTCAATTCAAAGCCAGTATTTTTCCAAGCATCGTGGCATCTCAGTGGTCTCTGGTTCTTGGAGTCTTGGGTCTCTGGTTCTATGGAGAGTGCCATCTCCATAGCAACAGTCTTGCTCTGCCTCCATCACCTCACTCATTAATACCTCACTTAGTTTCTGAAATCCTTCCCTCTCAGCCCCAGGGCCTTCTCACTTTGTGGATGAAGCAAGCTGCTAGGAACTCCTACCATCAGGGAGTAATCTCTCACTCTTGTCCCCAGATGTCTTGCCCTGGCCACACTCTACTTATTTTTTGCAGGCTTTTTGTCAGTTTTTTTTGTTAGTTTCTCCCAAATGGCCCTTCAAAAATAGAGTTCTTTATTATTTTGAACTTAAAAAATTAAAAATAGAAGCCACTTTTGAGGTCAGCTTCTCTTCTATTGCACACTACAGTTAAATGCTTTTGACCTGACACTCAAGGCCCTGTGTGATGGAACCTCTGCTCTACCAATCATCTACAACCCATCACTATGTTTCTGGTACTTTCCATTAGAGCCTTGTACACAGTCAGTCTTACGGTTTAGTGGCTAGTGAGCATAGGACACTGAGTCAATTAAATATTAAATATTAAATATTGTTTATGTATTTACTAGTGTGAGAGAGAAAGAGGTAGAGAAAGAGAGAGAATGGGCATGCCTGGGCCGCTAGCCATTACAAATGAACTCCAGATGCATGCCTCACCTTGTGCATCTGGCTTTACATGGGTACTGGGGAATCAAACCCGGGTCCTTAGATTTTGCAGGCAAGTGCCTTAACCGCTGAACCATCACTCCAGCCCCCATTTTTATATCCAATAGAACTCCTGTCACAGGGTATACTCTAACTCATACTAAGTGCCAATTGATGTGAACAAAGAAAATGGAGTCACTGTCGCCATAGGTAGTGTGGTCTATGAGGCCAGGCCACAGCATCTGAGGCAAGGCTGGAACTCTACCCTGCAACAGACACTAAGAGACAACAGGTGAGATCAGCCCTTGTACATGGTACCAAGGGACTCATTAGCCATAAGGGTGTTACCAAAGCAATTATGACAGCAAGGGTCTCAGTGTGTTCCTATAAACTATCTGAAATGCAACCATTTCTGTTACTATCCTCTGTCCATGATAGCTGCTCAAGAGTAAATGAAGGGGAGTAATGTTTGAGGACCCACAGGGACGATGGCACAGTGTTTCAGCTCTAAGTGCCGTGATGCCAAGATGGTTGACAGAGGAGCTTACAGACTCATGGGGGTGGAAGTAGGAAGAGAAACAAACCCATGACCTTATGGAGGGTCAAGGGCACAAGTGGAGATGCTGCATATGGGAAGGGGTATCTCAGAGATGGAAGCTTAAATAAGAGATCATAGGAAGTTCCTGCTTGGCACTTGGCCCGAGGTATGCAGGTAGGTATGCAGTCAATGGCAAGGAGTCTGATCCTCACGTCACTCATCCAACAGGTACACCGAGGAGCAAGGCCTGCCTCTGATTGCCATAACTTCCTCGCCCGCCCCTCCACCATCTGCTCTATCCCGGTCTGATCATGACAAACTCATCAGGTTTTTTTTTCCCGTCCTCCACAGGGTAAAGCTATACCTTATGCCAGGAACCCTCTGTTCCCCGCTCTTGGCAAGGCTGGATCCTGCTTGTCCTTTAGACCTCAGGCTAAATGCTATGCCCTCACCTAGGTCTTTCTTTTCTGGACACTTCTTCCCTGCAGAGTTCTCTATCACATCATACTGGCTCTTTCCCTTTGCCCCTTGGCAGAAGCTGTAAAAACTTGGTTTCCTCATTGCTTGCCTCTTGCCCTCTAGTCTTCAAGCTCCAGAGAGATGTCAGCTGGATTTCTCACTGTTGTGTCTCAGTACCTGCATGGTTATCATGTGATCAGTTCCTGAGCAGCGAGGAAGACCTCTCAAATGAAAGGACATTTGACCAGGGCCTTGTAGGGGGAACAAGAGTTGACCACCTGGCGCCGTGAAGAGGACGTGGCAAGTCAAGACTGTTTCTTAGTGGGAAAGAAACGGCGATGGCAACACTGTTGTTATAAGAAGCTCTTTCCAGGGAAAGGCAGGACTCTGGTTTTGAGGCAGCACCAAACATTCCAATAGAAACACCCTGGGATGCTGTGCAGCTTATCCAGCTCTTAGGAGTGGAGGGCTAAGTCTCTGCCCTCAAATTGGAGCGCTTCCAGCAGCCTTCTTAAGCTGGAATTTCTTATTTTGTGATAGGAACTAACTACCGGGCAGGAGAGATCTTATCAAATGGCCACACCTAGTTTTCAAACAAGATTAATAATGAAAATTAGAAGTACTGCCACGTATTGAACTCCTAGGAAACATCAGTCACTCTGGACCTTTTACACAGCATCTTGTTTAAGTGACGACAGCCATTCTACAAGATTAACATTGCCTGCCCCTTCCTCATTGTCTGTGAACAGAGGAATGAATAGCATGTCTAGATTCACAGGGCTTGAAAGCTGGTGAGCAGAGTTTGAGACCAACCGCCTTCAACTCCAAAGGCACTGCTCTTAACCACAATGTTTTTCTTTTCTTTTCTTTTCTTTTTCTTTTGGGTAGGAGGAGGAGTTTATCTCACAGGTGAATCAGTTAATTTGGTTTGGCTCAGTCCTTTGTGAGTTGAGTCATCCTAAATCAAACTGCCAGAACCTGTTCCTATCCAGGAAGCCAATGCAAACCTAATCCCTAAACTGACAAGGCCAAGGGCAAGACTCTGAGAAACTCTGGTAACCTCACAATGAGATTGCTATGCCCTCTCCCCACTCAGAGTTGCTTTTCCCTCAGATGGGGTCCAGGGGAACCGTAAGATTAATGATTGCACATACCTCTCTTTGCTCAGCCCTGCAGTGGCGTGGTTAAGATCTCTGACAGGAGGCAGACGGACTGGTCTGAAAGCCAGCTCTTGCCCTTAGTAACCGGGTAAGCCTGGCTTGAGCATACATCCTTACTGCTTTGTACTTCAACCCTCACCTGTAAACGTGAATATAACCGTCTCGTGGGTGCTCCTGTGGGCATTCTATGAAGAAGCATGTGAAGTGTCAAGCCCTATGCTTGTCAAATTGCAAGCCCTCCGAAGCTGGTAACAGTCATGGTTATTGTTAATAGCGTCACGGGGGAGTGTGGTGGGCTTCAGTCTTGGCACCGCTTTACAGCCATTGATTTTGACTACTGAACTTCCTCTGGACTCTTTATCTTTAAACTCTGCATAATTTAGAAAGTTCTGAAAGTCAGCTTCTGTTGAGGAATTAGGAAACACCAGAAGCAGGGAACGAGCCTGCCACAGATGGATGGCAGCTGCACTGTCTGACTCTCATCAGTGTGTCCTGGGTGTGGGCTCCAGCGAGTGCAGCACCAGCTCGTCTGCACACGGAGTCTTCTCGGAAGCTGATGAGAACACTAAGCATGTGAGTTAGGGAAGGAAGGACCTCAGAGGGAGGCCATGATGATGTACACGCTGGGAGACCATCTGCAGGAATTCTGTGGGTGGTGTGTGTGTGTGACTACTGTCTTCCCCCATAGGAAGGAGGTTCAAAGATGACCGGTGCTCCCTGGTATGACTGTAAATCTCTGCCCTGCTTCTATGCCCACACTCCACACCCCCCAACCTGTGTGGTCCAAAGCAATTAGCTTCTTACAGGTAGAAAAGCTCCGATCATTTGACACCCCAGTTTCTCTATTAACTGAAGGACTGAGTATGAGTTGACTAGATTGAGCCCTGAGAAGCTGAAACCTTCCCAGAGCATGGACGAATTGACCTTTGGGGTCCACAGGTACTAATGAGTTCCGGCCCCACATTGGATAACCACACTGAGTTACCACCACTGTGAGGCCCTTTCAGAGTTAGCAATGGACTATCGTGGAAGGCACCAGCCTTTCCAATCAACAGTCTTTTAATGAAATAGTACCTTCCTCTGGGTGGAGGAAGATTACGTATCTATGCCTGGTATGGACCAGATGCTCTGCAAATGCCAAAGCTTTCTCAGCTCCTGGTAATTTTTATCATCTCCCTGGGCCAAGAGGCTGGGATCGTCCAAAGGCCTGGAGCCTTGGCTGCTGTTGCTCGGGTTTCTCTTAAGCATCTTAGTAAGTGCACTCCTGGGTTTCCACCATCCCAGCCCCCCAAAGCCAGTCACGCCCTGGGGTGTTCCCCGAACCACAGGACAGCCCGTCAAACTGTGAAGTATAGCAGACCTGCCAGAGTCTGTCCCTCCTCTGGATTTCCATTCCCCCTCCCCGCCCACCCAGCTGCGAAACGAGGGCCTTGGGTTTGCGCCATACGGGGGTTGCGGGGCGCAGGCTTCCCAGGACCTGCGTGCACGGGATGCAGAAGCGGGACCTGCTGCTTCCGTTGGCGATCCCTTCGGTGTCCCCCCGGCATTACTCAGCGCCCTGAAATGTCTGCCTCCCTGGAGCCCAGCCGGGGCTCCGGGTCCTGCGGAGCAGCACAAAGGTCTGCTTGTGGCCGCTGGGTGACTCACGCTCTTGCCATTTCCTCCCTGCCTCCCTCCCAGGCAGCGCGCGTGGCTGCGGGCGGCTCGGGGCGCTTTCATGTGGGCAGGGGGCGCCGGGCACGCGAGGCCAACCCACGCCGGCGGCGGCATCTGGCGCGCAGGGGCGGCGAGAAGTTTGCAGCCTCGTCTGGGCACGACTGCAAGCCCCGCCGTAGGGGAGACACGTGTTCTCCAGCACGCTTTCCTTCCACCGTGGCCGGCCTGGGGTGGGGGGGCGTCTTTATAAAAAGTGGAACTTGAGTTGGTTAAGGCGCTTGCCCGCAAAGCCTAAGGACCAGGGTTCGAATCCCCAGTACCCACATAAAACCAGATGCACAAGGTGGCACATGCATCTGGAGTTCATCTGCAGTGGCTGGAGGCCCTGGCGCTCCCATATTCCCCACCCCCCTCATAAATAAATAAATATTAACGAAGGAAGGAAAGAAGGGTGGGAGGGAGGGAGGGAGGGAGGGAGGGAGGGAGGGAAAGAAAAGTGAAACCTCACCATGGCCGGCAGGGAAGGGCTCGCCTGGCTTTCAAAGCAGCCTCCTGGAAGGTCTCCTGTGTCGCAGCTCAATAAGTCCTAGGAGCAGCAGAAGTAGTTGGAGCCTGGGAGCATCTCTTCAAGGCTTAGCTCAGTGGAGGGACACCTTGAACTCAGCCCTCTGGGTCAAGGATAGGCCTGGCACCAAGACAGAGCAGTGCAGCTGGGACAGTGGCTGAGCTGAGGAGCGCTGCACCTGGGGCCTGGGACACAGTGGGCAGGTTGATAGCATGCCCTCTGGCAAGCGTTCACAATAGATATAATAGATAGGATTTCAGGCATCCTCTGGCTGCAGGGTCTGAAGAGGACCTCCAAAGACCCCTGGCCACCTGTATCCCTTTTGGATCTCACCTTTGCCCACCCACGGTTTCTCTTGCCACTCAGCCTCTTGTGCTCCCAGAGCGCATGCGTGTTCACACCCACCTCCAGGGTTTGTAAAGCTGTTGGTCGCAAGGAAAGACCATCCCTTCCTCCTCAGGGGATCCAGTTGTCCTTTCAAGAATCAGCTCAGAAGCCGGGCGTGGTGGCGCATGCCTTTAATCCCAGCACTCGGGAGGCAGAGGTAGGAGGATCGCTGGAGTTCGAGGCCACCCTGAGACTACATAGTTAATTCCAGGTCAGCCTGGACCAGAGTGAGACCCTACCTTGCAAAACAACAACAACAACAAAAAAAGAAAAAAAAAAAAAAAGGAGGAGGAGGGGAGGGGGAGGGGAGGGGAGGGGAGGGAGGGGAGGGGGAGGGGAGGAAAGGAAGGAGGAGGAGGAGGAAAGAAAGAAAGAAAGAAAGAAGGAAAGAAGGAAAGAAAAGAATCAGCTCAGGGGCTCTGCTGAGGCTGAACGCTGTTCACCCTGGGCTGCTCCTCTGGAGCCAACCTGTGAGAAAGAACCTTTGCAAAGTCCTGTCACAGCCTTATCACCCAGTACTCTGCCATAACTGGTGTATACAAAAGGTTCAGAGGGGTAGGCTGAAATAGTGAATGAGAAAACGATCAAAAGAAGGCCTGAAAAAGGAAACTGCGCAGACCAGTACCCCAGTACTAAGATGAGCCCTACTGTTAGCCTAAGAAGCCAGCTGTAATTCTGTCCTTTCTTTTGCAATGTTTGGGCACACCAGAGGCAGCTGTAGGTGCCACTGTGATGTGATTGCCATGGACTGAACAGGGACACCACAGGAAAGGGGGGAGCATAGTTGGCATCAAGATTTAGGACTGAAGCCAACATAAGGTACATATCTAGACCGTGGAAACAAAAACATGCACCGACATAATGATGTTGAACCTGTCTCTCTTGGTCCAAGTCAGCAGGCTATCCCCAGAGAATGCGAGAGCAACAGCTCCCCATGCACACACACACACACACACACACACACACACACCCTTACAGTTCTTTAGCTTTGTAGGGCTTTCCCAATTGTTATCATTGGGTATGTGTGTAGGCTCGGTGATGATCTTTTCTATGTATTTTAGAGATCAGCTTCCAAGCCTGAAGATAATTGAAACTGACTCAAAGTTCATGGGAAGAACCTGGTGTCCTGTTATTAACAAATCCTGAGAGTCTAGTGAGTATTGCACACACTATGATGCTGAAGGAAGTGGTTTTTTGTTTGTTTGTTTTAGGTAGGATCTTGCTCTAGCCCAGGCTGACCTGAAATTCACTATGTAGTCTCAGGCTGGCCTTGAACTCACAGCGATCCTCCTACCTCAGCTTCCCAAGTGCTGAAATTAGAGATTAAAGATGTGTGCCACCACACCCGGCTTTGGATGTGGGGTTAACAGCAGGTACATGAGGAATTTCCACATGCGTCAGGCAGTCTTCACGCCAGCCTGAAGGGAGGTTTGTTCTTGTCGAGATTAGGCAAGTCCATGAGGAAGAGAAGACATGAACGTGGCCTTTCAGATGGGGAGAAGACAGGAGGAGAAGACTGAGAAGTGGAGACTGTGTCAAGGAAAGGATGGTGCCACATGGTTGCCACCTTTGTCTATAAGTTATTAATTTTCCAATCTTTAAAAATGTTTTATTTATTTATTTGTAAGCAGAGAAAGAGAGAGAGAGAGAATGGGTGCACCAGGGCCTTTAGCTACTGCAAATGAACTGCAGATGTATGCGCCACTTTTGTGCATCTGGCTTTATGTGAATACTGGGGAATAGAACCTGGGTTGTTAGGTTTTTTCAGGCAAGCCCCTTAACTCCTGAACAATCTCTCCAGCCCCAATCTTTCCCATTTTGAGCAACAGGGACAATAAGAACAGACATAATGGTGTGTGCATTTGAAGGTCCTAGACATTCCTTTAAGTCAATGGAGGATTTTTGAAAAAGGGAGACACTATGTTTTGTAGGCTAAAGGGAACAATCCAACAGGGATAGCAAACTCAGCGTACACATTCATCTTAACCTGATTTAACTAGCAATCCATGCCCTGTTCCAAAGTCCTTGAATGATATAGTGTTACACATCTGGCCCCTCAAATCCACATCCTCCATCCTCACCTCTTCCCTTTGCCCTAGTTCTCATGCTGGAAGTTCTCTCCTGGAAGAACAGGCAGAAATATCCATCCAGCCCAGACTGTCTTCTCTGTTCATGTGTCTCTTGGCAATGAAGTAAAAGGGCAAGTCGAAGGTTCTGAGGGAGACTGAGCCAACCTGTATGTCATGCCACAAGAGCCCATGTCACCAGCTTTCAAGAATGTCCTGTGAATCTGTTGCGAAACTGTCAACACTGCAGCCCACATTGTGGACCCACGCTACTGTCTGCCTGCTCTTTATTGCTTGTGCAGACAGTGTTCCTTTAGATTCATTTAGAGATAATGATCCAACAAATGGCCAGTTACTGAGCAACGTGATGATTCTTCCCTTCTTCCCAAATTCTAGCCTCTTGCTGAAAGGATGGGACTCAAGAAGTCATACTGATATCATGTCACATTTTCTAATCAGCTGATTGGTCTAGGGGTTTAGGCAACAATCTGGACCAAGTCAATAATCTTTCAAGAGAGCTCTTACACAGGGCTGGAGAGATTAAGTAAGCAGTTAAGTGTGCTTATTGTGCTGGCATGAGGGCCTGACGGGGCCCAAGACCTCCTGATGTCAAATCTCCAGAGCCCACATTATACATCTGGGCATGGCAATGCACACCCATAATCCCAACCTTGTAGGAGATAGGAGACATGGGAGTCTCTGGAGCTAACAAGAATAACAACAAAAGTCAAGGTCTAGGATCAGTAAAAAACTCCAACTCAAGCCAGAATGGGTGGAAGAAGCAATAGAGCAGGACATGGACATGGGGTTTCTGCTCTGACCATCACAGGTCAGGGCACCCTGCCTCCAGCAAGTGCATGGGGTACTGCAAAGGCCCGTGCACACACGCACACACACACGCACACTCCCCACATTACACTACACAGACACTGCATTACATATACACCTAAGCAAAACAAGGGAGAGACAGAGACCCAAGAGACACACAAGTTCAGTTAAGAGGAAATTAGAGCCAGAAGGCCCCAAGATAGCAGTCCAGGAACTGGTTCTGTATGGAACAAAGGAGGAATCACCAGTAAGCCTAATTATGGAAGTCGGAAAGCAAAGAGCCAGAGAGGTCTAGTCTGCTAAAGAGGAGGACTTAGAAGCATGGAGAGAGCCTGCAGCCCATGAAAGGCAGACGGAAGAGATTTTTCTCTAGTCCCCTGTCACGCATTACTCACTTCTTGTCCTCGAAAGACAGCCATGCCCCGATCCTGCCAATAACTCTTTCTTTTTAAATTTTCATTTGAAGTTGGTTGGGAGGATATCTGGCCTTACTGCCAGCATGTCCTAAGTAAGGAAGGTTCCCAACCCAAAGACGTAGTAGTCATTGTCATTTCCTGGCTTGGTTCATAGGTGTTCCATGAACAGTTTTCATGTGCCAAGGGCTGGGGCCATCGAAGAGAACATTGAGAGCCCGGATCTTTCCTCAAGAGTCTCATAAGATATGGCGTGATGAGGTGTGTTCCCACATGCTAAGCACAAGGTCATTTAGCATTCGTATCCCAAGAGGGAAGGTTGGAGGGTTTACTACAGCTGGGGGATCAGGAGAAGGTAAAGGAGTGGAACGCAACCTCAGAGAGTTCACGTGATACAAATGGCTCAGATATAACATGAGTCTGTAAGACCTAACTGATTGTGATTAAGGGGCCTTAAGTGTCAGGCCAAGTTTGCTATCATGGAATCCCAAGATGGGAAGAACCTTGGATGTCCCTAGTCTAACTTAGGAAAAGAACTTGCATCTAGGTTCTTCTTAAGGTGGCCACTGTGACAGACAACACTCCAAATGCTTCTTCATTTTAATGGCAGATGCTCAGAAGCTGCTTTTCTCTCTTCAGTGCCTTAGAGATCTTTCCAGAAAGGTCTTCTCCCTACTAGGAAGTCTTTGAGGAAAGAGAACAAGGCCTTAAGAGCAGAAAGGCATCTGAAAGAGCAACCAGTGAAGGCTGGGAACAGGAGAGGGACACAGGAATGTGCTTCCACATCCACAGCACCTGCTCTGTGAGGTAGGGAGTCACAGTCCCTCTTCCAGTGACGACACCAGCACTGGCAGGGAGCAGGCACTGAGGAGGAGAAGCTGGTCTGTGGTTCATGTGACTCAGATTGCACTGGCCTGGGCTCCCATCTGTCTTCCCTGCTTCCTTCGAGGAAGCATCACTCACACACGAAGGACTTTCAACATGCCACTCACTTCAATGCATGGCTGACTGACAGCAGGAGGCAGAGATGACAGCGGGAAGGAAGAGATTACAGTTGACCCTGCACATCTGTGTGTTTGGCTTCTATGGAATCAACTCACTGCAAATTGGAGCTATTTGAAACAAATACATCTCTACTGAATAGAGTCGTTTTTAAATCATGTGTCCTCGGTGTGGCATAGCAACCATTTCCATTGCATTTCCATGGTATTAGATATGATAAATCACCAGGAGATGATTTAAATTGAAGGGAAAGTGTGCATGCTAGGACATTTTATATAAGGGACTTGAGCATCCCTAGATTTTCATCTCTGTGGGATAACTGGAGCCAATCTCTCAAGATACTGAGGAACAATTATATCCCATGATACAAATTTGGTAAATCTCCCAAGCTTATCTGCCACATATCTACAGAGACATTTAGCAAAGTGGTGGCTTATAATGAACTTTGAGCAAGCCCCCAAATTCCAAAGGCCTTCTCTGTCTTATAGACCTCTCTTGAGACCACACAGAACTTCTGGCTTCTGAAGACAGCAGATGCTATTGCTTCCATGAATAATAGCACGTTGTACCCGGGGAGGGGAGGGGGAGACAAGGAAAGGAATGTGTGCAGATGGGGACAGGAAAGGCAGCATTAGATTGTCTGGTACCGTGCCAGGCTCTAAGTCCCAGAGAAAGTGAGTTGTTCTCCCTCCAAAGGGTGGCACCTTAGGGCATCAAGAGCTTTAGATGGGGTGATGGTGATGGCATCAGGGAGAGGCGGTCTGGCTAGTGGAACCTGCAGGAAGGACTGTTAGCTGCTGGGAGGGCAGGCCAATATAGGCACAGAGAAGAGCAGCTACAACCTTAAGAATCATGGGCTCAGCCTGTGTTGACCACCAAAAGCCCAGCGGCAAGCACAGGTTTCCAAACTTCAAGGTACACTTGAACCTCTGGGGAGCAACTTGGAAATCCTGGTTCCTGGGAAATCCTCTGAGTCTGTGAGTTTGGGAAGGGATCAGAGGTGGCATTTGTGACTGGTTCCTTAGATAATCTCTTGTAGACAAATCTTGGGAATTACTGGACAACAGCAGACAGTTTCTATCACTGCTATGAACTTCTTGCTTCCTTTCATTGCAAGGCAGGCAGGTTGTATGTGCTCTGCTCTTGGAAAAGACCCCCCCCCATAGTGGATCCCTGCAGCTCCGTCTGGCAGCCCATTTGGGTGAGAAGACAGCAGTGTCGTGTGTGTTCATGTGGGCGTGCAACTGGGACAGAGTCCTCTCTAGAGGCCACAGCTCGAGGCCAGGACAAAACCACTTCCGTTCTCGGGTTACAGGATGATTATTTAAGGAAGAGCGCTTGAAGGACTCAAAAGAAATTAAATGGGCCTGTTTCTCCAGAAATTATGCATGTGCTTTGCTTTGACAAATAGTCCCCATGCCCTGCATGCAAGAGGAGCCAGGTTCTCAGTGAAGCTGTGTTCTGAAGGTCTCCAGCAGGGGAGTATGTTTTTCTAGCAGGAAAGCCACATGAAAGTCTTCCCAGAAGTATCTCGCTGTTTCCATGACAGAGCCTTTCAGGGCAAAATGGAGAACCAGGGAGTCTTGTCTGGGAAAAAGAGACAGACTAGGCCTAAAACACTGATTTCTGGCTCAAGTTTCCCAGTGAAATTTGAAGGAGGAAATTTCTGTGTCTCCTGATTCACCTTGGGGAAGTCTTTGGAGTCCCAGAAGAGGGCAGGAAAAATCTGTTTCAGGTTGGTACTAGATTTGCACCCCAAATGAATCATCCCCCATGTAGGCCCCAATATCACTGGCCTCACATTAGCTGGGGAAGGACTCCATTCCTCTGCCTCCACCTGACCTCGACTTTAGCTTTTTTTTTTTTCTGGGAAGAATTAGTCCACCTTTCAGAACAAGAGAAGATCATAATAGTATCATGTAAGGCCTCACTCACCTCTGGATGTGAACTTAAGTGGGTTCCACAGGTCTATTTAATATGAATTGAACAATCGGTGCTACTGTGCCAGATCTGGAAAATCAGAAATAAGTAAGATGCAGTCCCTGTTCTCACATTTAGGTTCTACAGGGATGACAGTTGGGCAAATCTCAAGGACAGACTCAGCTAAAGATGAGAAGAAAGTGGTGGAAAGACAAGTCTGGAAGGAAGGCATCAGGCAGTGCTTACTGGAAGGACGATCTTTGCACGGGCTCTTGAAGGATGAAAGAGTGGAGGGTCTGGAGAAGGGGCATATAGAAGAGCAGAGATTAGCCTATTCCTGGTGCCGGGGCATACAACAAATAGCCCAGGACTACTAGCAAGTGGAAAGGCAAAGAAATGAGTAGGAGATGAAAATGGAGGAAGAGCAAGGGCCAGGCTAGAAGGTGCATTCAAGGTGAGCAATAAAGAGCCATTGAGGGAATGATAGCTAGCAAGCAAGGAGTGGATTCAGAGAGAAAACTACAGATAAAGGATGAAGTTGACCAATGTCAAGCTAGACAATGAACAGAAAGGACAGGATCAAGAGACCTTTTAGAACCAGAGAAAACAAATGATTACTTCACTGTAGGGAATAGGAAATTTTCAAGATTTTCTAATATATGATGTTGATTCTTAATTTTGACAATTGGCGGGGGATGGTAGGATGATTTGGCAGTTCTTCACAGGGGTTCCAGAGAACCTCCATTCAACACTTGGGCTTTTGATTTCCTCCCTAGTGACCAGTTTCTTAACCTTCTCTGTGCTTCGATTTTCTCTTCTGTAGAGGGTGAACAAATTGTATGGTACAACTATTAGTTTTCACTACTTTTCATAAGCCGACAAGGTATCACTCATTCATGGGGTACCTGGTGTATATCACTGTTAATTCGGTGGAGCTCTTGGGCTGCCCATTTTTATTATCTGTAAACACATAGGACAATCCTGTTCAGTGATAAATTCTTTGCAAAAAAAAAAAAAAAAAAAAAAAAAAGACTCTTGCCGGGCATGGTGGTGCACGCCTTTAATCCCAGCACTTGGCAGGCAGAGGTAGGAGGATTGCCATGAGTTCGAGGCCACCTTGAGACTATATAGTGAATTCCAGGTTAGCCTGGGTTCATACAAGACTCTACCTCAAAAAAAAAAAAAAAAAAAAAAAAAAGACTCTTGAAAAACAGGAGGTCTAAGAAAGTGATGTTGCTGGGGCATAAAATAGAAGATTTAAGGAGGAATCACTACCAATTAGCATTGAAGAACTTGGAGCTTCTCAAAAACAGCACCCTCCAAGGCTCAGGGACCATTGCAGAAGAGGGGGCGGATAGAATGGAAGAGCCAAAGGAAGGGTATGACTTCTTACAATGCAACTGCCCAGACAGAAACTGGCCTCGATATCCATGACCTTGCAATGCCTAGCAATACCTCCGCAAGACCCTCAAAATAGAAGAAAAAGATGATGACATCAAATTAAAAGAGAGACTAATGGAGAGAGGGAGGGAATATGATGGAGATTGGAGTTCTAAAGTCGAATGGGGGAGGGGAGAGAAATATCATTTTGTATGTAAGTATAGAAGTTGTCAATAAAAAAATATCTTTTTTAAAATTAAAAAAAAAAAAAACTTTGTAAAGCTTCCTTGGTAATGTGCCTGTGAAGCTAAGAGCACTGTGATGGGTGGTGTTCTAAAAACCGTCATCACTCACAAATACAAAGACAAGTCCATAAATTACAACCTGTTACACTTGGATGACCATGTAACAAACAGATCATGTAACAAACAGCACATGGCAGGAGCTTCAGCATCCTTCCTGCCACATCCACTCCCACCAAGAATAACGTTTGTCTTGACTTTTGTGGTAATCACCTCCCAGTTTTCTCCCACCACTCATAAGCATGTACTCTTGACTCCTGTCAAGTGTCCGGAATGCCGGTCATCTTTGCCCTCCCTGCAGTGGAATCTGAGCGTGAACTCTTGTGTCTCTCTCCACGTGGAGAGAAACATTACTTGTTATGTAGCAGTAAGCAACAGATGCTGCAACTTCTTCATGTTGGATACAACGTCTCAACATGCTCTGACCTCGGCCCTTAGAATTTTTACCAAAATAGCTAGCTCCTGAATTTTTGTGAGTTTCATTTTCGTCTATATGCTTGTATTTTTTTTTCACCAAGAAAAACTAGGATAATTGCTATTTCTGACCATTGAGGATCAATCATCATTATATGAGCAGCACAGGAGGCTGTGTGATGCCATGGATCAGAAAGGCCACATGTTAAATCAGTTGTAGAGAGCTGGAGGGATTGCTTAGTGGTTAAGGTGTTTGTCTGCAAAGCCAAAGGACCCAGGTTCAATTCCCCAGGACCCAGATGCACAAGGTGGCGCATGTGTCTGGAGTTCATTTGTAGCAGCTGGAGGCCATGGTACACCCATTCTCTCTCTCTCTCTTCCATTTTCTTTCTCTCTCAAATAAATAAAAATAAAATATAAATACATAAATAAAATCAGTTTTAGAGACCATAAAGTCAAATAGCTCTATAGGTGTCTATAGTACTATAGTTTGAGGTAGGGCAGTGAAGGTGTATGGATGGATGTGTTGGCTAAAAACAAATTGGTTCTGGAGGTCTTTATTATCAAAACCAAGTAATAAATAGTATTTTCCAGATTAATCAACAGCTGCCAGAAGTTGTGTTGATTTTTGTAACAAGTAAACCATGTTGAGAAAAGCTGCTACCAAAGTGAATACACAATGAAAGATTATGATAATTCATGGCTGTTCTCCCAGATCCATGCATGTTAGCACAGACCAAACAAACATGTTGAATAGAGATATGGCCAGTCACCATCCCTGCATTTTTCAAGACCATGCTGTGACCCTCAATTTCTGCAATACCTTCAACAGTCTCTCTATTCCCTTGTGGGGGTAAGGGAGTCTACTGGCTCCCACTTGACTTACAGGGTGTACTCCATGAAGAAGGAAACCGGTGTGGAAATTCCACTAAGAACTTGGTGTGTCTATTCCTCAACGTATCAGGTCTGGAGCTAGGGCAATAACTTTAAACCAGACCAAAACTCCAACGAGCATGTGATTGCCAAACCCCTAGTCCTGACAGCAGGCAGTCTTCTAAAACCAACACACAGCAATTCGTGAAATAACTTCCTTCTTCCTCACACAGTCATACTAGTGTGTGTGTGTGTGTGTGTGTGTGTGTGTGTGTGTTTACTTGTACAAAACTAGAAAGAAGGGGTTAGAGAGATGACTTAATGGTTAAGGTGCTTGCCTGCAAAGCATAAGGACTCAGGTTCAATTATCCAGTACCCACATAAGCCAGATGCACAAGGTGGTGCATGCATCTGGAGTTTGCAGTGGCTAGAGGTCCTGATGTGCCCATTCTCTCTCTCTCTCTCTCTTTCTCAAATAAATGACAATAAAATATTTTTTTAAAAAAACTAAAGGGGCTGGAGAGATGGCTCAGTGGTTAAAGGCACTTTCTTGCAAAACCTAATAGCCTGGGCTAGATTCCTCAGTAGTACCCATGTAAAGCCAGATACACAAAGTGGCGCGTGCATCTGGAGTTTGTTTATAGTGGCAGGAGGCTCTGGCATGCCCATCCTTTCTCTCTCTCTTTTTCTTTCTGTCTGCCTGTTTCTCTCTATCTCTCTCAATAAATAAATAAATGGTCTAATGGAACTAAGAACTGGCTCAAGTCTAGGAATTGATGCAGTGAGCTGTGATTCCTTACTGTGATTGAGTCATCTCTATCCACCAGACTTGAGGAGGCCACATGATAATTTCAGTCAAGGGTAACACAAAGTCAAAGAGCCCTGCTGGTCAAGCCATCTGATGAAATGCAGGCTCTGCTGGCCCATTGCTGATAACATATCCTTTGCTTGGCTTCTGTCACCTGACCATCTCTTCAGCCCCATGAATTTCCAGGAACAATCTGAAATGGTGACAAATATGACAGTTGTTTTAAGGTAAATTGCTATAGTTATTTGAGGTGCAGTTATTGGTGGGATGCTTTTTGAAATAATGACTCCTGAAAAAAATACTTCCAACAGCAAAATGCTGAATAGAATTAATTTATAGGGGATTATTTTTATGGATGTTAATTAAAAGAATCAATCAAGGGTGATCAAGGATAACACAAAATAATTTGTGTGCTGCATATAACTGTAAGGTAGTTGGGCACAAGCATAAGAAGGGGCTCAGGCATTTAGTATGTCATGTGTTTGTAGACTTGATTAAGTATTTTGAGTAAAAGCTTGTCAGGATTAGTGCTAAACTTCTGATGGTTAATGAGGAAGTATTGAATGGTATGGTTTTGGCAAGGCCCCTATTTGTTGAATATCTTTCTTGTCACATAAGTTGTGAATAATTGATCCTGAGCATTTAGATAGTATTGTGGTCAAGAAGGTGTGGATACAGATATGGAGAAAGGCCAGGCAAGGCTGGTTAATTCCTAATGTTACTAGTATCACACCTAGTTGACTTGAAGTAGTGAAAGCTGCAGTTTTTAAAAATATCATTCCATGTAAGTGCACAGATGGCTGCAAATAATGTAATTATAGCCCCTAGATATGGTATGAGGCTTTAGGTTAAGTTATTGCTTATTGATGAGTAAAATTAACTAAGTAGAAAAATTCTAGCTACATCTATTGTACTCAAATGGAGTAATGCTAGTAGAGGTGGTGGGCCTCCTATGGCTGGAGGCGTCATGGGGTTTAGTCCCCATTGCACTGGTTTACCCGTTGCTCCTAAAAGTAATCCAATAAATGGCAAAATGTCAATATTGTTAGTTGTGATAACGATCTGTTGACTTTCTCATGAATTTGTATCAAGAATAAATCATGCTATGGATAGAACCAATCCAAAGTCTCCAGTGTGTTTGTAGAAGACGGCTTGAAGGGCTATGGGCTATGCCTCTGTTCCCGTGTGCTGTGTGATGTTCCATAGGGAAACGGGAGCGACAGAGCAAAGAAACAATTCTAGCCCCATGAAGCCATGCGTTTATGAGATTATTTACTGGGTGAGCGGCTGCATACAGGAGGTTGGGTGACTGTCAGGTAGAGCTGTCACTGAGTCACCCGCCCAGCATAGATGATGCTTAGATGCATCTTTGGAGCTGTCTGGCCAACTTGCAGGCAGTCTTTTCTCCAGCAATTGTACTAACCTTGGGTGTGGAGGTGGGTGCTCCTGACTCTTGTGAGTTTCGTGAGCCTCATGAGCCTCCTGTCTTTTGTACTTTATTTTATTTTTTGCAAGCAGAGATAGAAAGAAGACAGAGAGAATGGAGACAGAGAGAATTGATGCACCAGGGCCTTCAGCCACTGCAAACAAACTCCAAATACATGGGCCACGTTGTGCATCTGGCTTTAGGTGGGTGCTGGGGAATTGAACCTGGGTTGCTAGGCTTTGCAGACAAGCACCTTAACTGCTGAACCATCTCTCCAGCCCCTGAGCCTCCTAAGTCTCTGGAACTTCCTGACTTTTATGAACTATCCTCTTCTTCCTCACTCCAGGAAAGCAAGTTTCAATTCAGAAGAAATAGCTATATAATACCATGTGACTCTTGACGGATCTAGCTGCTATGGGCTTTTTGGTTTGCAGATAATAGCTCAAAGCCTTGATGGAGGGAACATCTCTTGGATCCTCTCAGGAGCATTAATAAAAGGTGGGCAAGCTGGTCTCACGAATAAGCTTACTGCAGTGTTCTGATCACATGTGCCTGTGGCTATGGGCTTTGGATGACCAAGTACTTGCTTCCAAGAACAGTTGAATGAAAATAGGGAGGGTAACAGGAGCCAGGCAAGATGGCACATGCCTGTCATTACAGCATTTGGGAGGTGGATGCTTATATTTAAGGGTCCTTGATGCCTTTAAACATAATCATCTCTGAAGTCATTAACCTGTTTCTTTGTTTTTGTTTTTGTCTTTTGAGGTAGGTTTTCCCTGTAGCCCAGGTTGACTTGGAATTTACTATAGAGTTTCAGGCTGGCCTCAAACTCACAATGATCCTCCTACCTCTTTTTCCAGAGTGCTGGCATTTTTTTGTTGTTGTGTTTGTTTGCTTGTTTGTTTGTTTATTGAGACATAGTCTCATTCTAGAACAGGCTGGCCTGGAACTCGCTCTGTAGCCCAGGCTGGCTTCAAACTCATGAATAACCTCCTACCTCAGCTTCAGGAATGAGCCATCACACCTGGCCTTAAGTATAATCAAACCTTCCTTTACATTATATGAAGAAAGTTCTAGCACATCTATTTTACTAGGTATAAGCCATTACTGAATTTAGGCTTTAGTCAGTGAAGTCACACAAACTGTGAGGACCACTCCAATTCACGTGAAATAGCTTATTAAATGCAGAACCTCTTTTCACTGTGTGTCTTTAGACGTGTTCGGCCTGGTTCAGCATTTTATTCCCCCTACAGTGATTCAGCATAATTAAGAGGCCTTTTTGCAAGCATGTCCTTCAGGTTTTTGTAACTATAAGCTGGTAATTCTAAGCTGGGAAAGTAGTGGTTCCCCAAATCCACCCCACTGCAATCAAACCACGCATCATCACAGAAAAACCTCAAGGGCAAACGGCAAACTGTGTGGCTGTCTACACGGGGCCCATTTTGATATCTGAGTGCTGTTCCAGTCTGGGAGCAAAGGGCCTTTCCCTAGTGATGGCTCTGCCACTTGGTGCTCTGCCATCCTTTTGAAAGCTGATGTTGCTACTTCGCAGTTGCCATGGCCCCAGGAAAAAGGGAGCTCTTAATGGGAACGTTTAATTTTTGGCTGATTCACTGACTCTTCTGATTGGGCTCCAAGATTTCACCTTATTTGCATGCACCAATCAGAGCCTGTTTGTGTCTATATAAGCTCTGCACTCAGCTTTTCTGTGCACAGATCCATCAGACTCCTCCTAGGGTGGCAGACCTGCCCTCCCCTGATTCAGCAGCTGTCCCCATAGACCCAAGTCCCCTGTAGGTGCTTTGGGTGGGTTCCTGCATCTGTTCCTGCCTCTGACAGTCCCCTGGGACTGCTTGACCTTGGGATGCTGGACTGGAGAGCTTCCAGGACCATTGGCGCTCTGGCCTCTAAGCCTGTTGCATCCTCCAAAGGCCCAGAGCTGTTTTTGGCACCAATCTGCTTTTCTACTTGGGTGCACTCGAGGAGAGACCCAGTGGGACCTGATGTCTTGGCAACCTCTGGCTCCTGCTTCAGAGGGGTCCCGCTGCTGCCCTCATGGCCTCTGGCTCCTGATCCTATGGGACCTGCTATTGCTCTGTCTGTCCCCTTCCATGCTTCGTGATGGGCATCCTGAAGCTGGTCAGAGATTCTGAGCTGTAACACTTTCTTGTCCTCTTGATTGGCAACCCACTGCCACAAGGAGTTACCACTGCAGTTTTGTAAGGTCTCTGTTAGCAAACCTGTGACCACCTTGAAGTTGTTATAGTCCCATGTAATTAAATCCGTTTGTTCACTCTTTACTCTCTGTCCAGTCCATTCTTTGGGTGGAGAGACAAGGACCTGACAAGAAGAGTAGACCACTTCCATAGCGACACATGGATCACACCTTAAACTTTAACCCCAGGGACACCAAAACTTCCATCTAGTTACGGTCTAGGAGAAGCAATAAGAGAAGCTGGGGTAAGTACTGAGAAAAATCACTAGTTTCTCGCAAGGAACCTCAGGTTCTTTGTTTTGATCCAGGTCCAACCAACTCCCGCTTAGAAGAGAGATGGAGTTCTTTTCAAAATTTATTTTTAGAGAGAGAGAAAGAGAGAATTGGTGCACCAGAACCTCAGCCACTGCAATTGAGCTCCAGATGCTTCATCACCTAGTGGGCATGTGTGACCTTGTGCTTCCTCACCTTTGTGTGTCTGGCTCTTACATGGAGTCTGGAGAGTGGAACGTGGGTCCTTAGTCTTGGCAGGCCAGTGCCTTAATCACTAAGCCATCTCTCTAGCCCGAGATGGAGCTCTTTAGATAAGAGAGGATGTGCTGTTTCTTAGCCAAGTGTGAGCCCAAGCTCCCCAGCTTCCATGAATCTTCCCAAATGACTCTGCCCCAGTCCAATAGGACCTGGGGGAGGGGAGACTTCTTCTCGCGATCCCAATTTACCTGAGAGACTCTCTGCAGATATGATTTCAAGGTCATTATTTAGCACTACAATAGACCCTAGATTTGATTTTCAGGAATCTTGTTCTTGTAGCCACAGGAGCTAAGGATTTTCTTTAGTCAAACCTTGCATTAGAACTTTAAAAGTCTAGGATCATCTTTTCTTTTCTTTTTCTCTTTTTTTCTTTTTCTTTTTTTTTTTACTTTTTTTGTGTGTATGTGTCTGTGTATGCATGTCCATATGTATGTGAGCGCATGTGTGTGTGCGTGTGGAGACTAGAGGGCAATGTTGGGGATGTTCCTCAGTCCTTCTCCACCTCACTTTTTGGAGACAGAGTCTCTCAGTGAACCCCGAGCTCACTGTTCGGACCAGCCTAGCTAGCCAGCAAACCTTTGGGATCGCTTGTCTCCGCCTCTCCAGGACACAAATTCTGGAGATCTGACTTTGCTGACTGAACCATCTCCCCAGCCCCATTCTTCACTTTTTGAGACAGGTTCTCACTGTACAGCCCAGGCTGGTCCTGAATCACGATCACTCTTTCTCCTTCCTCCTCTCTAGTGCAGGGATGATGGCTGCATGCCACCAGCCCCAGCTCCCTTCACCCTCCTTATTACTCCAGTGTTCTATGGAGACAACTCTGTGGTCATCCAAAACCTTACCTTCTATCAGCACTTAATCATAGGTGTTGACAGGTGCGAGTTAACAGTGTTGACACTGCATCCTATGGCAGTGTCCCCTTTACTTATTGACATCAGGGTTATTGATGCCCTTAAACGTAACAAAATCGAAGAACCAATTCAGAGAACCCCTTCCTTAGTGTCTTTCTTCATGGTTTGGTCAGGAACGTCTACTTATTCTGTGACATGAAGAATTTCTTACAGGATTTGTGTCCCATATAACTGTGCGAGAAGGTCTGGAAGATAAATTTTACTATGCAGTGACCACAGAGGGCCAGAGCTATGGTCTGAAGGTTTGTTGCTGCCAAAAGTCAGCGGGAGGCTTCATCTTCCAAGGCAACAGTATGGAGGTGGTCAAGCAGTTAAGGGACATAATGAGGTTTTGGGGGATGCTGCTCTTGGACGCCCCTCTTGAGGGAGAGAGTTGGATCTTGCAGGAATCAAGTCCATCACAAGTGGTTTGTTGTAAAATGAGACCAGCTTTCTCAGCTTGCACTCTTGCTTTCTCTCTGCATGATTCTCTCTCTTGCGTGAATTCCTCCCCATGCTGCTGTCTACCAGGAGGCTCTTACCGCAAGATCATGGTGGCACCAGAAGCCCATTGCCAACCCCCCATATATCTCATTTCTGTGTCACCACATCTGTAAGAAAGTTATCATTGCTATTTTAGAGAAAACGATTTTTTTTTTTTTTTTTTTGGCCAAAACATTAGGGATGCAAGACTCCAGGAGAGACATAAAGCGATTAAGATTTTATCTTTGCTGTCAGAAGCAGGCAGGGGTGGTATGGTGAGTGTGACAACCCACACCAGGGCGATGAAGACCCACACTGAGGCTGAGAGCTCAGCACTGACGTAGAACTAAAGCACACCCTCTAAGGCCCAGGGGAGTGTGTGGAAGAGGGAGTGGAAACAATGAAAGAGTCACAGGGTTGGTGGGAATATCCAGAGACATCGCCCTGCCCACAATGACAGACTTTTCTGCTCTCACAACTTATAACCCATAACTCTATAGTGAATACCAAAAATCCCACTAAGGAGGGTCCTCAGTGGGGTGGAGACAGGGAGGAGGGAAATGATGGTACCAACACATGATGGGTTCATGCAAAGTTTCTACTTAATAATAAACAATTAAAAGAAGCAAGGAGTGGTAAACTTTTTTTTTTTTTGTATAGGGACACACGATTATAATTGAATCTTTGTAGTTTATATGAACTCCATTACAACCACTCAACTCTGCAACTGAAGAAAGAGCAGTCATAGGCAAATGCAAAAATGAATGGGCCTTCCTTTATTTGGGTAAAACTTTACTTATAAAAGCAGGCATGTTCATGCTCCAGTCAAACTTTATTCACCAAGGCAGGTCTGTAAGCTATAATTTGCCAACCCCTGCACCACCAAAGTCCAGGGCAAAGAGACTCGTAGTGCAAACAGCTCATGATGAGGTCCCAGTCGAGAGGTATATGCAAAGTGCTGCAGAGGGAGGGTGTAACTGGCCGGGGACTGTGGTGAGGCTTCCCAGGCAGTGTTCTGGAATACAAGCTCTGTGGCTTGTATGTCCAGGTTGCCGCCATCTAAGAACCTGGAAGCAGTTTGAAGACAAATAGAGGGTGAGCCCTAAAGCCTCTCTCTTATCAGAACCTGTGTATCCCCTGGGCTGAGCCTGTGATGCGGGGGTGGCAGTCCACTCCGCCCCCTGCCACCCTATCCTCTAGGAACCAGCTCCTAATGCTTCCAGAAACCCAGTGTTTCTAAGTCAAGGTAACCTACAAGCTGAGGACTCAGCATGCCGCAGTCCTAAATGATACTTCCTTGTGTGGCAGCCTCAGTGCCTTCTGACCCGGAGCTTCTTATAAACAGCATGTTCTAGAGGATGCCCCAGCCCATTCACGCCTGACCTGTGGGATAACACCGAGGGATGGGTATGCAGTGAGGCATTGTGCAAGCAGGAACTCTCTAAAACAAGAGACACTGCTTCAAAGGGGAAGGTAGTGATTTCTGATGAGTGGAAGGCTTGAATAATGACTAGAGGACTATGTAAAGGAGAAGATCTAATCTGGAAACAAATCTTGGGTTTAAGAGTCTTGTCACAAGCTCCATCGGGATCCTGGGCAGTTTTCTAACTTCTCTTAACTTCGTTTCTTGACTTGAAAATGGAGGCTATACATCCCTCATAGGGCTGCTGTGATAATTAAATGAGAACATCATCCAAGTTCCCAGCATGCACTAACATGGCGGGCAATGTACTGCAGTCCGCTTCTTTGCTGCACACATTTACAAGAATCCCTTGCCTTAACTTACATGGAGTTGTTTCATGGACTCCCAGAAACAAAAGGATATGACATCAGAGGATCTCCTTTTGTGCTCCCCAAATTGAGCATACATAATGGAATATTTATTAAAACAAAAGAATTTAATTGGATGGCTATTGTAGGAGTCTTAAAAGAATATTTTCATGTATTTATTTGAGAGAGAGAGAGACAGAGAGAAAGAAGTAGACAGACAGTGAGAATGGGTGTGCCAGGACCTCCCATCACTGCAAACAAATTCCAGATACATGCGCCACTTTGTGCATCTGGCTTTACATGGGTGCTGGGGAATCAAACCCCTACCTTCAGGCTTTGCAAGCAAGTGCCTTTAACAGCTGATTCATCTCTCCAACTCCAGAATTTTTAAATGCTTAATACTTCTGATGCATGTAAGTCATTTTGGACTCCAATATAGTGTTTCTATTTCAAACTGAATAGTTTTCTTTTTTTGATTTTTAACTATCTCTATCGACAAAGATTTCACCAAGGTTTAGAGAGGGAGGGGAAACTTAAATTTTTTTGGTTGAACCCTACTTAAAAGTATATTGCTTGGGGCTGGAAAGGTGGTTCAGTAGTTAAGGCACTTGTCTACAAAGCCTAAGGACCAGAGTTCAATTCTCTAGTACCACATAATGCTAGATATACAAGGTGGTACATGTGTCTGGAGTTCGTTTGCAGTGGTTGGAGGTCCTGACATACCCATTCTCTCTCTCACGCTCTTTCTCAATTAAATAAAATATTATATATATTGCTCAATGACCTGGTATCAGGCATGGACACCTATTTCTTTAAGCCCTACATAAAATAAAAGAAGTTGACTGTAGGCAGAGAGGAGTTTGCTTTTCTTAATGCATCACGAATCCTAAGAGACCAGGAAAGCAAGAAATGATGAAAGCCATGGTTTTTTTCTCAGTCACTTGGTGCTGATGCCCCTGCAAAAAGCCACCACAGGCAGCTCAGAGGGGACTCACAGAGAGTGGGGACAGGGAATGGGAACGGAACCCAGACACAGAAAAGCAAGGACTCAAGTGGGCTAGGGGAGCCTCCAGACGCACAGGCAGACTCTGGACTCAGCACCCAGGTTGCAGCCTTCTCAGGACAGAGGCTTTCTTCCACCATCTTCTTTTTAGCCTTGAGATTTGTGGTGCCCTGGCTTTGGCTGTGAGCCACTTGTCACTTGTGGTGGCAGTTCTCCTTTTCCTTCCCTTTGCGCCTTTCAGATTTCCCCATTGTGTGCAATGTCCCTGGGAAAAGGCCTGAGTTATGGGGCCTCTGTGTTCTGAGGATCAATGCCCATGACTCAGCAAAGTGAGGGGAAGGGCACCTTAACACCCTGGCCTGGTCCAGGCTCCCCCTGGGGAGCACTGTGGAGGATTTTTTTTTTTTTTCTCATGTGAGGGTCTGGAAAAGGCTGAAAGGGGCATCTTAGGACAATGATCTTTAGAGGGTTTTTTTTTTTTTTCAATTCTCATTCTCAGATGCTCAAAGGTGTGTGGCCCCCAAACAAAGTCATCTGAGGAGGAGCAGATGGAAGTGAGGATGGATGACTCAGGATACCTTAAAGCTGTGCTAAGATGCTCAGACAACAGAAATGAGGAAGAGAGCTTAGTCCAGTGCCTGGGCTCTCCTAGTCTGATACTGGCTGCAATTTCATGATGGGACAGGAGTTCGAGTTGATGTGCAGATGGAATCCTGACGTAGCAGATAGATTCGGAGTGTAAAGAGTGAAGACCGTCTTCAAATCCTCACTCGGTCTAGTATCTGTGTGGCCTTGGGCTAGTGGCATGACCTTACTGAGCTTTTTTTGGTCTTGAGCCAAGTAGTGATAAGATTAACCTTATATCTCTGAGCTGTAGGGCTACTGAGAGCATCAAATAGAACAAGAGAAAGTGTTTGTGATTCCTGAACTTCTTTGGATGTAACCGTACTGTCCAATCCCCTAATTGTAGCGAGCAGATCACCAAGTCTGGAGAAGTTAGGAAACTACATGAGACCACCCGGTGTTGGTCCAAGGCAGTGTCTGTTAAGGCCTTCTGTCTACCAGGGTCTCCGGGCTAAAAGCTTTTCGGGGCATGACCTTGAGATTATGACACAGCCCCAACCTCCCAGTGGAGTTTCATCTCACTCCTGGTTTTATTTTGTGATAATAAACATTACACACACTCACAAAAAGCACAAAGAAGAAAACAAACATTTTCATGATTCAGCTGTGTGCCTAGACCTACTATTGAAATTATGTTGTAGAATCTTCTGGCACTTCTCTATCTATGTGCATTTTTAGACATAATTAGAATACTGGTTCTGTTTTCATCTGAGCTTGTTATGTGCATTGCCATTAAAATATGTGTCAATGTTTAACATTTGCATAATTTTCTTCATAGTTACATACTAACAAGGCTTCTACTGCTGAAGTTTTTTTTTTGTTTTGTTTTGTTTTTGTTTTCAAGGTAGGGTTTCACTGTAGTTCTGGCTGACCTAGAATTTTCACTGCAGGGTGGCCATGAACTCACAGCAATCCTCCTACTTCTGCCTCCCAAGTGCTGGGATTAAAGGCGTGAGCTACCATGTCCAGTTCACTGCTGTAGTTTTGATCTGGAATGTCCACTGAAGGCTCATCGGTTAAAGACTCAGCTACCAGCTCATGATGCTATTGGGAAGTAGTGGAACTTTTAGGAGTTGGGCTGTAGTGGAAAGCAGGTAGGTCATTGAAGGCATACTCTCTGTGGTGGTTTGATTCAGGTGTCCCCATAAACTTAGGTGTTCTGAACACTAGGTTCCCAGCTGATGGAGATTTGGGAATTAAGGCCTCCTGGAGGCAGTGTATTATTGGTGGCAGGCTTATGGGTATTATAGCCAGTGTCCCCTTGCCAGTATTTGGTACACACTCTCCTGTTGCTGTGGCCCATCTGATGTTGGCCTAGAGGTGATGCCCACTTTCTGCTCGTGCCATCCTTTCCCCCTGCCATCATCATAGAGCTTCCCCTCAAGTCTGTAAGCCAAAATAACCCTTTTTTCCCACAAGCTGCTCTTGGTCGGGTGATTTCAGCCAGCAATGCAAACCTGACCGCAACGCTCTCGAAGGGTACATTGAAAGCCTGCTCCCATCCTATCTCTCTTTTACTTCCTATCTGCAATGACACAAACTGGCCTCTTCCACCTTGGTGTGCTGCTTCAGCACAGATCCAAAAGTAAATGGGTCAACCAGCCATGGATTGGAACCTCTGAAACTGTGGGCCAAAGCAAACCTTTCCTCTTTATACCTTGAGTATGTCTGGTATTTTGTAACAGTAGTGCAGAGCTGACTACCATGGACATGGAGGCTCTCTCCTCATTCTTCATTACCATGAACAAGGGCTGAGCACTCTCACATGGACATTGCTACACTGCTGGTCCCACTTGAAGTCCCAGCACTGTTCATTCAGTCCAGAGAGCAGTGCAGACATGACAGTCTGAAGCTCACCTGTTCCACATTGCACTAAATGCTGTACGTGCTGCCCCTAGATGGCAAGCACCTCCTAGTCGTTGTCCTAGGCGATTCTGGTCACTTTCTACAACTCTTTAGTGTCTTGACTTTTGTAGAGACTCACAAATCCTAATTTGCCCCAAGTGCTATAGGCCAGCCCTGATGAGGGATATGGTTTAAAAACAGCACCCAGGGCTGGAGAGATGGCTTAGTTGTTAAGGCATTTGCCTGCAAAGCCAAAGGATCCAGGTTCAATTCTCCAGGACCCACGTATGCCAGGTGCACAAGGTGGCACATGCATCTGGAGTTCGTTTGCAGTGGCTGGAGGCCCTGGCATGCCCATTCTCATTCTCTCTCTCTCTCTCACTCTCAATACATATATACAGTACCCAGCAGCTGTGGCCCTAATTTGTTTTTTTTTTAGGAAAATGTATTTCATTTAAATGTGTATATTTTATGACAAATTTTTATTTTTGTCCTATGTTATTCCCAGAGTTTTGTTGTTGCTATGGTTTTCGCTGTTTTGTTTGAAAAGGGGTCTTGCTCTCAGGCTGGCTTTGAACTCACCATCCTTCTGGCCCTTCCTCCTAAGTACTGTGATTTCAAGTGCATGCTGGCTCCATGGCTTCTGAGCTTGTGAGACAGCCCAGCATCATGGAAACAACAAGAGGTGACAGGGCCTACGTGCGTCATGATACACAGGAAGCAGAGAAAGAGGCTATAAGAAGAGACCAGGGCAGGATATACCCCCCCCCAAGGACACACCCGTAGTAACCTACTTCCTCCAAATAAGCCACACCCCCTATTTTTCACGACCTTCCGGTAGTGCTGTCACATTATGAATACATCAAGGGAGGAATCCATTCACCATCTCATCATCGCTGAAAATCATCACAGACAAGGCCAGAGGGGCTTTACTAATCAAGATGACCCTCACTCCAGTCAACAACAGTGCTTACTATCACAACCTGTATCTGTGGCCTTGTGAAGTCCCCTCCTCTAACCTGCCCTGCTCTGTGTCTTGCTCTGTGGCCCGAGACTCCAGGAACACTCATTACTGCTGCCATGGGAGAAGCCTGACCCTCCTGACAAGGCTGTCGTGCTGTGAGGACTCCGTGCTGACCACAAAGAGCAGACCCCCAGCCTGGTGCCTGTCCTTGCAGCCATCCCAATGTAGCACCAAGCTCATGGGGGAGAGCTCATCATGGATGCTAAGTCCAGTCTGAAGATACTCTCCAGCCTGCCCTCCACCTGATAGTCACCAGACTCCAGGCAGGAACCACTGGGCAGCTGAACCCAGTCAATGCCTACTGCCAGACACGCTCATGCGTGGTTGCGCCAAGCAGCCATATTTGTGATGGCACATTATGCACTCGATAATGCAATTCTTCCTTCATGTATTACTTCGTATTTTAGGGACATTAGACACTATCACCATATGAACTTATTGAGCACCTTTTATATAAAGACTAAGATAGGTCAGAAGATTAAGAGGCAACAGTGCATGGGCTGATCATGTTCAGAAAGCCCTGGAAGATACACACAGAAAGCAATGACCCTGTGGAGTGAGGTCCTTAAGGAAGAGGATCCTCATGCGGAGCAGCCACTTACCAGGATTGAGGTGATTCTGCCTCCAGAAGAGGAGAGGACTTGCTATCATGACCACATGAGTTACATCTTCAAGAGTGCCAGTGACTTCCTTGTAGACCCAGGATGGGAAGGAGATGTACGAGCAAAGAGGCAGAACTCCTCACACCAGTCCCCGACAGGGCGGAGGACAAGGTCCTCCTCCCCCGGAGTGTGCTGTGCTGCCCTCTCCACTTCCCTTCATCAGCATGTTGATAAGAGTTGCAAAGCAATTCTTTTGTCTTTGTGGGTTTGTTTGTTTTGAAATTTGGCATCACTCTACAATGGAGGCTGCTCTGGAAATAATTATGACCCTAACTTACAGTGATCCTCCTGCCTCAGCCTCTCAAGTGCTGATATTGTAGGCAGGAGCCACCAAACTTGGCTCTTATCAACTTTGGCAGGGGGTTCAGAGCAAGAGTGGGCAGTAGGACTGGCTTTGCCATCTCTTGTTGTGTTAGTTTTCTCCTCACTATGATAAAACATCTGAGAGCGATAAACCTCAAGCAGAAAAGAGTTATCTTGGCTCACAGTGCAATGTTTCAGCCCATGGCCAGCTGGCTTGTTTGCTTTCTTTTCTTTTCTTTTCTTTTCTTTTCTTTTCTTTTCTTTTCTTTCCTTTCCTTTCCTTTTCTTTTCTTTTTGTTTCTTTTCTTTCCTTTCCTTTCCTTTCTCTTTCCTTTCTTTCCTTTCCCTTTCTTTCTCTTTCTTTCTTTCTTTCTTTCTTTCTTTTTTTCTTTCTTTCTTTCTTTCTTTCTTTCTTTCTTTCTTTTTTTTTTGTTTTTGAGGCAGGCTCTCATTCTAGCCTAGGCTGGCCTCAAACTCATGGCAATCCTCCTACCTAAGACTTCCCAAGTGCTGGCACTAAAGGCCTTTGCCACACACACCACCCCATCCCACCACCTGACCCTGCACTAGCTTTTATTGCTTTTAGGTTTGTGGTGAGACAGAAACATCGTGACACTAGAAGTTGCTTGGCATTACCCACTAATGCTGAACACATGCATAGTTAGCAATCTGGCCTGCAGATAAGCAGTCAACACAAACACAAGTATTTTAATAAGCCATGCATAAGAATATTTAAAATCACATTATGTGTGTTAAAAACTGCAAGCGAGGTCATGGGAAGAGAATGCGTAAAAGAAGGGCAGGGGGAGGGTCAATCTAAATTCAAGATATTATGAATAAGACTTATGTAAACCTACTTATTTGAACAATGACACATCTAGAAGCTGTAGACTGTTATTAGAAAATTTTCAGTGCCTGGGATGGGATACCTTCCAGTGAGTTGTTGGCCAAGGAGGTCCTGGTAGTCTCCAAAATATTAAAGGCTTTTGCCAAAGCCCTTGGTTTCCCTTGAGAAACAGATAGTAAGACCCTATTGCTGAAGACATCTCTTGCTTGAGAGGCAAGGCCACTGAGAAAGCAAGCTGGTGCGGAGCAGAAAACCTTCTCCCTGTAGACCAGCCAACTGAAAGCTGGAAAAAGCTGCACTGCATGCAGCCGTATGGGAGACAGAAGTCATCAACAGTGAAAACAGTGGACACCGAATATTCAAGTTTGGCCAGACAGGCCCAATGACTGAACAGGTGCAATAGTGGCATGTCTACTCTTGGGGTAACCAACTGCTCCATAATTGGACTGAAGGCCCTCTCTACGGGAGGGAATACATGACTGGTACTGAAAAACCTAAGCAAAAGTCTATGGCAGGTGAGGGCATGAGCCTTAAGGGTATAAAGCCTGCTCTTGTCTGGCTAATTGTATATATTATTCCCACCAAGCTGCCCTGGGGGCACTACACTTAATGTACATGTTCACATATTAACGCTACTCTCACTTCTGGTTAGAGAAGCTTCTCTTTTCAAATGGTGATGACCACTGGGATCACCAAAAGGCAACATAGTGCTGAGAAGAAGGGATAGAGGAGTGCCCAGCACTGAAACACCTCTGTCACACCCTCCAAGGCTCAGGGACCATTGAGGAAGAGGGGGCAGATAGAATGGAAGAGCCAAAGGAAGGGTATGACTTCTTACAATGCAACTGCCCAGACAGAAATTGGCCTCAATATCCATGACCTTGCAGTGCCTAGCAATACTATCGCAAGACCCTCAAAATAGAAGAAAAAGATGACATCAAATTAAAAGAAAGACTAATGGAGAGAGGGAGGGGATATGATGGAGATTGGTGTTCTAAAATGGAATGGGGGGAGGGGAGGGAAATATCATATGTTTTTTGTATGTAAGTATAGACAGTGTCAATAAAAAATTAATAATTAAAAAAACTGCAAATAATTCATGCATTTATCAATGGGACACTTTTATCGTATGTGTGTTTATAGTCAGCATCAGTTCATTCAGGCTGTGAGGACAAAATCTTTGTAATTTATAAACAATAGATGTTTTCGCCCAGAGCTATGGAGGCTGGGAAATCCCGGATTAAGACACCATCAGATTTGATGTTTGACAAAGTTCATTCTTCCTAGGTACCTTCTTGCTGTATCTTCACAAAGGAGCAAATAGACTCCCTCCTGCCTCTCACGTGGGCATTAATTCCACTCGTGACAGTTAAGCTCTCATGCCCCCACCACCTGCAAAGACTTCCCCTCTTCATCATTTAGAAGACTGATTCCAACATGCGGATGTGAGAAAGACAAGAGCCCTCAGACAATGGAATAGCTTACTGCAATCAAAATAAATAAACAGCAGCTACCCAAAACAATATGATGAAGCTTCAAAGTGTCAAGCCAAAGGACCACATAGCCTATGGCTTCACTTCTAAAGACATCAAAAATAAACAGAACAAACATGTCACCTTAGAGATGAAGAGGCAGGATGAGGGGCTCAGGGACGCTGGGCTCTTTCTTTGACAACTCTTTTTTTTTTTTTTTTTTTTTTGGTTTTTCAAGGTAGGGTCTCACTCTGGCCCAGGCTGACCTGGAATTAACTATGTAGTCTCAGGGTGGCCTTGAACTCACAGCGATCCTCCTACCTCTGCCTCCCCAGTGCGGGGATTAAAGGCGTGCACCACCATGCCCGGCTCTTGACAACTTATTGTCTCAGTCTCGGTGGTTGACATGTGGACATTTTACTTTGTGAACATTTGCCAAGGTGTTCACATAATTCTCTCATGTCTATTCTAATTAAATTTCAAGGGTTTATTTAAAAAACACCAGTGCTCCGTCCCCGCCCCTATGAACTCTGATTTTATGGGTATGCGGTGGGAGCTCAGGCCTCTTAATGGCTTAAAAGTTCTCTGGTGATTCTCAAGCACAGTCAGGCTTAAGAGACACACACTGGGCCTGAACATAGGCCTCTTTCTGTGGGCAGGGCAGCTCTGGCCTGCTCTTTGGCCTCTTGGCCCATTCCCCTCCGCATCTGGTCCTGGTTTAGGGGCTGAGGAGTGAGGTCAGGGCTGGTTTCGTCGTCAAGTAGACCATCAGTGCCTGGGAGGGGATGAATCATTGGGAGCCCAGACCAGACTTGTTTAGAGCAACGGGCTCTAGCAGTTATACTGATGTGAGAAGACCTGGGAGTGAGTTCGAGTGGCTTAGAGAAAACTGGGAGACCAGGGAAGGCTGGGTGGGCTTCATAGCTGATGTGAGCTAGGAGGACATTGGAAAGAAAGAGGCAAACTGCTTGGCAACTGAAGACTGATGCAACCATGAGCTGTATTGCGGTAGGTCACCATGTGACCACTCAAACTGCCTCAAACCGGCTGGGACCAACTCAGCTGACGGTGAAGACCTCTGCCTGTCCTTTGCTTCATTATAACGGCATTTCCATATCACCAGCTTTGCAAACTTGTCTAGTTCTATCACACATCCAATGGCATGACACATCTGAAAACCCTCTGTCAGGAGAGAAAAGGGGAGTAAACCCTATTCCAGGAAAATCCCAGTGAATCATGAAATTCTTCACCTGACCCAGTGAAGTTTCCCTTAAGACACTGCCCAAAGTCTTCTCTCTCTCTCTTCTCAATTCATCCCTTGAGAATGTATTTTTGTCCTGCAACAAAACTCTTCTCAATTCCTTACTTGGTCTCATCTCTGAACTCTTTCTCTGAGAGGGAGAAACTGGAAGCACTGTACAGAGGCCTCAGTCTGCGCATGGAGTCTAGGAAGCCATGAGCCCAGGAGTCCAGAGCAGGGCAAAGCTGGGACACCACTCCCGGCCTTACGCCCAGTGTGACTCACGCTCAGGGTTGTCCAAGTAAAATGCCAAGTGAATGCACAAGGTTTGGGGCTGTTCTCTTTGGATCAGTACAACCTTTGACCTTTTCCTGTCTCCCTGCATGCTGAGGTAGCTCTTTGGTCTCCAGTGTGAACTCCAACTGCCATCAGCCAGGTGGTCTAACTTGGTAAATGGTTCCCTTCAAAGGTCTCTGGGTGAAAAATAGGAGGGTCTTGGTTAGATGAAAATAATTCTCACCTGTGCTCTATGGAGGCCACTGGGGTCCCCCTGTCAGCCGAGCAGGCTGGGGAGAAGGGAGGACAGAGCTGTGGCCCCACTAATCTACATCTCTCTAGATGGTTAGATTTTCTTCCACTCTTCATAGCGGATTCTGTGGCAAGAGAAGCTGGAAAACTGTCCTCAGTGGTTGCCTGGGTTCCCTCTACTTCTGAGACTCTGAACGTCTTCTGTCGCCTCAGTTAGATAACCAGACTGAATGAGGACTCTGGGCCCCATCTTGGGCACTGCTAGTTCCCGTGGATCCTCCTTACCATCCAGAAGCTGCCTCCCTTTCACTTTCTCAGCACTCCGACTCAACTTCAGAAGAAAACAGGTTTGCAGATGCCCAGAGGCTTCTGAGCACAAACCCTCACAGCACGCAGGGAGCCACTGTCAACCTGCCTGCCCTCCGCTTACTGTACAGAGCTCCCTGAAAGGGGCAACCCACCTTTATCAATGCACAGAAGAAAAGAAACGGAGAGGGCCCAGGCTGGTGCTGGAAGCTGAGTCTGGAGCTTAGATGAAAAACTGGGTGCTTCTCTATGAAAGGAGGAGGGCATCCCAAAGCAGCCCCTAAACAGAAACAGCTGGAAACATTTTGAGCTGTTTCCAATGATGGGTGTTATGATTTCAAGTTCCAGAAGCAAAATTATGTTGTGGTCCGTGAGGAAATAAAGTTGCCTGTCCACGGACACACCTGTGGGAGACTTTTCTAAATGCTTTTGTTCCTCAGGCTTGAAAATACAGAATCTGAGACCCAGAAAGAAGGGGCTTACTCAGATCCCATCATTACTTATAGGCAGAATATGTGAACGGTGGAGAAAAACACTGTCCTTGGATTCAGACTTGCTAAGCACAGGCGAAACTGCTCTGTAACTTTGGACAAATTCATTAACTCCTTATTTCCTCATCTGTTAAGAGGTGTGACAACATCTACCTAGAAAAGGTGTCTTGAGCACCAAAAGAAAAAGATATATAAAATTCCCAACACAAGATGGTGCTCACCAACACGTAAGTATTATTAGACTAGAGAATAAACAGCCACAGTGTAAATCTGGTCCCTTTAAATAAGACGTAGGGATCCTACAATGAAAGGGTTATTTCAGCACTGTCTGGATGTCCCTGAGGCCTTGACACTATTAGATTCCTCTGGAGCTGTATCAATGGCTCAGAAGAGAGCCTTTCTCCTTCTTCTTCATGAATTTTGTCCCAACTTGGGAGCGGCTTCTTTGTTCCTTGAGACAACCTGTGAACACTGAACCTCCAGCACCCTTAAAAGATTGGGATCAGACTGCCAATGGACATTTCTTCATCCATGCATCCATTTAACAAATATTTGAACATGTGCTCTAAGCTAGACGTTGGGCTTAGTGCTGAGATATGGAGTGAGTAAATAGCATGTCTGTCCTCACGGTGTGTATGTTCTGGTGGACACAGGGACGCTGATACTTTAAGGGAACATGGGGATGACGCCAGTTCAAATTCCATGGCCCTTCTGCTTAGAAGCCTCTTTCCATGTTTCTAGAGCTGCTTTCTCTTTTCCCTTTCCTTAATCCTTCCCATTGGCAATGGTCCTCTTCTCTAAACAAGTTCTCTTAAAAATATATAAAATAATACCTTTCTATGAGTGTATGTATATGTTGTATGCATTCATGTGTGTGTGCATGTAGAGGCCGGAGTTAGGCATCCGTGTCTTCTTTGATCATTTTCCACCTTAGTTATTGAGACAAGGCCTCTCACCTGAGCCTAGATCTCATCGATTTGTCTAGTCTGCCTAAGCAGCTTGCCCTGGCGCTCCTCTGTCTCTGTCCCCCGATCCCAGGCACGACAGGTAGGTCACCATGTACAGCATTTACATGGACGCTGGAGATTAGAACTCAGGTCCTTGTGTTTGCTGCCACTAAAACCATTTCCTTAGCCCCTAAACTATCCCACCCTAAGTGGGGGATTAAAACAAAACAGCAAGGGTGCTTGGGAGCAAGACATATGATATTTGTAATGATGGAGAAATCAAACAAATGAATGCTTTTATAAATCTCTTTTCCAAATCATACCCCACATTAATTGATCATTGTTTTTGCAGTGTGTGTGTGTGAGAGAGAGAGAGAGAGAGCTGGAGCTGCTGGGTTGCTTTCTGAGCATAGCTGACCTTCCCTTCACTGGAAAGACCCCTTGTGTTCCCAGGGCCCAAGCCCAGGTTTTGGGGTGTGTCTTTTCTAGCAAACATAGCACCCCTAGCTTTACTTTCTTTATCACTTGACTTCAGCTGTGAAAAGAAAGAAAGAAAAGAAAAGCAAGTTTGTTTAGTGAGAGCTCCTTTCCGAAGCCAATATGAGAGAGCAGGATTTGAAACAAAAGGAGACTCATTGGGTTCAATGGTTAACCAGTCAGATTAATGAGTGCTAGAAGGAGGAAACAGCAAGTAAGTAAAGAGGCAAGAAAAAAAATGTGTCTCCTTGTGGTTCAAAAGCCAAGGAAAGTTTACCTAGATCTGTGACCTGTGGTTAAAGGTCCTCAGGGGCCAGCCCTCATCTGACTCCAGGCCAAAGCCACTGCCTCTCAAGAGCGTCACCTGGCTCCTCTTGAAGGCTCAGCAGCCCCATGTTGACATTCATGAAATTCAAAAACACTGTCCCTGCCACCAAGGCCTCAGACTCTGCCCAACCCCACAGGTTTCCCGCATAGAATGGTCTGCTCTGTTCCCAGCTCCCCCTCCCCCCACCCCGCCCTACCCCACACGCACAGCTTCCACCCAACATTTAGATCAGACAGTGAGTTTGGGGCTAGCGAGAACTTTTGGCCAATGTAAATCAGGAGACCCACATCAGCCTCTGCCCTGACTTCCTTTATGGGTTTTGGGAAGTCATCTGTTCCGCCCATGCTTCAGTTTCCCTGTTGCTAAAATAATGATGTTGGTTTAGAGCAGTAATTGGCAAACTTTTTCTCTAAGAGACCAGATACTAAAATACTCTAGGCTGTAGGCCACATGGCTGGTGACAATCTCAGCTTCCCAATTCTGCCAGTATAGTCAGAAAGCAGCCAGAGGTGTGTAAATGAGAAGGTATGGATACATTCTAATAATGCATTATTTACCAAACAGACAATGAACAGGGTTGGTCCGTCGACTGTAGTTGATCAACGCCTGGTTTAAATCTCTAAGGATCCTCATAACTCTCAAACATTACATGATCCCGGATTATTTTACAGAGAGAAAATTGGATTCCAGTGATACTACATGACATGCACCAAACCACCAGAATCTTGTTAGTGGCAGAGCTAGGATTGAAAGCCAGGTGTCCCGGCTCTAGTCTCCGGTGGCTCCCCATTCTCCCAGAAGCAGGAACTAACCCTGTTAGCTGCTTTCCCACTGTGACTTGGAGTGGTGCGGAACACTCTGATATTTCCAAGGGATTTTTCTGACTCATTGAGGCCTCCTTCCACCCCAGACAATAACCTAAAGGCCATTACAAGAAAAGGAGGGGTGGGTTGGTGGAAGATAGCCCATTCTTCATTTTGTGTCTGAGAAAAATGTGGCCCAGAGCAGGGAACTCCCCACATATCCCACATTGCTATGTCACGTGTTCCGGTCCACACATGCTGACCTCTTTGTCCTTCAGTTGGTGCAGCTGGGAGGAAGGGCTCCCCAGTGCGTGCTCTTCCTGTGTCAAAATGTTCTGCCCAAGGGGCTCCTCCCAGGAGATGGGCTCTCCAGCCTGTTTTTCTGTGGCAGAAGTGGTGTGACTGGCCCAATATGGCTCTGTTTATTGTCGTGCTTCTGTGACATGCTTCCTTTCAAATGACCTCGTGTAAATTTATATGGAACTTGCTGTTCCTTGGCTAGAGACATGGGGAGCTTTTACGACATGAATCCATTTTCATCATTGTGCCCAGCTTCTGCCTTCCATTAAGGGAGAGGCCTCTGATAATGGGGTCAGGTGACATCTCTTTAGTTGAGAATCTTAAAGGCCCTGAGGTCTAGCCAGTGTGACTCTCCCCTCCACAAACCACCCTCCAGCCCTGTGTGGCCCCCTCCCTGGCCACAGGGTAGGGAGCAGAAATTCTCCCAACCACAGCTGCACCAGGGCCACCTCTGAATGAGACATAACACTCTGGACTACATTCATTGAACTTCAGAGAGCAGCCCAGCTCTGTTTGCAGTGATAGGATGTTGTAGCAAGAAGTTTAGCATGAAAGGAATGGAGCTTGGGAATCAGTTTTCTACAGTGTGATTTTCTTGCCAATTGAAGTAAGCTTTCTCAACCAGCTTCACCGTGAGACTGTGCTGGACTGGTTCTGGTGAGCTGTCTACAGTGGCCTCTCTGGTCATTATATATGTGCTTATGGGAGCTCATATCTTCAGGCTTCAGACCAGCTAGGGTGATCCTTATCTGGAGTCATCATCAAGATTGTGTGGGGGCTGCTGAAGGCATGACTATTGTGTCCTGTGTGTAGCTGGTAACCCATCTTCACACACCCTGAAACGAACCAGGACAGTTGAAGCCAGAGTTCTGGAAGTGATAGCTTCCCTAGCTCTAGTCCATTCCCTCCCACACCCCTGTGCTCCTGTCAGACTCAGCTGCAGCAGTTCCAGACCTGTGCAGGCCTTCCAGCCCCTGCCTTCACTGATGATGTTAGCATGTGCTTCTGGTCATGCTTTGGCTCCCCCATCTCAATGCTGTCTCTGGCTCTTTCCACGTACTTTATTACAGGTGTCCCAGTACCCTCCTGGGCATGATGCTCTCCAGGGCAAAGACCCTATCCAGTTTATGACCATCTCCCAGCAACTCCCATAATCTCAGGAGCAATTGCTGAGGAAGCGAGCAGAGGAATGAGTGGCCTTATGAGGTAGGCTATTCATGGGACAGGTGAACGGTGCCCCCAACATGTTTGAGCACTAACTCACAGTACCCGGGGATGTGACCCTTTGAAAATAGTTTGCAGATTCATTCTGTTAAGAACTTTTAGATAAGATCATCCAAGATAAGAAACAGAAAAGGAGAAAACACAGAGCCACATACAGGAGAAAGCCAGACACCGAGAGGGTTCATTCACAAGGCAAGAATTGCCGGAAGCCACAGGAGAGGCACGCAATGAATTTTCCCATTCATCACACCATACGCAAGGCCAATACACAATGGATCAAAGATCTAAATCTATAACTAAAATCACAGAACTCTAGAAGAAAACACAGAAATAATTTGTCATGACCTTGGATTAGATAGTGCCTCCTTAGATATATGTCATCAAAAACGTAAGTAACAAATCAAAAAAATGTCTAAGTTGGATTTCATTGATATTAAGACATTTTGTGTTTCAATGGATACCATTAAGAATGTATAAAGACAACCAAAAGGGTGGGAAGAAGGGCTGGGAATATAGCTCAGTTGGTAAGGCTCTTGCTTAGCATATAAAAAGCCCTAGGTTCAATCCCCAATACCACGTAGAGGGGCACTCGTGGTGTGAGGAGTAGGATTAGAACTTCACGGTCATTCTTAGCTGCATACCAAGTTCCAGGGAAGCCTGGGTTAGACCCTGTCTCAAATAATTAATAATAATAATAATAAATTCAAAGTGAATTAATTTTGTGGGGTGTGTGTGTGTGTGTTTGAGGTAGGATCTCACTCTGGCCCAGGCTGACTTGGAACTCACTCTGTAGCTCCAGGCTGGCCTCAAACTCAAAGTGATCCTCCTACCTCTGCCTCCCCAGTGCTGAGATTAAAGGTATGCGTCACCACACCTGGAAGCTTTCTTCCTGGGCCAGCATTGCCTCTGAAAACAATCTGCTTTTCTTCCCCCATGACAGTCCTTTAGATGTTTGTGCCTATGAGGTAACTTTCGGACCCATCTCTCTATTTTTTTACTGCTTGATTACTCATGCCGTGGAGGGGCGGCAGCTATTTCTCAGGAATTTACTAGAAAAGGCAGCTAATGGAATTTATCTGGACAGCAATTTGCCTTGTTAGATCAGCTCGGAGTTCTCCAAAGCATTGAGTATCTGTGGTGTTGACTGAAGACTTGCGTTTCCCTTCCTGAAGGTTTGTGTCTCCGTAACATTTGTATGTTGACGCTAGAGTCCCTGATGTGATCGTATTTTGAGATAAGGCCTATGACAGGGAGATAAAGCTTAAATGAGGTCTTCGCTGGGGCCTCATCTGAAAGGATTGGTGCCCATGTCAGAAGAGGGGACCCTGAGCTCTTTCTTCTCCAGCTGGAGTCATAGCTAGGAAGCTTCCACGTGCAAGCCAGAAAGAGCCCTCACCAGTTACCAAGTCAACTGGCACCTTGATCTTGCTGGGACCTCTAGCTTTCTGAACCATGAGGAATAAATTTGTGCTGTTTAAACCACCCAGTCTGTGGTCCTCTGTCAAGCAGCCTGAGCTGATGGAGATAGATGGGGTGGTAGTTACATGTTTCTAATCGCCTGAAATTTGTACAAAATTTGTGCCAACCCCTTGGGAGACATGAAACCAGAATTGTGACCCAGGGTTTCCCCTACCTGAGCACTTGAACTTTTGGTGCTTCTGGTGTAGTTTATTACAGAGTGTCAAATATGTGGAAAAATCATTTCAGCAACACAGGCAACTAGGGTTTTAGGAAGCTTTTAGGGCAGTAGCTCTAATCCTGAGTCTGGGACCAGCATCAGTCAGACTACATACAAGTTGTCTGCAAAGCTTTCATTTTATTTTATTTGTTTATTTGAGTGATGGGGTAGAGTGTGAGAGAGAGAATGGACACACCAGGGCCTCTAGCCACTGCAAAGGAACTCCACACACATAGGCCACCTTCTGCATCTGGCTTACATGAGTACTGAGGAATCAAACCTGGGTCCTTGGGCTTCGCAGATAAGCATCTTAATCACTAAGCCATCTCTCCGGGCCCCAGAGCTTTTTCTAAAAGAGATAAATACTAAGCCTTACTTTCTGAGAGTAGAATGCAGTCAGCCCGGGAGAGGACCCAGCAATTTATGTTTTAAACAAGTACCCAGGAGACAGTGTTAGACAGCCATTATTGGGCACCACTCAGGACAATGTCCTCAATTTAGAGATGAGTGCACAGGTCAGTGAGGGCAACTGTATCTTTGCAGGTTCAGCCAGGACAGGGAACCCAGGATCTTGACAGCACTGCATGCCCTTTGCACATGAAGGCATGTGCCATGAATACAGGCGACACTTCCAACCGGGCGGGAAAGAGGTCAAGAGGAGACAATTATGGACTTAGTCCTCGTGACTCTTCATGCAGAGCTGGGCAAGTGGGAATCCTTAGGACAGCTAGAAATTTCATAAGCATATATGGGGTGAAGGACAAGAATTCCAGGAGGAGGGAACAGCTTGAGAAAGCCCCTGGCTAACTGCAGGGACTTGTAAACAAGTGACAGGAGACAGCAGCCCCACATGACCTCTGCCAACCCTGTCCAGGACGTTGAGGCAGTGCAGGTGTGCTTGGAAGGTGGGTTTTGTTGGCAGTTTGGGGTAGCAGTAATCCTTTCGTAAACCTAAATCACCAGTAATGCCTCTGGGGACCTAGAGGAGGGGCAATAATCAAGGGCCTATAAAGTCATTTGAAAGCTTGCCCCCGATTTCAAGAATCAAAGAAGGAAGTCTTTATACATCTAAGGGACATGCCTGTGAATGACTCATGTCACTGAGTTAGGAGTGAGGAGATGCCATGTAACAGGTTAAAATAGCCCACAGAGAAAGAGGTTTGATCTTTCCAGCACCCCTCCACCCCAACCCCCCTCCCCCGCCTTGGGTCTTCCAGCTATCCTTTCTGGGTGCCTGCTGCTTTTGCTGCACAGGAGAGAGGGAGAGGTCAACAAAGTGCCAGGCCAGGCGGAAGTGGTGCCTCCCGGGGTGACTCAGGACTGCTTACCTGTGAGGCAGGCCAGCAGAGCAGAACAGAGTGCCTCACCCCATCTTATCAGCACCTAGCCATCAAGTCTCAGGCTGTTCTAGAGGTGGCTGCCAACTAGTAGTAGAGTCAGATAAGAGTAGCTCTGGGTAATGCTGGAGGCTCTCCCAGGCCCTGGCCAGGACCCCACACTACCTCCATCCCAGACCCTGGGCCCCACTATCTTACTCCTCTTCCTGCACAGCTCCTGGTGCTCAGGAAGGAGTTACACCTCTTGGCACAGCTGCTTCTCGGGCAGCGCAGGCTTCTTATGCAAGTCCCATAGGGCAGTGCTGTGTTAGGGTCTCGGAGGATGTGATGAAGCAAGCTGATGCTGAGAGATGCCCCTGAGTACCTTGCACTCTGCAAGGGCCCATGGATAGACAAGTACATCTGGAGTGTAGAGAGAGAATGGGCAAAGCCAAGGCTGCCTTTCACTTCCACTGCCACAGAGGAATTGATGTCCGAGTGGCAGTTTGGAGGTAGGACTTGATGATGGGGATATGGATGTGGTGAGTGGGCATAATGACACCCCCAGGGAATGGCCTAGTTGAAGGCAGACAGTGCAGACACCTCAGGCCCAACCAGTACTCCTTGGCCCCAGCGCTTCCTCTGCCCACAGGGTGCTATAGCAGAGCCTGCGGAGTTCCATCAGCATCTCAGTACCCCTGCCGTCCAGATCACAGATCCTGGCACTGGGCTATTTTATAGGAAGACTCCTGGGGGGATGGTGTAGAATAGAATACTGGTCCTGCCTCATGGGATCTCAAAGCATTGATGCATAGTGAGGTCCAGGCTGGCCTGGGCTATAGAGTGAATGACAGCCTGTTTCAAAACAGTAACAATGGAATAGCATCAATGTGCAAGGAAAGCTGTGAAGGGCTCGGCTCCACACTCCGAGGCTCGTCTCCCAGGATCCCAGACACCCTCAGTCTGCAGCAAGCTATGCTTTCCCTGCTGCCTTGACCTTCCATACTCTTGCCACCTGCATTAAGAATCCCACATGTGGGGGCTGGAGAGATGGCTTAGGGGTTCATGTGCTTGCCCACGAAGCTTAAAGACTCAGGTTTGATTCCCCAGTACCCATGTCAAGCCAGATACACTAGGTGGTGCATACATCTGGAGTTCCGGAGGCCCTGGCATGCCCATTCTTTGTCTCTCTCTCTCTCTCTCTACCTACTTCTTCCTCTTTCTCCCTCCCTCTCTTTCAGATAAATAAATAATTTTTTTTTGTTTTTTGTTTTTTTTTAAAGAATCCAGCCGGGCATGATGGCTCACGCCTTTAATCCCAGCACTTGGAAGGCAGAGGTAGGAGGATCACCACAAGTTCCAGGCCACCCTGAGATACTTAGTGAATTCCAGGTCAGCCCGAGCTAGAGTGAAACCCTATCTCAAAAAAACAAAACAAAACAAACAAACAAAAAAAAAAAGAATCCCACATGTGGATGTGCAGTCCTGCCCTCAAGGCTCAGCCCAGTCCTTTCACAGTATGCCATGCTGCTGGCCACCTGTATCAATCCCTGGCTCACCCCAGGGTGCTTCTTCCTCTCTGGGCCCCAGCTATAGAATTCCATGGTTTCTCTTAGCCTGGTACTGGACTGTGAGTGAGCACATAGCAGGCAGGGTGATATGTTCTTATCAAGGCCAGGATTCATCATCAAGGGTTAGAAGTATTTCATAAGACTAGCCAGACAGAAATGCAGTTTCGTGAGAGTAGGGGACAGGAGCACACTTCGTGCATTTGGAGTGAAAGGAGATGCTATGCAACCCTCCTGCCACCAGGAAGTCCCCTCCCACCCCCAAACCCAGACACATGCCCCAGTGGATGCTGAACAAAAGACTTGGATGTGAGGCAGAGAAAATTTGGTTCAGTGACATGGAGAGGCACTGCTGACTCGAGGAAAGATTTCTAGCAGGATGGAAACCACATTTCAAAAATATAGCTGAGGCTGGGTGTGGTGGCGCACGCCTTTAATCCCAGCACTCGGGAGGCAGAGGTAGGAGGATCACCATGAGTTCAAGGCCACCCTGAGAATATAGAGTGAATTCCAGGTCAGCCTGGGCTAGAATGAGACCCTACCTCGAAAAAAAAAAAAAAAAAAAAAAAAAAATATATATATATATATATATATATATATATATAGCTGATCATGTGCTAAGAGTTTGCCATGAAATGAGAACTTGGCAGGCAGAGGCAGGAGGGTTGCTACAAATTTGAGGCCAGTCTGGTCTGCAAAGCGAGTTCCAGGCTAGCTAAGGCTACATTGTGAAACCGTGTCAGAGAACAAACAAACAAATCTTTTTATTTCTCCTAGCATACAGGAACTCGTACATTTGGTCCTCAAAGCCCAGAGTATCTGGGTCCCTCGGCTGATTAAGGTCAACGCACCCAAAGGCAAGCACGGACACCTTCCTTATCCTTATCCTCCCTCTGTGCTTTCTCCTGCAACACAGCATGTGTACTATCACCTCCAGAATGCGCACTATCACCTCCAACTGACCACTACTCAATGGGGGAGGAAATAGGCTTGGGAAGAATGGTAGCAGTTACAGAGGACTGTGGGAGAAAAGAAGGATAGGTGTGAAAACATTAAAAACAAATGGATGTTACCTTTGTATACCAAGTGAAAGACTGCAAGAGGAGAGTGCAGAAACAGAAGTGACGTTCACAGGGCTCCTCTTGGAGAGAGAGCAGTGGAATGGTTCAGAGCTGGCTGTTGGTTTCAGGTACTATTTACTGACTCTGTGGCTCTGGGAAGACATGTCCCTGATTTCAGCATCAGAGACTGTTCTGCAGGGTTCTCTGACACATGGGATGGGTTAGGATTCACTAAGCACTTAGAGCAGAGCGTGGCACACAGGAAGCGGACAATACCTCCGTATTGTCCATAGCCCCCCCCCCGTATTGTATTAGTTGTTTTTTTGTACCCATGGAGTCATCCTATTGCACATTGAAAATATTTGAGAGGGAAAAAAGTGGTGTGTGAACCAGGCTTGATGATACATGTCTGTAGTCCAGCCCTTGGGAGGAAGAAGCAGGGAGGATTATAAGTTCAAGACCAGCCTGGACTATGTAGCAAGACATTGCCTTAAACAACAATAAGAACAAAGAAAAAACTGCAAAAATGTTTGTATTGAACATGTACAGACTTTGCATTTTCCCTTTAACAGTAGTGTGCCAACCACTGACAATGCATGTATATTGCATTAGGTATTATATGTAATACAAAGAGGATTGAAAACATAGGGGAGGATTACATAGGAATATGCAAATACTCTGCCACTTTATGTAGGGGGCTTGAATATATATATATATGGATTTTGGTATCTTCAGGGAGTCCTGGGATCAATTATATCCCAGGGACCCCAAGGGACCACCGACCAGCATTGCGGGTGACCTGGAGTAAGAATCCCATTGTCAGTGCACACACCTTGCTCTCATTTCTAAGCACTGGGGCTCTGCCTGCAGCCTCATAGCAGAGCCCGATATGAGCGTGGTCATGGGTGATCTTCCCATTATGCGGAGCTAAGAGACCTGAGACTCTTCTAGTCCAATCATCTCATGACAAAGAAGGGAAACAGAGGCCCCCAAAGAGAAAATGGTTGGACTTGGGTGTGGAGGAGGGATGTGTTCTGAAGTTGTTCTTGCTCAGAGGTCATCCAAAGCCAGCTGCCACATAGCAGCTGGGATTGCAGGATTGGAGACTGGACAAGGTCAGTGTGCCTTCTGAGTGTTGGTGGATATTCATGGCTGCTTTTCAATGCCCAGAACCTTGCTCCCTGGATGAAGCTCAGAGGACCTTTTACATCCTTCCCAGGCAGTAACCGAGCAGAGAGCTCTGGTTTCCACGGACGCCAGGCTAACAGATCAGAATTGGGCCACGCCAGCCATCTCGCTCCAGCAGCTTCCCACAGCCTTGAGTAACCGCATAAAGTTGCTGGACAGGGCCCAAGGGTGAGGTGGAGACCAAATTAGTAATGCACCCTTGGTGACCCTCCCCATCCAGGTGTCACTACATGCTGTGACTCGACCGTTTCTTCTAATGTCCCAAGAAAAGAGATGAGGCTTGGCAGGGGGTCAGGAGGCTGCATATTCTTTGAGAGTGTCGCCCCTCAGGATGAAGTTGGTGTGACTGGCTACTTAGAAGTTTCCAGGTGATGATGTTGTAAGTGAATCTGCTCAAACCTGAACACAGATGACAGTGGGGCAGGCAATGGCCAGAGGGAGAAAAAAAGGTGTAAATAACCCGAGGTGAATGTGGGTCTTGGCATGGTGGGTTTACATCCTGCCTCCATAATGACCCCTTTCATCTGAGGAGTTCTAGTCTAGACAGGAATTGACGGCGCTACCTCTCTGCTTGCCCCTTTCGAAGGTTCTCCACACCCAGAGCTCCTGTGGATGAGTATGCGTGGGAGCAGCCCACCCTGCCTGGGGACATCACTGAGCACTCCGAGGCCAGTGGCATCATTCTTCCAGTCACACAGGCTGTGTTCAGTCCCTCCCTCCGGGGATGACACTGTCTTTGTCTCCATCTCCCCAAGGAGACAAGTCCATTCATGCCCGCCACCCAGCAGTCAGCCTCGTGCCTCTTCTCTGCTTGTTTCACAGGAGCCGGGAGCTGGTTTCGGTGGCTTTCATCAGACCTGAAACTCTCCCCCTTCCCATCACCTCCCCGAGCTTCGGGCAGGCCCAGGCTGAGGCCAGGCTGGGAGTCTGGGCAACAGTAAATAAGGCAGCTGGAGGGGGGACCTCTGGGAACCCACTGCTTTGCCCAGGCAGGCCCTCCTTCCTGGGTGGCCAGAGCCCAGCAGCACCCTGATGCAGGAGTCTAAAAGTTTTGCCCCAGGGGAGGCCACTTTCCTTTCCCTTCCCTTGCCGCAGGCCCAGCAAACAGCCTGGACACTAGAGGAAGGGAGCACGCAGCATGTGAGGTGAGGACGGACAGAACGAGAAAACACACTCCAGCGAGCACAGAGACCGCTGAGATCCAGGGAAAAGACAGGAACTGTACCGACTGTGACAACAGCAGCAGAATGGAAACCAGCTCTCTTTCCTTCTCTCTGAACAACCGGGGGTCCCTGACCCGTGAACTGTCCCCTGTGTTTTATGCTCAGGAGCAGACCACAGGATTAAACCATCACCACTATGCGTGAGCTGTGTGAAAGAGTCTCTGGCCCTCAGCGTCTTCATTTGCAGAATGAAAATTATCTCTACTCCTCAGGCTTGACGTTAAGGTTAAACGAGGACTCCGTGTGTCTATCATATGCCTGCCACATAGTGGCCAATCAATACTCCAATTATTATGCTTGATCTAATACTGCTTAGCCATAACCTCTTAATGTCTGTCCTCGGAAACCAACATTTTTTTTTTTTTTAAAAAAAAATTTGTTTTTATTTGTTTGAGAGAGAGAGAGAGTGTGTGAAAGAGGCAGATATATAGAGAGAATGGGCACACCAAGGCCTCCAGCCACTGCAAACAAACTCCAGACACAAGCGCCACCATGTGCATCTGTTTTACATGGGTATTAGAGAATCAAACCTGGGTCCTTAGGCTTCAAAGGCAAGCACTTTATCCACTAAGCAATTTCTCCAACCCTCAGCTTTCCACGTACATGCCAATCAGCTTTCATACCTTACTCCTACTCTGAGATGTGTGTGTGTGTGTGTGTGTGTGTATAGAAAAAACTGAGGTGTTTGTTTAGCATACACAGCACTCTTCCCTGCCCTACAATATGTATATATACATTGGTACATATATATATACTCAAACACACAGCAGCCCTGCCCTGGGGGACATTCAGGGCACGGTTCCAGTTTTCTCCCCGAGATTAGGTGATCTTCCTGAGTCACACAGCAATGTACTTTCCCAGAAGAAGCACTCGGAAGGTTCCATTTCTTTAAAGCATTCTTCCAGTTAGGCAATCTTGACAGAGGCCTGGAACATACTCATTCCTTTAGGGCTATTTAGGAATGTCCTCTGAAAAGGTCTCAGCTAGATGTCTTGAAAAAGCAGGGTTCAGTTCTTGCCCATGAAGGAAGTGCATTTTTCTGGGATTACTTTGCCAAATCCCAAATCCAGATCCTCCAGATTCCTGGGAAAGTTAAGTCACAGAAGAGAACAGCTGACACCTCAAAAAAAAAAAAAAAAAGACTATGACCTGGAGGGACAACTTGGTACTACAACTTGCAGCTGTAGGCTACTTTGCCTGCACTGATGCACCCAGAGGCCATGCCAGCCCTCCCTCCAGCACAGCCTCACCCACCCATTCAGCACTTCTGTAAGGCAGGCTTCAGGTCTGCTCCTGATCTCTAAGAGGCCTTCCTTCTTGTCCTGTGTCCTTGATGTGACCTTCCAGCCTGGCCAGCACTCTGTCCGGGGGACCACTGAACTTTTTAAAGACTGTGCTGTGAAATGTGCTGCGGTTTTACATGGTTGTAAGTGTCTTTTCTAAACAGATTTAGTAAAGTTTTGCTGTCTGTTTCTTTGAGAGAAGGGACACACTTTGAAGAGGAATTGGAACACAAACAGTCATGTTTTGTAGGCATTTGTGTTTATTTCCCTGTGATATGGTAGCTTCCTCTGGAAAAATCCAACCAACACATCCGTTTCAAGTCCTGAGAAACTCCCCAGTGTTGACCCTGTGTCTGGCTCCTGTGTGGTCGGAAGAGTGATGTTTCTCAATGCCCACACTTATTTCCATGCTAAAATAATTCCACGCTCGGCTAAATCCCACTTACACATAAGTGTGCACCTGTTAAAATAGGTCATTTTTCACTGTTAATCTCCTAGATTCCATGGGTATGTGTGGGAACGCCAGACAAATGCAACCTGAATGTCACAAAGGCCATTTTTCTTTGCTGAGTGATCCTAGTGGGCCCAGGCCTCTCTGTCCCTTACTCCCACTGATCTGCGAAACTAAGGAAAATCGCTTTCTGCTGGAGAATGGGCTGAATGAGATGTTTGCACAGAAGTCCTGTGTGAAATCACATGGCCTGTGTCTTATATTTTAATCAGGTTTCGGAAGACATTTTTTCTAAACTCTGATGCAACATGGCATGAAAACTCAGAAATAATTTCCCTCGATGTCCCCAGTGGCATAGAAGAAAGGAAGGAAGGAAGGAAGGAAGGAAGGAAGGAAGGAAGGAAGGAAGGAAGGGAGGGAGGGAGGGAGGGAGGAAGGGAGGGAGGGAGGGAGAGAAGACAGAGGGGAGAGAAGGGAAGTAGAGAGGAGAATGGAGGGAGAGATTTGCAGAGCAAGAAGCTTTAGCATCTAAAGTCTTCTTTTTTGGGCAGAAGTAATGGTCTTCTCTTCTGTACTTTTTAAGGCTAGAAAGTAAATGCACACACACACACACACAAAAAAAAAAAAAAAAACAGTTGTTTTTTTTTTCAAGGTAAAGTCTTGCTCTAGCCAGCCTGACCTGGAATTCAGTATGTAGTCTCAAAGTGGCCTTGAACTCATAGTGATCCTCCTACCTCTGCCTCCTGAGTGCTGGGATTAAAGGTGTGTGCCACCATGCCTGGCTACAAAAGAGCCCTTTTGGTTCCAAAATCATATTTACAATGAGCTTCCTTTCCTTTTTCAGAGCTGGAGTATTTCCGGAAACCCAAGGGTCCAAGTCAGTATCAGATGACTGTTTCCACCGCGTGAGGGTCTCAAGGTTAATCACAAACCTAGGGTCTGGGCCCCACTGACAGGCCTAACTAAGGTCACCAAGAAGAGCAATGGCTCAGTGGTTAAGGCACTTGTCTGCAAAACTTAAGGACCCAGGTTTGAATCCCCAGAACCCATGTAAGCCAGATGCACAAGGTGGCACCTGCATCTGGAGTCTGTTTGCAGTGGCTGGAGACCCTGGTGTGTCAATTCTCAATCTCTCTCCTTCTTGCTCTCTCACTTCCTCTATCATTAAAAAAAAAAAAAAAAAAAAAAAAAAGCAGTGGTAACCTGGGGAGCTCAGGTTCCATGGGGACCTCAGTTTCAGGCACCACACAGGGGCGCTTTCCCTACCCTATCCCCAACCTCCCTGCTTGGATTGCTCCTCTTACTGGAAATTGATGTTGAAGGACACATCTGGGTGGACCTGAAGCCCTGGCAGAGAAGGCTCTGGAGCAGGGGAGCTGCACTGTCAAGCTGCTTCACACAGGCACTGACAGGTCTCCTGGTTAAAGGCCCACTCTCTCAGGAAGGCACATGTCAACTGTGTGCGTTTGCACAGGGTCAGAAGTTCCAATGGGAATATCTAAGAATGGGCTTTCTAGCTGAGATATATGTATTAAGAAGAGATGAAGGGGACTGGAGAGATGGCTCAGCAGTTAAGGCACTTGTCTGGAAAACCTAATGACCTGGATTTGATTCCCCAGTACCCACATAAAGCCAGATGCACAAAGTGACACATGCATCTGGAGTTTGTTTGCAGTGGCTAAAGGCCCTGGAGCTCCTATTCTCTCTCTTTCTCTCTCTCTCTCTCTTTTCCCTCTCTCCTTTTCCCCCTTCTCTGCTTGCAAATAAATAAATTTGCATAAGGGATGAGGAAAGCCAAACGTAGCTTCTATGCTATCCATGAGGAGAGAAGGTGAGACTCCTTTTCTAGGGCAGAACCTGACATAGAAGTTGGCCCGTTGCAGATGCCCATCAACATGCCTTAGCAGAAAGAACCCACCCCACTGTGCTCCTACCGCTTGCCCCAGTGGCAATGACAGATGGAGCATTAAAAAAAAATCTTCTGAGCTCCCATCTCACACTTTCTTCAGTTCACCCCTCCCCACACACATTGCCTTATCCTCCACTGTGGTAGTTTGAATGGATGTCCCCCAACAGATACAGGAGTTTATGGAAGCTTGTATTAGAGTTGTAGCTACCTGGCTGGAGAACGTGTCTCTGTGAATGGATCCTAGGATCCAGTCCTAAGGTAGATCTGAATTCCAACCTAAAATACCCAAACTACCTGAGTTTCTAAGTGTGCTTGCTTGTGCTAGTGGTGGTTGCTTTTTTCACTCCTCCCCCCACCGTGGACTGTGAAAGTGCGCCAGCTTCTTCCGCCATTATTGCACTTCCCCTTGATCTGTAAGCTTCAAGAAATCCCTTCCTCCCATAACTTGTGCCTGGATTGGAAGTTCATCCCAGCCACCTGAGCTGACTACGGCTCTCGCCATCCCTACAGACTGTGTAGCGCGTGACACGGGACACAGCGAAGTGAGAAGGAACTTGTGCCTCCTGCAGAATCTGCAGTTGAGCTTGTCACCAGGATCTATTTGCCAAGAGCATGGCTCACTAAATGAAGACAAAAAGACAACAAAATGGATTCCATGCAAGGCCTGGAGGGTGAAGAGAATGTCCAAGCTTGAAATCCCTGGAGGCCAGGGGCAGTTTGTGGAGGGCATGGCAACGGCAGGGCGGTTGCTGAGGGAACCCGCAACCATGACACAGGGAAGATGTGTCTGAGCTGAAGACCTTTGACCTGGGGAAGAAAAGCCTTGGGGAGCAGGAGAGCTGGTGTCACATACCTGAGGGACTGCCATGGCAAGGACCTGTGTTTGCTCCCTGTGGTCCCTGAGGGTAGAACACGGACCACTGAGGGGAGGACATCAGAGGCCACTGGCTGTTCATGGTTGAGGGGTCTTCTGTTATTTTGTATCATTAATATGAGCCCAAAAATGAATGCAAAAGTAGAACCTTGAATTTTAAAAAAAAAAAAAAAAAAAAGGTCAGGGCTGTTTCTGGGTGGGACAGGATGTGCCAGAGGTGGTGGTGGTGGTGGGGTTCCTATGACTGGAGTGAATTAAGATGCAGACTGGAAACTAGTAGACAAATGGACTGTGGAGAGGAGGCAGCTTGGAGAAGGTGGAGGGTTGAGCCTTCAGGCTGTGCTCGGCTGGAGTTCTGGATCCCCTCCTCCTGATGTAACTTAATGAGCAGCTAGCCCCCACCCTTGGCTTCCTACTCAGACTTGCCTAGGTGTGAAGGAGGAGGGTCAGCACCGCAGGTGGGCAGATGGAGAACAAACTCCCCCTGGGGGAGCTGTGGGAAGATGTTTTCTTGAGGTGGATGCTGACCTCCAGGGGTGTCAACCCCTCCCAAACAGGAAGTGGAATGTCTTTGCTGTGTCTCCAAGCAAGAGAGCCAGGAAACCCGGAGGACACCACCCTCAGCTCCACAGGCCTGTCTGCCATCCGGTCACGACAATGTGGGCATGGCTGGGATAGTAGGGGCCCAGAGTACCACTTCCTGAGGAGGGCACAGCAAACCAGCTCTCACCACATTGCTTTGCCCAACAGAGTGGGTTCTAGGGCTGAAACCCAAGGAATTATGCCCAGCTACCTTCTCCCCTCCTGCCTACTCCTCTAACACACCTTACAGGGGGAAAAAAAGGCAAAATTGGGAGTAGCATTTAACTAATGCCATGTTAGAAATAAGTGGAGTGGCCGGTGCAGTTGACAGGCATTTGCTGAGCTGCTGCCACAGGTGTGGGTGTAAGTTCAAAGGTGACATCAACTCCTTAGCACTGAGGAGCAGAGAGAGATGGCAGAAACCACGGTTATCCATATTCTTGAGGACGTGTGCGTGGATGGGTGTCCCATCGCCATGGAAACCTAGGAGGCAGGGATAGCTCAGTCTGGAGGATTATAGCAAAATCTCCAGAAGAGATGCCACTGGCCTGACTTTTTTTTTTAATTAATTTATTTATTTGCAAGCACAGAGAGAGAGAGAGAGGAAACAGACACAAAGAATGGACATGCCAGGGCCTCCGGCCACTGCAAATGAACTCCAGACACATGCCCCGCCCCCTGGTGCACCTGGTTTACTTGGGTCCTGGGGAATCAAACCTAGGTCCTATGGCTTTGCAGGCAAATGCCTTAACCAGTAAGCCATCTCTCCAGCCCTTGTTGTTTGTTTTTATTTTATTTGTTTGAGACTGGGTCCTGCTATATAGACCAAGATTGGCATTGAATTTGCAATCTTCTTGCCTCAGCCTCCCAAATGCTGGGATTATAGGTATATACCACACCTGACTTTCGACCTGACATTTAAAAGAAGAAAAGGCGAGACCAGAGAGAAGTGGGTATGGCATTGCAAGTAGAGTGAAGAGCATGGCACAGGCCTGGCACTGAGCCAAGGGCAGTAATGGCAAGAGGTTGGCGTCACTGGCCTGTGTATCAGGATACCCAGGATGGTACAAAGGTTACAAAGGTTCTATTGTCATCTAAAAATGCCTGATGTATCCCTTGAGCTACTGGGGAGCAGAGGCGTGACATGGGATGACCTGTAGGAATCTTTCTGCTGTCTCCAAGACACAATATACAAAGGCGCTAGTATTAAAGAAAGTGGGCAGGGCGCTCCTGTTAGAGAGTAATTGAGATATGGGAGGGGCCTAAGCTAGTGTAGTGTAGGAGGATACAAAGGAGAAATACTTCAGATTGTCAAATTAATAAGACTGGTAGGCATAATGGTGGACATATATCATCCTATCACTTGGAAGGTGGAGACAGGAGGGTCAGGGATCTAGGGCCAGCTTTGGCTATATAGCAAGTTTGAGGCCAACCTGGGATACATAGACCTTGTCAAACAAACCAAAAAAATAAAAATACTTAACAAGGCTATCCAATAAATGAAATGCAATAAGACAGGTCAAAATAACTGATTAAATATATCACAAAAAGAGAGAGTATGGAGCAGGAGAGATGACTCAGCAATTAAGGCACTTGCCTGCAAAGCCTAATGAGCCAGGTTTGATTCCCCAGTCCCCACATAAAGGCAGGTGCACAAAGTGGCACATGTATCTGGAGGTTATTTGTAGTGGCTGGAATGGGCTTTAGTGTGTCCATTCTCTCTCTCTCTCTCTCTCTCTCTCTCTCTCTCTCTCTCTCTCTCTCTGCTGGGCATGGTGGCTCATGCCTTTAATCCCAGCACACAGGAGGCTGAGTAGGAGGATTGCTGTGAGTTCAAGGACAACCTGGGACTACATAGTGAATTCCAGGTCAGCCTGGGCTAAAGCAAGACCTTACCTCAAAAAACAAAGAGAGAGAGAGAGAGTAAGAGAGAGAGAATGTGCAATAAGCATATGAAAGAGTATTCAGCAGCATTATTGCACAAAAGAATATGATAAAAATTTACATAAGCGAGGCTGAAGAGCTGGATCAGCAGTTAAGGTGCTTGCCTGCAAAGCCAAAGGACCCAGGTTCGATTCCCCAGTACCCACATAAAGTCAAATGCACAATGTGGCACATGTGTCTGTTCGTTTGCAATGGCTGGAGGCCCTGGTGTGCCCATTTTCTCTCTTTCTATCTGTTCTCTCTCTCTTTCTCACAAATAAATAAATAAAATATTTTTAAATCTCTTAAGTGAAAAGAAACCAGATTCAAAGTCATACAAACTATAATTTAATTTATAGGAAATCCATACACAGAAAAGACTAATATGCATATATTATGTATATATGTATACATATATATAAGTATTTTGAAGAAAGGAAAAAGGGTTGTATTGACAGGTAAGAAGCTGAGGAAATTTTCTCCAAAATAAAAATGCTCTATATTTTATTTTGGTAATGATTATACAATTGTCAAAAATCACTAAATTGCACATTAACATTTGAACATTTTTGCATGTAAATTTGGTCTTCAAAAAACCAGGTCTGATAATTGATTTCTATTTGATTTTCATATTTCTTTTTTATTTTATTTTATTTTTTGTCTTTTCAAGGTAGGGTCTTACTCTGGCCCAAGCTGACCTGGAATTAACTATGTGGTCTCAGGGTGGCCTCGAACTCATGGCAATCCTCCTACCTCTGCCTCCCAAGTGCTGGGATTAAAGGTGTACGCCACCACACCCAGCTTTGATTCTCGTATTTCTAACTTGAATGCTTATGAAGATTGTGGTGACAGGACAAATGAAAGACATACTATTAGCCAGTTTTAATTAATATAACGAAGTACAGTGACAAGTTACTTAATAAGGAGAAGAGATTAATTTAGCTCATGCTTTTGGAGGCTGGAAATCCAAACAGCATGGCACAGGTTCTGGGAAGGGAACCCCAGACTATATCAAGATCACGTGGGTCCCGTTGGTTTTTGTCTCTGATTGTGGCATTCATGCATGCTGGCACTATCTCAAGGTGCAACAGGGGAAAGCTGAGGAGATGGCTTAGCAGTTAAAGGCACTTGTTTGTAAAGCCTGATAACCTAGGTTTGATTCCCTAACACCCACATAAAGCCAGATGCAAAGTGGCATGTATACCTGGGGTTCATCTGCAGCAGCAAGACACACACACACACACACACACACACATTCACATGCATGAAAATACAGAACTACATTTTTTTTAAGTGGCACAGGGTGTCGCATGGCAAGAGCCAGGAAACACACATCTGTGTCTGTGTGTATCTCTGTGTCTCTCCCTCTGCGTGTCAATCACCAGGATTCAATCATGAGGACTCCACCCTGAAGACTTAATCTAATCTAATTACTTCCCAGAGGCCCCACCCTAAACACCACAGTGAAACTAAGTTTGCACCCTCTTAGTAAAAGGCTTTGGACATTCCAGCCCCTGCGTGAGTTAGGGGAGAGGGCATTTTCAAATGACAAAGGATATGAGAGAAAGAGCAGGTGAAAGGGACAGATGACAGTATAATGTGTATACGAAATACAGGATATCTATTAGCACAGACACCAGGCGGTGCCATGCTGGGGTAGGAGAAAGTTATGGAAGAGGTGGTGTTAGAGATGTGCCTTGGAGAGTCACTTGCCTGGTCATAAAAGCAAAAATAGGTTTTGAAAGGTCGAGAGGGGCTCAAGTGCAGAGCCCAGCTCTGGGGACCTTGTTGCTGGATTGGTGGCGGAGGGTGGTTCATGGAGTCTGGAACTCGCTAGGGAGATTTGAGGAGATCCAGGAAAGAAAGGGCAAAACCATAGTCACCCAAGACAGAGTTGTAAGTGGGTTTCCTCTCCCTCCTCTTTTCCTTCTCCTGCTTCTTTTTCTCTCTTTCTTCCTGACACACACGCTCTCTCTTTCTCTTTCTTTCTGTTTTACTAATGAGTTTTTAAAACAACTTTATCAGCCAGGTGTGATGGCATATGCCTTTAATCCCAGCACTGGGGTGGCCATGGTAGGAGGATCAATAAAGTTCAAGGCCAGCCTGAGACTATATAGTGAATTCCAGGTCAGGGTGGGCAATAGTGAGACCCTACCTGGAACACACACACACATACACGCACACACACACACACACACACATACAAAGCACAAAATGCAACAAAAAACGTAACTTTATCTCATTGATTCATTCAATTTAAGTATATGGTTCATTGTATTTTAGTGAACTTCAACAGTAAAAGTAATTTCTGCTACACTCAAATTTTAAAACATTTTCTTCACCACAAAAATTTCTCTCCTGTGCCTTTACAGACAATCCCTGATCCCACGCCCAGCCCCAGACAGCCACAGATATCCTTTTGTCATTAGGGTTTCGCTAATTTTAGAAAGTTCATAAAATAGAATCGCGCAGTCTTCTGCTCTCACTTCTTTCTTTAAGCACGACGTTGAGATTTTCATTGTGTTGTCACACTTATTTGTAATGTGCCCTCCTCTCAGGGTGAATATTTTTACACTGTTTCAATATGCCACATACCAGCTGACAGACATCTGCGCTGGCTCCAGGTGTGTGCGTTGTGGATACTCTTGCAATGGACTCCATGACTTTGCGAGGACAGAGGCCCTCATCGCTCCTGGGTAACTACCTATGAGTTGCCACTTTGCATAAGTCCACACTTCTCTTTTTTTAATTTAATTTAAATTACTTGATATATAGAGAGAAACAATCAGACTGAGAGAGAGAGAGGGAATGGGCGTTGTAGGGCCTTCAGCCACTGTAAACGAACTCCAGATGCATGCACCACCTTGTGCAGCTGGCTTACAGGGGACATGGGGAACTGAACTTGGGTCATTTGGTTTCACAGGCAAATGCCTTAACCACTAAGCCATCTCTCCAGTCCTGTACTTACTTTTTTTTTAAAAAAAACAAAATGTCATCTATTTCAGAGAGAAAGTGGCAGATAGAGAGAGAATGCGTGCGCCAGAGCCTCTAGCCACTGGAAATAAACTCCAGATGCATATGCCACCTTGTGCATCTGGCTTTAGGCGGATACTGGGAAATTGAAACTGGGTCCTTTGGCTTTGCAGGCAAGTGCCTTAACCACTAAGCCATCACATCATCCACTACACTTGCTTTTTAAAAAGTCAAACTGTTTTATATTTCCACTAGCCACTTGAAAGTGTTCCAGTTTCTTTACATCTTTACCAGCACTTGACATTGTTGTACGTTTTTTAAACTTTATTTTATTTATTTATTATTTGCAAGCAGAGAGAGAGAGAGGAGATAGAGAATGGGTGCACCAGGGCCTCTAGCCACTGCCAACGAACTCTAGATGCATGCACCCTCTTCTGCATCTGGCTTACATGGGTACTGGAGAATTGAACCTGAGTCCTTTGGCTTCGCAGGCAAGTGCCTTAACTGTTAAGCCATCTCTCTGCTGTCTGTTTTGTTCCAACTTTCTTTAGAGGACATCCAATGGTCTCGGTTGGGTATGCCCTATATTGAACGCAGGCCAGACCTTATGAGATTGCCTGCAATTAGCTGGGTTTGACCTTCCAAAGGGAACATTTTGTGTAGTCTGCTGTGATTAATAGGGAAATTCGATTCCCTGTGTGAGGCTAATGAAAGGCCTTACGTCTCATATCTCACTAAGTAGGGCTCCTTCCTAACTCACATTCTCTGGGGCCCAGGTCCTCCACTGTAGGGCAAACCCTGCCCTCAGACCAAACAGGAAGTGAAACTGTCCAGTCATATGGAAAAGAGTCAAGACTGTGGCATTCTAGGTGAAAACTCATCAAGGATTTGTGTGTGCACTCAGTGTGAATCACCTCGCATGGCTTGGTTTCTCCTGAAAACACCTGACTGGGGTTGGGCTGAGGGTCCTCTGTATAGACTGGCAAAGGCTTGTTCAGCAAGCCCAGGTTTTCTAGGAGCCTTGGCCCCAGGGGGTCAGGGTAAGATGCACCTAAGCAGAAGTAGGTGCCCTGCGACCATGGCGGGGCTTCTGAAGATGAGACCCTGGCTGAGGCTTGTGATAGTTCCCTCCAGGGCCAGGGTTGTCCCTGACATGTCAAGGGACTGCTCAGACAGGCCTGGAAAGATTCTGTCATCTCCAAGATGTTTCAGGGCAATTGGGTAAGTATGTCTCACAGGCTCCTGTCAACTGTTCACTTCCAAGTGTGGCCTGGGGACCCACAGCCTGGGCATCACCAGGAAGCTTGTTAAAAATTGAAAGTCCTGAGTCCATCCAAGACCCAGGAACTAGAATCTGTTTGAACAGGATATATCATGCATGTGAAAGTCTGACATTCCAGAGAAAGTCTTTTCTGAAGCAGGATTTACTTCCAGCCCACTAAGAATATTCCTTGTAGCCGGGCGTGGTGGCACACACCTTTAATCCCAGCACTCGGAAGGCAGAGTTCAAGGCCATTCTAAGACTACATAGTGAATTTCAGGTCAGCCTGGGCTACAGTGAGACCCTACCTTGAAGGAATAAAAGAATATTCCTTATTTTGGGAGTTGGAGAGATGATTTAGCAGTTAAGGTGCTTGCCTGCAAAGCCAAAGGACCCAGGTTCGATTCCCCAGAACCCACATAAAGCCAGATGCACATGGTGGCGCATGCGCCTGGAGTTGGAGTTCGTTTGCAGTGGGTAGAGGTCCTGGAGCACCCATTTTCTCTCTCTCTCTCAGTAATAAACAAATAAAATGTAAAAAAAACAATATTCTTTATTTTTAATAAGTCAATGAATGAAAATTTAAAAACAGGTAATAGGGCTGGGCATTGTGGTGCATGCCTTTAATCCCAGCACTTGGGAAGCAGAGGTAGGAGGATTGCCATGAGTTCGAGGCCACTCTTGAGACTACATAGGGAATTCCAGGTCAGCCTGAGCTAGAGTAAGACTCTGCCTCTGGGGGAAGGTAATAGGGCTGTAGAGATGGTTTAGTGGTTAAGGTGCTTGCCTGAGAAGCCAGTGGACCTAGGTTCAGCTCCCTAGAACCCACGTAAGCCAGATGCACATGCGTGCATGCATGCATCTGGAGTTTGTTTGCAATGGCCAGAGGCCCTGGTGCACCCATTCTCACTCTCACTCTCTCTCATAAATAAATGAATAAAATAAAAAAATAGGTAATAGAAATAAGGATTTGTCTATACCACTAGTAATTAAACAAGTTGGAATCAAACTTGATTAGAGAAATGAGAGAATATAAAAGGCTACTTGGGGATAAAATAAAATTTTGGAGGGGGTGGGGAGGTAACAGCTGCCTTCCTTTTTATCTGCTGGTGACACCTCTTTCCTTCAGACATGGTGGCCAAGGTGAGAATCGTTTTTTTTTTTTAATTATTATTATTTTTATTGACACCTTCTATACTTACATACAAAAAACATATATCTCCCTCCCCTCCCCCATTCCACTTTAGAACTCCAATCTCCATCATATCCCCTCCCTCTCTCCATTAGTCTCTCTTTTAATTTGATGTCATCATCTTTTTCTTCTATTTTGAGGGTCTTGCGGAGGTATTGCTGGGCACTGCAAGGTCATGGATATTGAGGCCAATTTCTGTCTGGGCAGTTGCATTGTAAGAAGTCATACCCTTCCTTTGGCTCTTCCATTCTATCCGCCCCTCTTCCGCAATGGTCGAGGTGAGAATCTTATGTGTTCACTTCACTACCCTCTCAGCAGATGACCCCACTTCAACCGCCAGGCATATGCCAGGGCAGTAAGAACAGCAGAAACACCGACACAAAAATATTTTCAGGCCTAGGTCAGAAGCTGCACCCCAACTGCCGTCTTGGAAATGAGTGAAGGCCACGAGTCATCCCTGTAGACAATGGCACATGAACTCCTATCAAAACCACTCAGTACACACAGGCTTCTGGTGAGTGACAAGTGCCCCCACCACCAGCGCTGCGGTCCCTGCAGCCCAGTCCCCACAGTGCCGCCTTGAGTCATTCTCCTGTCCAGGTAATGCAACTACAGTGTCCCCAAGGCACAGCCCTGTGGGCAACAGCAGGGGCTTCTAATTCCGTGGCTTAGGAGGTCTGCAGTGGTACCTAAAGAAGAATTCCAATCTAAAGAAAAAGTTCCAATAATATCACGGTTTGAGTGTCAGAGCCAAGAGAGCTCATTGATTCCAGCGGCTTCTTCCCTGACTGATGGACCGCAGGAGACTGAACAGCAAGGGGGTAGATTGCTGAAGAGTTGGCATCAGACTGCCTGCATTTGAATCTTAGCAGCTTATGTGATCTAGATTGAATGTCAGCTCATCTGTTCCTGGTTTCCTCACCTGTAAAACAGAAGGAATAGTGCTTGCTCCCTAGGGCTGTCCTGAGGGTTAAGTAGCGCTACCAACCTTCAACCTTCGACACATAAGAGAACCCCTGGTACATGGAATGCACTGAGCAGAAAGCAGCTATTGTTCAAAGTGGCTTCTGGCCTGGAATCTCATGAGGGCAAGTGCTGGGTGTTCATGAGTGTGCCCTCCTTGAAGGAGGAAACATCCCATGGCTTGGAAGAAGGCAGGGATCAGGAAAGGTTTAAGGGATGTCTGAGCCTGGAGAAAATATGTAACTTTGGGCTGGAGAGATGGTTTAGTGGTTAAGGTGCTTGAATGCAAAGCCTAAGGATCCAAGTTCAATTCCTCAGGATCCACATAAGCCAGATGCCCAAGGTATTGAATGTATCTGGAGTTTGTTTGCATTGGCTGGAGCCTTTGGCACACCCATTCTCTTTCTATCTGCCTCTCTCTCTCTCCCCAATGAATGAATAAATAAATAAATAAATAAATAAATAAATAAATAAATATACTATTTTTAAAAAAGAAAATATATAACTTTATGGAATCTACCTTCTATTTCTTTATTTTTCCCCCCACTGGAATACACACTTGCACTTGGATCGACAACGTCCAACCCCCGCAACAGATTTGCAGCTGTCTGGAGAGGGAGAGGGGATGGGAACAAGTGCCAGCAGCTGGGCTCCCAGCCCCAGCTCCCTCTGGCTGCTCCAGCTCCAGCTGTGAGGGAGGAGGAAGGCTGAAGCCCAAGTGAGCCTCCCCCACCCCTGAGAAAATTCCCCCCAGATTAGGCAGCTGCCTGCCCTACCTCCCCCACCCCCAACCAATCCCCAGCTCTCAGCTGGAGCATGGGAATTCAGATAGGGAGGTGAGGAGAGGGGAGGCCAGGAAATTGGCTCTGTTTATTCCCATCTTCCTGGGGAGTAAGCAGAAGACCCCCACCCGGGATCTGGGGTGTCTAGCCCAGCCTACAGCTGTTCTGCCTCCTTCCTGGCATCTGTCTCTGAGTGGTGGGAGGAGGGTGCTTCCAGCCAGCTCCAGCAGCGGTTCTCAGCCTTGGCTGTGCCTCAAAATCACTGAGGAGCTGAGGCCAGGCTGCATCCCAGAACAACTGAGTGGGAGCTCTTTGAGGGAGGAGGGCCGGGGCAAGGTAGTTTTTAAAAGCTTCCTTGAAGGTTTTAATGAGTGCTCAGGGTGAGAACCAGTGACAGATAAGGACAAGCATCACCCTTGGGAGTCATAAACACAGGCTTTCATGGGACTTTGGAAATGGTTCAGACCACACTTGTGTTTTATAGATGGGAAATGTACGGCCTGGAAGGGACTGTTCACTATGCTCAAGTGCCCAGGTCCTGAGCCAAGTCCAGTGTTGTTTCAGTGCAGAATGTATACCTTTAACACCTTCAGCTGCTAACGTGCAAGGTACCCATGAACACTCAGGTCTTGAAGACAGTGCTGGCTGTTACCAAGAGTGAGAAAATGGGGCTGGAGAGATGGCTTAGTGGTTAAGGAGCTTGCCTGCAAAGCCAAAAGACCCAGGTTCGATTCCCCAGGATCCCCATAAGCCAGATGCAAAAGGTGGTGCGTGCATCTGAAGTTTGTTTGCAGGGGCTGAAGGCCCTGGCACATGCATTCTCTCTCTCTCCTTCACTCTCTCCCAGTCTTTCTCAAATAAATAAAGAAAGTAAATTTAAAAAAAAAAAAAAAAAAAAGATAGTGACAAAATGAAGCCAGGCATTGTGGCACACACCTTTAATCCCAGCACTTGGGAGGCAGAGGTAGGAGGATTGCCATAAGTTTGAGGCTACCCTGAGACTATATAGTGAATTTCAGGTCAGCCTGGGCTAGTGTGAAACCCTACCTCAAAAAAAAAAAAAAAAAAAAAAAAAAAAAGAAAAAAAAAAAAAGAAAAAAGAAAAAGAAAGAAAGAAAGAAAAGAAAAGAAAAGAAAAGAAAAGAAAAGAAAAGAAAAAAAAGAGTGAGAAAATGACAAGACCAGGAGTCTGTCAGTCAAGACCTAGACAAAAGACCAGACATAAGGCATGAATGTTGCTCGCTGGCCTAGGGCAGACAAAGAAGGGCAGGCCTTAGAAGAAGGCACACATTCACTAGCTGAAAGTCTCCCCCCACCAGCCAGCCGAGCTTACCCTTAAGGCTTTTTGCCAGTATAGTAAACCCACCCTCAGGCCTGAGTGAGGAGCTCCCACCATTTACAGGGCTAAGCCTGTCTCTGTGGGTTGCAAGGAGTCACAAGGTCTTATGTTCCTTTTCCTAGACCCTCCCTTAGACACATGGGTCTCCTGAGCTCCCCTGTGTCACTTCTGGGGCCTTTTCTCAGGTTTGTCTTCCTTAATTATGGCTGTGTTGTAAGTTTGTGCATGGCTAGGATCGGGGTGACTGAGGGATAGTTGCATGCAAGGAATTTGGAGGATAACTTGGATTGTAAACTGGATGTCCAGATGTGTCCTTGTGCGGGCACGTGACACTCCTTGCAGACAGGGATATTGCTGGGAGGTGGGGCTGGGCATGGGCCAGAGACATGTTTCCCTGTACTGCCAAGTTCTGAGGCAAAACTCCAAGAGCAGAATTCTAAATTAGAACTTGGCCTTCGGATCATTATAATATGCCTTTATAAAGATGAGAGAATAAAATGCATTTTAATGAATTGTTCTAGGCTCTTTTAACATTTAAATAATAATCTGCACTCTTGTCACAGGCACCACAAATATGAGCACACATGAGTACCCCGCTTTACCTTTCTGTTATGGATTAAGAGATTCCCTCGTGCTGCCTGAGTGAATCCCATGTGGGGACACAGCTCAGAAAGTGGAAGGTGGTCTGGATTTCATCCTTGCTTGATTCCATTCTTAGGAGACCTTGTACTATGCAAACCCTGCACAGCCTTACTTAGAAGAAAATAAACTTAAAAAACAAATGGTTAGAATAAGGAGTAAGTGTGAGGATCCGGCCATGCGAGGGCCACGGTGGGGACATTCTTATCTGGCAGCACTTGTGTAGCCTGGTCTGCAGCTTCCCTCCATAGGCAGTGGGCTTCTGAATTAACACCTCCTTGTCTTCTCCATTAGCACCGACACATTGAACTGAAGTCCCCTTGCCCATAAGTTAGCTGATTCACATGATGCCAGAGCCCACTGGCTCATGGGGCATTCAGACAGAGCCTCGTGAACAGCCTGTCAAAGCCTCTAATTTGAGGGGCGGCAATCAAGTGTGTGCAAATGGCAGTGGGTGTGGGTACAGGAAGTTCTGAGTGTGGGGCAAGAATGAGCAGATAGGGTTTGCCTTGACCTCTATGGCAAGCTCGTCAGAAACCATTGTGATCTCCACGCTGACATTCTCTAAGACCCACAGTCAGGTATTTTTTGTGTTCTTGATCAATTGATTATTTTGTTTGTTTTGTTTTTCGCAGTAGGGCGTCTTGCTCTAGCCCAGGCTGACCTAGAATTCACTATGTTGTTTCAAGCTGGACTTTGAACTCACAGTGATCCTTCTACCTCGACCTCCCAAGTGATGGGATTAAAGATGTGCACCACCACACTTGGGGGAGAGAGAGAGAGAATGGGTGTACCAGGGCCTCCAGCCACTGCAAATGAATTCCTCACACATGGATCACTTAGTGCATCTGTCTTTCCATGAGAACCGGGGAATCAAACTTTGGTCATCAGGCAATTTCTCCAGCCCTATTGATCAATTTTGATACTTAGCTAGGCATGCTCTCCAGAATGTGAGCTACATTCTCACCAATTTACGAAGTTGTACTTTTATTTTTTTCTGCAATGTGGGAGTGCTCAGAATGCAGCTGGATATGCTTAACTACATGCCTGAGAACTCTGAGGGTTTCTTTGTGTGGGGAGGGGTTACACATTTGTGTGCAAGAGGTGTGTGCCAGTGGAAGCCAGAGCATAGTCTCAGGTGTCATTCTCAGGGAAGCTGTCCACTTCATTTCGAGATGGAGCTCATTGGGCTGGAGCTCGTGATCAGGCTAGCCTCGTGATTACAGGTATGTGCCACTGTGTCTGCTATTTATCTGAGCACGAGGCATTGAACTCGGGGGTCCTCGTTCTTGGGAAGCAAGCACAGCCGCCTGAAAGGATGACTGTGGCAGAACCATGCTTTATACAACTGTGAGTCATTCATTCATTCGTTCCCTTGTTCCTTCTTCATCCATCAGCCTCCAGTGAAAATCCTCCTCCTCCATGCCAAGACACCATGAGAGCCCAGGGCCAATGGATCACTCAGGGGATAAGGTCAAGACTGTGGAGACCACATTCTCTGAGAGCTCAAATGCATGGAGGAGGCTTGAATCGTCTTGTAGCACACTGAGAAGCTACAGATCTCAGAAAGCCACTAGCTTCATTTTCCCTTGCAGGCTGAGACGTGCTGCATATGAAATCTCACAGGTAAGTGGCCAGGACGTCTTTAAAAGCCTGAGCCCAGAAATGTGAGGGCCGGATGAAACCCCATCTTCTGCACGTCTCTGGCGTTTCACCTTGCACCATGGCCATAGATAGCCCTCTTTTCCTGCAGAGACTTTCTTGGAGCAAAACCCTACAGCCCCGCAGTTCTTTCTCCTTTGGCTCCACCTCTGTCTAGCACCCTGGGAGGGACCAAGTAGGCGCTAAGTCCCTGGAAAGGCCCAGCTGCACTGTCCTTTCCCTTTCTCATGCTCTGTGGTTAACACCCAACACAGAGCCCCTTTGTCTTCACACCTCTGTCCCCAAATACAACACCTGACACACCACTCCACATAGCAGGAGGCAGTGGAGGGGAGGGAGAAGAGGTCTTAACTTAAACACAGCCATGTTACATATCAGAAAACAAAGTCATAGATTTCATTCAAATCCCAGCCTTGCCCTGGAGAAGCAAGGAAGGGACAGATAAAGAGTAGTATGTATATATATATATATATATATATATATATATATATATATATATATCTCCTTGACCTTGAGCTACATCCACAACTGAAGTTCCACACCACCACACCAGAGCACTGCAATCTCACCAGTTAATAAGCGTCCCCACAGCCTGACAGACAGGGTATTTTGCAAATTGTAGCCTGCATTTGCCTAATCCACTTGACTGGGCAGATGCTCATGAAAGGCTCCCTAAAGCCACAGGAGGAAAGAAAAAAAAAGCCTATCTCTTTGTGTGGGCTGAGGTACCCAACATAGCCAGAAGACCCCAAGCTGGCCTCAGTCCCCTCCCATCCTCCAGGAACTCCTTGGGCTGGCTGATGAGAGCAGGTGACACGACACAATGACTTTACAGTAGTCCTGTGTCTCTTCTTCATGTTGACGTTTTAGGCTTTGTGTTTTGTTTCCCTGAGGTAGCAGTTTGCTCTGTAGTCTAGACTGGCCTGGCACTCAGAGCCCAGACTGGTCTCGAACTTGTGCCTCCTGAATGTTGTTTTTTTTTTTTTTTTTTTTTTTAGTTAGTTTGTTTTTTCCGAGATAGGATGTCACTTTAGTCCAGGCTGACCTGGAATTCACTATGTAGTCTCAGGGTGGCTTTGAACTCACGGTGATCCTCCTACCTCTGTGTCTGTAGCGCTGGGTGTGTCACTATGCCACGCTTTGAGGTTTTTTTTTTTTGGTTTTTTTTTTTTTTTTTTTGGTTTTTCGAAGTAGGGTCTCACTCTGACCCAAGCTGACCTGGAATTAACTATGTAGTCTCAGGGTGGCTGGTGATCCTCCTACTTCTGCCTCTTGAGTGCTGGGATTAGAGGCGAGAGCCACCATACCCAGCTGAGTTTTTTTTTTTTTTTTAAAGGATACTTATTTATCTGAGAGAGAAAGAGAAGGAAAGGAGGACCGAGGAAGAGAAAATAGGTGCATCAGTGCATTCTGCGGCTGCAAACAAACTCCAGACACATGTGCCATTGGCTTTATGTGAGAAATGGGGGATCGAACCTGGACCTTCAGGCTTTGCGAACAAGTGCCTTTAACCTCTGAGCCATCTTTCCAGCCCTGCTATTGAGTTTTAATGAAATTGCATGTAACCTTTTCCTCCCTTATTTTTAAGACACAAATTGAAGTGAACACTTGAGCCTTATAAATAAGTGGTGAAGTATGAATCAGTTTTTGTTTCAATGAAGGGATAAATTAAAATGAATTAGTTCATTCTGAACTTTCAGTCAATATCCAAATCTATTTTTACATTTAATATTCCATGAAATGTGATCTCCGGTAAACTAGGGATGTGTTGATTCCACAGATCTGTACAGCAAACAGTGTGTCCTCTCTCTGCTGGGCAGACGTCCCTAGCATGAGGGACAGTACTTCTTTGATTAGCTAATGCCCTTTTAAGTGGACAGAGGCAGGGGAGGGGTTCAAGCAAACTTCAGAGTTTGTATTGCCACCAAATGTCCATTAAGCCTAGATTCTCTTTGTTCCTGGAAAAGAAAGCTGAGATGGTGTGGCGGAGGGCAAGAGCCATTGTCACGACTAGAGAATCCTGGCTTTCTGTCTGTCTTACCAGCTTTCTAGATGATCTTAGGATGTCCCACCTCCATTCTAGGCCTCAATTTCCCCACTTGTGGGAAGAACAATTAGTCTAGATCCTCTTTAAAGAACTCCAGAGCTTCGACACTCTTCTCTGACTTCTGCATAGCTGGAAGTGTCAGTAAGAGTATGGGAGGAAGGGCCTATGTTTTATTTTATTTTTATTTATTTATTTGTTTGACAGAGAAAGGGGGTGGGAAGAGAGAGAATGGGTACTCCAGGGCCTCCAGCCTCTGCAAATGAACTCCAGACCCGTGCTCCCCCTTGTGCATTTGGCTAACGTGGGTCCTGGGGATGGAACCTGGGTCCTTTGGTTTTGCAGGCAAACGCCTTAACTGCTAAGCCATCCCTCCAGCCTGGAAGGGCCTATTTTAAGGAAACAGATGATTAACAAGAAAATTGCTAGTTTGGAGAGAAAGATGCTGAAGAACACTGGCCTTTGCATAGACCTGGCATTTTTATGGGGCTTTGCTGGCCTTGCACCACGAGACACACACACACACACACACACACACACACTCTCTCTCTCTCTCTCTCTCTCTCTCTCTCTCTCTCTGGGGTACCCCTCAGGAACCACTGAATGCTGCATTGTGGTGCTGGGACCCTCTGGCCAACAGACCCTGTTTGCTGTCTACATGGGAGCAGACTGGGGAAGTGAGCAGCCTGCCTTGTCAGCTTTCACTAGGTTTGACTGGACTGTGTCTAGCACAGGGACCTCCCAGGGAGACCAGAGCAGAGAGAATCAACTTGGAAATTCACTGACAACCCACACATGACCCCATGGAAAATTCTGGCTCTGGCTAGAAGAAATGGTACCATTTCACATGGCCAAGATGTTGCTTGTTGACAGTAATGAAAAGCCACAGCACTGTGGGTCGGACTCCTGTCCCATGCTGGTCCTGGTGCAGGGTGGATAGCTGGCATGGAATACAACATAGAGCTTAGAAAGCCTAGTTCCTGTCCTCACAGAGCTTGAAGTCCAATGGGAAGAGCAGGCACACTTGCCCTAGTCACAATCTGTTTTGCCATATGTCACACCTAGAATAGACAGAAGGTGACAGTAAGCCTGTCACCCAGCTTGTGCTCAATTGCCATGGCTGCTCTAGGAAACTCATAGGGTGAGCATATGAGCTAATCTGATCTAGGAAGCATAGAACAATCTAGAAAGGATTCTGAGAGATGCTGTGTAATGGTTAACCTCATTGTCAACTTTGCAAACACACCCAGGAGATAGTAAAGCACTTCCGTGTCTGTGGTCATGTCTCCAGCCATGATTGATCATGGGGTCTCTGACCTCTGATGGATGGATTAAGACCTCGATGGAGTCATCATATAATCCCATTATTGGGAAGTGATAAAAAGTAGGAGGGATCATTGAGGGAAGTAGGTCATTGGGGGCATGTCCCTGGAACTATGCTTACCTTGGCCCCTATTTACGTGCTTTTTGTCTGCTTCTTTTTGTTAATATTTTTTATTTTTATTCATTTATTTGAAAGAGAGAGTGAGATAAAAAGGAAGCTAGAGAGAGAGAGAATGGGTGCTCTAGGGCCTCCAGCCATTGCAAACAAACTCCAGACGTATGCCCCACCTTATGCATCTGGCTGAGGAATCGAACCTGGGTCCGTTGGCTTTGCAGACAAGCGTCTTAGCTGTTAAGCCATCTCTCCAGTCCTTCTATGCTTCTTGAAGACCATGATGTGCACTGCCCTGTTCCACAATGCCCTCTATATGTCTTGGACCGACACCTCTGACACCCTGTGTCTATCACAACAAAACCTTTCCCTCTGATATGAGGTATTTTGCCACAACTATGCAAAAGTAATTAATACATGGTAGGACGAAGGAAAGGCTTCCTGGAGAAGATGAAATGTCTCCTGAGTTTTGAAAGATAATGAGTTCTCAAGGTGAAGGAGAAGGGACAGAGAGGAACACTCCCAGGGGAAGGCCCAGTGTGGGGCAGCACCACCTTGTGATAACGCAGAAACTCATAGGGTGAGCATATGAGCTAATCTGATCTAGGAAGCATAGAACAATCTAGAAAGGATTCTGAGAGATGCTGTGTAATGGTTAACCTCATTGTCAACTTTGCAAACACACCCAGGAGATAGTAAAGCACTTCCGTGTCTGTGGTCATGTCTCCAGCCATGATTGATCATGGGGTCTCTGACCTCTGATGGATGGATTAAGACCTCGATGGAGTCATCATATAATCCCATTATTGGGAAGTGATAAAAAGTAGGAGGGATCATTGAGGGAAGTAGGTCATTGGGGGCATGTCCCTGGAACTATGCTTACCTTGGCCCCTATTTACGTGCTTTTTGTCTGCTTCTTTTTGTTAATATTTTTTATTTTTATTCATTTATTTGAAAGAGAGAGTGAGATAAAAAAGCTAGAGAGAGAGAGAGAATGGGTGCTCTAGGGCCTCCAGCCATTGCAAACAAACTCCAGACGTATGCCCCACCTTATGCATCTGGCTGAGGAATCGAACCTGGGTCCGTTGGCTTTGCAGACAAGCGTCTTAGCTGTTAAGCCATCTCTCCAGTCCTTCTATGCTTCTTGAAGACCATGATGTGCACTGCCCTGTTCCACAATGCCCTCTATATGATCATGGACCGACACCTCTGACACCCTGTGTCTATCACAACAAAACCTTTCCCTCTGATATGAGGTATTTTGCCACAACTATGCAAAAGTAATTAATACATGGTAGGACGAAGGAAAGGCTTCCTGGAGAAGATGAAATGTCTCCTGAGTTTTGAAAGATAATGAGTTCTCAAGGTGAAGGAGAAGGGACAGAGAGGAACACTCCCAGGGGAAGGCCCAGTGTGGGGCAGCACCACCTTGTGATAACGCAGAAAGGATTTGGAGACTACTCTCCCACTTCTCTCCGAGCCTGGAGAGCAGTGTATAAGGGTGGACAGGGCAACAGGAGGGCTTGGAAGTTTAGCTCCGTTGAACTGTATCCTCACAAAAGACAGATCCAAGTCCTAACCTCTAGTACTTGTGTATGTGACCTTATTTGGAAATAAGGTCTTTTCAGATGTAATCAAGTTACAATGAGGTCATACCAGCTTGCGGGGCAGAAGGGCCCGGATGCAGTGACTGCTATCCTTATAAGAGGAATAATTGGCCACGGGTGGGGCTAGGGGTGGGGTGGGACACCATGTGAAGACAGAGGTGAAGATTTCAGCAGTACATGTAAAAGCCAAGAAGCTAAGAGGGAGGTGACAAGGCATGTACTTTCCCTACAGTCCTCAAGGAACCAACCCTGTTCATAGCACAACTTCAGACTTCTGCTTCTGGAACTGACAGCAGTAAGCCTGTCACCCAGCTTGTGCTCGTTTGCCATGGCTCTAGGAAACTCATAGGGTGGGCATATGAGCTCATCCCATCTGTTACTTGCTGGCAGCCTGGGACATCCCTGGCTCTAGACATGCTTCTTGTAGGATTAATGAAATGGCTTGAAACCCCTGTGGCCAGGTAACAACAGAACGGCTCCTGTGTACTGTCTTTAGTCAGACCATGTGTCCTCATTTAATCTTTGCTCTTGTTCTTTTTGAGTCACACAGATATATTCTCCACGCACTGCATGAGCTTGGCTGAATCAACCAACCAGCCAGGTGTGCCACCTCTCCTCTGACCTGTCAGCCTTTCTCCAGATGCTCAGAGATAAGTGGCTTGCCAAGTGGGAGAGCTGTCCTTCAGCTCTTGGCAGACCAGGTTTGTTTTCATACCCGTACCTCCAGTTCATCTCAGAAGAGTGAATTTTCTTTCCCCTGACACGTCCAGGGCAGGGTCCTGTCCCTCTGCTTCCTCCCGAGCCTACAGATTGGAGGTCCCTCCCGGAAGTCCAAACCGTGAAAGAAGCCAGCCTGGTGGTTTGGGGAAGGATGGGCCCTGGGGGGAAAGTCATCAAGACTTATGTGTCAAGTTTATTGTGGTCGGTGACCCAGTAGTGGAATGTTACACCCACAGTAATGGCTTTTATTTCATGACCACCTACTATGTGTAAGATGTCATGGCAGAATTTTTACGCACATCTTGCTAATCTTCCAGGTGAAGGTGCGTATTATCGGCCTCATTTTATAGACAGAGTAACTGGCATTCAAGAAGTTAATGGAGTAACTTGTTCGAGGTTACTCAGTGAGTGATAGAGTCATGATTTGAACATGCGTCTGCTCCACCCCTGTGTATATGTGTGGGCATCTATGCCATGGAATGCACGTAGAGGTCAGAGGACAACGTCGAGGTGTATGTGCTCCACCTGTCATAGACACACTGGGATCACAGATGCATGTGCCATTTTACATCCAGCTTTACGTGGGTGCTAGGGAATGGAACCAAGGCCAGCAGGCTTTGCAAGCAGGAGCCTTTAAGGACAGAGCCATCTCCCTGGCTCCAGGGCTTGTTTCATCAAAGTAGGCAACAACCCACTCATTTGTGTTATTTGCTTGACCTTGTGCAGTTTGATCTTGCCTCCTCCTGGAACGTTCTTCCTCCCTTCCAAGTGATTATGCATGACTAGTGTTCTCTGCTTAACTCTTGTGGCTTTCAGCCCCATCTTTTTCTACTATATTACTGCATAGACCCTCCTCAGAAAGATGCCCTCTGTCCCAATTATTTCAGTTACTTTCACAGTCATGGTTTCCTCCTTTGTTTCTTCTTCGTTCTCAAGTCTCTGTACCTGGTATCACTTCGTCTTCTGAGCCCAAGGCTTAGGCATCTGACGTTTGCACCACCATCTCCACCTGAAACTCCCACCGGCACTGAAACTCACTGTGTCCACATCTGATCCTGTCACCCCTCGTCTAAGAGCCCACCTCTTTTGTTCTTCATCCCCTGCCTTTACCCACTCACCTTCAGTCAGTCTCTCACTTCTCTTCATTCCATCTGATAGCTGTCAAATAAGCTGTGGCAGTTTCGAGGTGTGTCCCCTATAGACTCAGGTGTTCTATGAAGGCTTGTAACGTGGGTCTCCAGCCACCTGGCTAGAGAAGATGTCCCTGGGGGCGGAGTTGAATTCCAGCCCCAAAGGTGTGTATGTAGAGAGATTTGAACTCTGCCTGGGTCCCTGCTTACTGCCAGTTTATGTTTGCTGCTTTTGGTGTTTGCTGGCTGTTTGGCTGTTTCTCTCTGCTTGTATGTATGTAAGAAACTTCTTCCACCACTGACGGAACTCCCCTCCCCATGATCTGTAAGCTCGAAATAAACCCCTTTCTCCCATAAACTGGGTCTGGTTTGGATGTTCCTCACCTCATTGTGGAACTGTCTACAATGTATGACTACCCTGACTTTCCTCACAGGCACTACCTTGGATTTATCCCCAAATGATTGTTTTAAATTATTTTAACTTGGCAGAGGAGTCTTAAAGATAGCCATAGAGTTCCTATACTCCCTTGTCCCAGCCTCTCCAATGTCAGCACTTAACACAACCATAAACCGGTTCTCAACACTAACATAATAACATGATGTGTTGAATGATTTTGATGTCTTCTGTCTCCCACATTGCTTAGTTGCCTCCCCAGATTTCCTTCCCCATTTTTCAAAGTTTGACACTGAAATATGTTCATTCTCAAGGATGGATCAAGATAGGTCTCTCGAGCTGGAGAGATTGCTCAGTGGTTAAGGCACTGGCCTGCAAAGTCTAATGACCTGGGTTTGATTCACCAGTACCCGTGTAAAACCAGATGCACCGTGGCCTATGCATCTGGAGATTTTTTTTGCAGTGGCTAGAGACACTGGTATGCCCATTCTCTCCCCCCTCTCTCTCTTTCTATCTCTGCTTGTAACTAAATAACAGAAATATTTTGAAAAAGGTCTTTCACTCTCAAAGTGACTGACTTCTACTCATCTATCCATATCAGCTGACTCCCCAACATCTGGATGAGTGCTCCTTCTCCGTACCCCACTTAACACCCTAGCTTTCTCCATAGTCACTGGGTCTCTCTCTCAGTCACTCTCTGGGTCCTTTGTCACCCCTCACTGATCTAGCCATAGAGCTGGCTGTGGCATTCTCAGTAGACCACTTGGCAATTATATGTGACATGAATGAATGAATGATATCAGTGCACCCGGAGCTACAGGTTTGTAGTTGGCAACCACACAGATGGCACCTACAAAATGGAGAGTTTGAGCAACTACTAGGGGGACCAAAGTTACTGAGATTAGGGGCAGAAGCCCAGTGTCACTGAAGATGGAATTTAATGCCATTTCCAGCCTCACACTGACCGTCCTTAGGGAAGGAGATTAGGACCAGCCTGACATCACAGGCTCCCTGGATGCTGTGTCTGGCAACCCAGTGTTTCCCAGACCTCTTTGGCTGACTCAGAAACTCTGGGGACGGGCCTGGCAATCTGCCTGATAAATAAGTTTGCAAGCACACTGCACTGCAGAGCCCTGGCGACAACCCAGGAAATGGAGTTTGAAAATCCCTGCTGTAGGCCAACCTGCTTATTTTACAGGCAGTTTTGGACAACCTGATTGTGAAGGCCTTCCAGCTCTGGCTACTGGTAGACTCTTCTGACTTAACTTCAGAACAAACTGGGGAGTCCAAGTACAGCACCCATCATGAACACACAGATTATGCTCCAAAGGCCTTCCTTTTCGAAAGTCATATGGAGCACAAAATATGTCCTACTTCTCAGTCTTCAGAAATTTCATCCTAAGCCTTATTTTGTATACCGCGACAACAGAGATATTTATTGAATGAACTCTGCGGTCGCGTAAGTTAGGGTATGATGGGTGAATGATAAGCTCATGAATCTGATTTCAGTCTGCAATCACAGTCCATTTCTACCATGGGTGTGGGGCACTGGCCAGCCTTTATTTCTACATATAGGATTTCCTGGGTTTTATTATGAATGCAGTACAGGTTTATATTCTGAATTAAGCTGATTCTGAGGTTCACACCTCTCCAGAATTATACACTTCAGTATGAGGAGACTTCGAATGTTCTGCAGTGGTTTGGCTGGTTACTTCGCTTATGGAATAAAAGCTTATGTCACGGGGCATGGTGGTGCATGCCTTTAATCCCAGCACTCGGTAGGCAGAGGTAGGAGAATCACCGTGAGTTCAAAGACATTCTGAGACTACAGGGTGAATTCCACGTCACCCTGAGCTAGAGTGAGACCCTACCTCGAAAAAAAAAAAAAAAAAAGAGCTTATGTCAAAACACAGCCTAGGCCCTCTTCTCCCCCCTCCCTCATTCTGGACAAAGTGGATGAATGGACCTTCAAGAGGACTGTGGGAGCCCGTCGAACATTTGTACAGCTGTAATTGGTACAGGTGGTCTGGGTAGGGGACAACCCGTCACCTCAGTGTTTAATCACCTCAGGTGAACACAAGGCAGCCTCCAAGTCTGCATCTTTTCCAGCAGGACCTCTTGATGAGGGCAACATGGCAACCTGGTCCAACCACATGGAGGAGACTGAACCTGGGAGGAGACAGTGAAGAAGCCATGAGAGGGCTTACAGCCAAGTGGGGAGACACTCTGGGGGTTCCAATGGTCTCAGGGGTACACAAGGGTGATGCCAGTGTTTAAAAGGCAAGGTCATTTTGCATCCTCTAAGGAAAGCAGCATCAGCTGTTCAGTGATCAGCATAGAAAAGATTTCAGCCTATATAGCCTGTTCTTCCTCCTCCTCCTCCTGATATTCAATGTGTGTACGCACGTGTATGGGCCCTCACAGGGCCCCGTATGCTCGCCTATCATGGCCAGAGTGGCATAGTGGACATCCATTCTTATTATTCTTCCACCTGGTCTTGTTTTGAGCCACAGTCTCTTTTTAAAATGTTATTTATTTATTTGCAAACAGAGGGGAAGAGAGACAGAGGAAGAGAGAAAGAGAGACAATGGGAACACCAGAACCTCTAATCCCTGCAAATGAATTCCAGATGTATGTGCCACTTTTTGCATCTGGATTTATGTGGGTGCCGGGGAATCCAACCTGTGTTATTAGGCTTTATGGGCAAGTTCCTTAACCACTGAGCCATCTCTCCAGCCCACTGCTTCCAGAGCATGGGTCTCCAAAGATTCTTGGGTGTCTGCTTCCCTGCTGGACTCTGGTTACAAACACACATGGCCATGCCAAGCTCTTTTACATGGGATCTGGAAATTTGAACTCAGGAAGTCTCAGCACCCCACCCCCACCCCGGCCCTTGTGCTTGTGCTGGAAGTGCATCTAACCACTGAGCAATCTATTCAGCCCCTTCCTCCCTTCTTCACTTACGTATTCATTTCCAAGAACAATGAAGAAATAATTAAACCTCCTGGCTAATCAGATGACCATATGAAAGTGCTTGATCATCAGTTTTCTGGGAACTGCTGTGATGTTTGTTCTATAATCCAGGGATATAGATGACATTTGTTTTATAATCCAAGCAAGAAACACTGACTCTTTCAACTCATTTCCACTTCCTCTGCTTCCACTTGCATGGGAGGCTAAAGGGACCTTTCTCTTTTCTGACTTCCTGGTGACAAGGGTAAGAGGGGACTTTTAGACATACTGACTTTGGAGTCTGAATTGAATTCTCAGCCAGTGCTTTCATGAGAGATGAGACAAGGTCCTTCCTCTCTTCCTTGTTTCTGATAACATATGTTGAGCATATTATGTGCAAGGCCCTACATCAAATTCGAATTGCTGGAGAGGAGAGACAGAGTTAAGAGATCATTGACAGAGCATGGGCAGAGTATTTTGAAAGCCGTTGGACCACCCATGGGTGTGTCCCAAAGTTGTTTACTGAGAAGTTGCTACACCAAGTCAGAGGCAGCAGTAAAGCAGAATGAATTTCTGTTTTCAAAAACCTTGCAGTCCAAAATAATGATGAAACTGGACAGATGATGTTGAGTGGCATAAAATGCTTCTGTCCTGTCCACCCACCTTTCCACGCACCATCCATTCACCTAACAAGTATTTATTAAATCTTCTCTGCCTGCTACACTCAACTCTAAGCATGCAACACCGAATAAAACCGGCATACAAAATAAGAAAGTAATAACAGTGGTTAATTCTAACAATGGTAGGAAAAAAAAAAACTTGGAGGAAAGGATGAGAAAGAAGGTTCTAGATAGATTGTGGAAGGCCTGTTTGAGGCAGTGACATTTGGATCAAGGAGGATATTTGGGGTGTGAAGGAGGCAGTCGTGGGATTGCCTGGGTAGAGATATAACACGTTAAGTGAATAGAACCAGCAAATTCAAAGGTCCTGAGGCAGACATTAGTTTAGAAGGTGTGTAATTAGTGGGAGAAAGCTGGAGAGTCCGAGAAGATGAGGTGTGAGGGGAGGGCGTGGACTGGATCATAGTCTCCTATAGGATTTTATTCTAAGCACACAAGGAAGCCTTAGAGAATATTCACTGGGAAGGCTATATCCCAATAGGCTTAAAATAATAAAAAAGCTTGCGCTAAACCTCTCTGCAGTAATTCATACAAAAAAAAAAAAATGGTTAAGGTATAGATTCAAACGACCTAAGACTTCATTGACTTTTAGAGACCATCCCGTTGCTAGTATGCATAAAATATACACACCTCCTTTCATCTATGAACATTCACCAAAACCAAACATGTCCTGAGCCACAAATAAATCCCGATACATTTCAAACCATCACAATCTTAAGGAATGTGTTCCTTGCACTGGTGAAACTAGAAGTCAGGTGTCGGCACCACGGACCACTGAGCAAGCTTGAACTGAGGAAGGCAGGCCTGAAAGCTAGCAACTTTCATGGCAGAGCCATCTCCCCAGGTACCTGGCCCAAGCACTTTAAGAAAAGGACTATATGGTCCCCACTCCACTGTTGAGAACAGAATCGTGACAGGACACAGCCTAAATCCCAAGATTTGGAAGTGGCAGCCAAGATGCTGGAGCCCAGGTTTCCAAGGGGCCTCTTCTTCTCTGCGTTGCTTTCCACAGACAGCAGCACACACCATCTGTGGCAGCAGCCAGAGGTGCCAGGGTGGAAGCCAGGCCCCGAGGAATGCCCCTCCACTTCCTGCCATCCCTACAAGGCCCGTGGTGGGTTTTAAACCCCACTTTATTGTGGAGTGCCCGGTGCAAATCTTCCTATTCACAGGCAACAGCCGTGGGAGGCCAGAGACATACGTGTGGTTCTTGAAAAACCTCTTCCGTCTCACATCTGGTATTGCCATTTGGGCCAACAATCCTGTCTGGTCCATTATGTACGGCTTTGTGTAACAGATACGGCACAGAAGGAATGCTTGAAGGTTTTAACAGGAAAGCAAGTCCCTGCTAGGTGGAGATAGTGACAGAACAGCCGCATGGGAATAGCAGAACTCTGCCCGGCTTTTACCTAGGCAGAAAACCAAGCATTTATACTGGAACTTAAGTGTTATTAACATTCAAACCAGTAGGCTACCTTAGATTTCACTATTGTCAGAATTTGAAATCCCCTCATGCCTCTAGGACCATGTGGCTTGGATGTCCTGGTTGTGACAGAAGATAGTGGCCGTTGACTGGAACATAGGACCTGACTTCACAGTCTCTGTGGTGGTGACAGGCTGTGCTTCTCCATGACTTTGCCGGGCACATGGCTGGATCTGACCATCATCACTCAGCCTTGACATCTTGCCTGGTAGTTCTTTTCTCCTAACTATTGCTCAGTTCTGCCCACTCTCCTCACCTACCTCTGTCCTTGTTGGGGCCTCCTGCTTGGCACCATGCCCATAGCCTCCTCAGTCTGTCTTTCACAGCAACAAGAGCGCTATTTCTATGCCACCTTTGAGTCAATAAAAACTTACTCATTGAGCTGGGTGTGGTGGCGCACACCTTTAATCCTAGCACTTGGGAGGCAGAGCTAGGAGGATCTCTGTGAGTTCGAGGCCACCCTGAGATGACATAGTGAATTCCAGGTCAGCCTGGGCTAGAGTGAGACCCTACCTTGGAAAACCAAAACAACAACAACAACAAATAACTACAACAAAAACTTATTCATACATCTCCTCAGTATGCGCCATTGGCATCCCATTTTGACCTGTACACTGAGCTCACAGTGGTCCTCCCTAGCTGCTCCTCCAGCCTTCTTGTCCCACTAAGACGGTTCCATCTGCCTCATTGCATAGGCCAAGATAGCCAATCCAGCCAGTCTGTCCTTTCTGTTTTTTTTTTTTTTTTTTTTCTTTTTGGAGAGAGACAGAGAGAGAGGGAGAGGGAGACAGATAGAGATGGGTGCACCAGCAGCCTCTCAGCTGTTGCAAACGAAATCCAGATGCGTGCGTCTCCTTGTGGGCAAGTGCGGCATTGCGCCCTTGCGTCACTTTGCATCTGGCTAAACGTGGGACCTGGAGATTGGAAGCGCTGGAGATTGGAATCAGCGTTCTTAGGCTTAGGAGGCAGGTGCCTTAACTGCTAAGCCATCTCTCCAGCCAAGTCTGTCCTTTCTAAAGAGACCCAGGGACCTCCCTGCCCACTGCATCCTGTGCTCTTGCTCTGAACCCAGCCTCTTACCTCCTGTTCAATCGACTGCAAGAGCCTCTGACAGCTCACACTGCTTCCTGTGCTGCCTACAGCTATTAATCTCCGTATAGCTCCTATTACCTGGGCCTCAGTCTCTACCACCCATATGAGCAAAATTTATGCTGAGCTACCTGGTCAGAGTAAAAACACAGTTTGGGAGCTGGAGAGTTGGCTTAGCTGTTAAGGCACTTGCCTGTGAAGCCTAGGACCTAGGTTTGATTCCCTAGTACCCACATAATCCAGATGCACAGGGTGGCACATGCGTCTTGAGTTTTTCAATGGCTAGAGACCCTGGCATGCCCATTCTCTCCCCTGGTCTCTCAAATAAAAAATAGAATTTTTTTTTTTTTTTTTAAAAAAAAAAACAGTTTCAGGCTGGAGAGATGGCGTAGTAGTTAAGTTGTTTGCCTACAAAGCCTAAGGATCCATGTTCAATCTCTCTCTGGATCCCATGTAAGCCAGATGCACAAAGGTGAGGCACATGCCCACTAGGTGGTGCAAGCAACTGGAGTTCGATTGCAGTGGCTGAGGTCCTGGCATGCCAATTCTCTCTCACATACTTTTGCTATCTTTAAAATTAAAAAATGGAAAAAAAATTAAAGTCCAGTTAGTCACAGTGGCCCCAAGTGTTTACTGGTTTGTCCCTGCTAAGCCCAGCTTGGATCCTCTCCAGGACTTCCTTTGTCTTTGCCACCCTGGACCTTGGCATGCTATAGGCCAACTCCTACCTCAACATCGTTGCCCCTCCTGGAAGCTCTTCCCCTGCATGTCTCCAGGGCTCATGCTGCTCATGGCTTGGATCTGAAATGTCTCCCTCAGGCTCATGATTTGAATGCTTGGTCCCGGCTGGTGGCACCACTTTGGAAGGTTCTGAAAACCTTGGAAAGTGGGAACTAGCTGGAAGAAGTAGATCATTGAGGGTGGGCCCTTGCAACTATGTTGTCTTTGCCCACTTCCTGTTTCCTTCTGCTTCCTGCTCTGCCAGCTTCTACCATATGTTCCTTCCACCACGAACCGAGTTGCTATGCCATGACGAACTGAAATTCTCTGACACCGTGAGCAAAACAAGTCTTTCATCCCTTCAGCTGTTTCTGTTGGGTATATATTGTGGTCACAGTGATGCAAAAGAAAGTAATAAACACATACCCCCATTTCATTTGAACCCTTTGCTCCAAGGCTGCCTCTCCTTGCCCAGTGTTAAATGATACCTTCTGCTCTGCTCCTCCCTACCCTTGCTTCATTTTCTAGCAGAGCACATATGAAAATCTGATGTTCTGTTTGTTTTTTCATTAACTTATTTATAGATAATAATCCCTAGGGGAATGAAAGAGGAATTTTGGAGTCCCTTGCCAATATACCAATATGCCAATGCACCAAGCACTTTGGATTCCTGCCTTATGAATTTAAGGAATTAAAATACATACAGCATAAGGTAAGGTTTAGAGAGACTTTATTAGATTAAGAGAAGGGAAGAAGAGGAAGTACAGGGAGCTCTTGTCACAAGGGAAGTGAGTAGGGATAAAGGCCACGTAGCAGTGGGGAGACTTACCAGGACCTGGAAGTTTAGGATAGATGAACATCCAGCAAGGAAAGAGTTTGCCCACCTGGTAAGGATCTCTATATAACCTATTGTGATGGACTTACCTTCAGGCTCAGGTGAGCCAGAGTGAGGGCTGATTGGTCTGGTCTAGGCACTGACTCAAGAAGAGGTCAGCCACGAAGTCAAGTTTTGGGGCTGAACTTAACCACCACAATGCCAGGATCAGTTTTAAATTCTAGGAAAGGGGACATTCCTCCCAGGAGGATCTCAGGTTGTTTATGGAAAAACAGATCTAGGGAACTCCTTTAGTGAAGAGATATGGAGAAGAGAGATCCTTCTCTGAACTCTAGTGAAGTAAGTATTGCAAAGGCAGACTTAAGGACATTTCTACTTTATGCTTTTGGGGCCCAGTCATCCTAAACTACCTAACAAAGCTACCTGACTCCCTCTCAGGAACATAAACTCTGTTGGGGCTGGAACTTTATTTCACTCATGACTCTATCCTAGTGCCCACAACAGCACTTGACACAGGATGGGTATAGAACAAACATCAAGTGTGTAAGCAATGAGTGAACAAACCTCTCTAGCCTCATCTCCCAGGGATCTTTGCATCTGTGAACATTAGCTTTTAAGCTATTATAATGATGAAGACAATGATAACAAATAGTCCTTGAAAAAAAACTTCAGTATGTATGAAAGAGCAATAAGCATAGAGATTACGTTTGCCGGCACATATGTGCATTGTCTACTGAGCGTAGCAAGAAAACCAAAGGAATAACACCCAAACATCAGTCAGTGTGAGCAAAGAGTTAACTGGATTCCACGTTCTGTGGATTTGCAGCGCTTCCCTGGTTTCACCAGCATCCCGTTGGTAATGACACTGCAAAGAAAGCAGATGTTGAGTTGACTGTGTAAAATTGTGGGGTGATATGGGTGGGATTGAGTTTGCTCATCCCCCCCCAGGCCCTACCTACTAAATGTGTGGATGGTTTGGCAAGAACAGAAAGCATTCCTGGGAAGTGCACAGGGCCTATGAGGAGGCCTTTTAAGGGGAGATCTCTCAGGTGCAAATGGATCACTCAGAGCCAGGATTTCCTGGGAACGGAAACTGTGAGGTCTCTTTAGTGTTGCCTGACTCTATCTGCATTGGAAATCGCCAGATGTTTCAGGACACAGGTGTACAATGTGGTTCCGTTTTCCCAGGGCTTTGTTCTGTTTCAAGTTGTGTTGAGACATCTCATGAAGTCAGAGTTTTTGTGATTGTAACTTCCTAAATTTCCCCTTTAAAGTGGGTTTTCCATCGCTAGACAGTCTACCCAAAGCTTCCACCCTCCTCGGGCCATGCATACTGCTTCTGTGAGTCAAGGCTAATAACTTGGAGATGGATTCATGGAGCTCCTCTGTCCCCAGTGTGTCCTACCCCTTACCATCAGCCTCTGATCACAACAGAGCATGCATCAAGATCTCCTGGGGAATTCCTAAAACCAGTGTGCTAGAGCCCATCCGGGTACCTCCAGCTCACACTCTAGGATGGGGTAGAGATTTCCATTTCTAACAGGGTGCTAGTTGGTGCCACTGCTGGTCCAGGGGCCACAATTTGAGAACCTCAGTTCATCGTCTAACCAGAACTTCTCGCTTTTAACCATCTCCCTGCCATTCTCACTGCCACTGGCTTGGCTCAGGCCCTTTCAAACTTGGGAAATTTGAGGACTTGGAGAGACAACGAACCAAGGAATATTTTAGAGAAGTGAATAGAAGACTCAAAGTTAGATAGCCAGACGAGGTGGAGTATAGGCTGGACAGGAGATCTCTCTGCCTAGAAGGCCAAGGCTCTGAGAGAGTCAGTAGGGGGACAGGAACTAGCAACAGCTCTCCCAATTCCTCACTCATCACTTCTTCCTCCTTCCTCTCAGCTACCATAATGGGCAACAAACCAGGGACCCAGCGCAGAATCCTCCCTTCATTCTTTCCGATATTTAAATGTCACTATTATGTGACACAATCATTTATCCTGTCTCTATCAATTCACAGTTCCTTGGAGGAGGAGTTACAAATTAACCAAATAACAGCACATGAAATTAAAGTTGAACCTTTTTAGGGTTATAACAGAGATAAACATGGAACTCTAAGTGCATATAAATGGGGAGTTTCGTGTAGGTCAGGGTGTGGAGGAAGTTGTTCCCAAGGGAGTGACAAGTAGGTAATATAAGGGACAAGTGTTAAACAGGTTAGGAGGTGAAAGAAAGGTGACGTGGGTAGAAGTAGTGATTCAAAGGCCTCGTGGTAGGAGGAGCTCCCGTGAGCATACAAGAATGAAGGAAAAGAAGCTGAGTGCTGGAGGAAAGGATATGCCAGGTGGGCAGGGCCCACTGCAGGGCACCAAGTCTTGACTCATTTGGCAAAGGCAGCAGTGGCTACAAGAGATGGTGCCTCAGCCTTAAATGGCGACGGGAGACTGAGGGAAGTGGACCGAATCAGGAGTCAACCGGGACATCATTCTCCACAGGGCGTGGTGACAGGGAGGTTATCGAGGCTGACCCCTGGGTTGCTGGCCCATGTGTCTCCACGGAAAAGGACAATGGTTTCCTTTTCAAAAAAGGCTATTGCAGCTAGAGTTTTGTAGAGAGCGCTTTATGTTGTCAAATGTTTGGATGTTAGAACCTTAGTCATTGCAGAAAGAGCTTCTCACTTTGCAATCTCCCCCCTATCTAGTGAGCATTAAAAAAACCACTTATCACCTGGTGTCAGGGCTGTGTACCCACTATCTTCCTGCCATAGCCTCTCCTGCCCTCCTCCCCCAATGCCTGGCTTACAATCAGCAATAATAAATGTGGAATGAAGAGAGGCTGGTCTCCCCCCAAGAACCTTCCAGGGTGTTCCAACCTTTAGAATAAGAAGTATCTGGGGGCTTGAGAGATGGCTTAGCAATTAAGGCGCTTGCCTGTGAAGCCCAAGGACCCATATTTGACTTTCTAGATCCCATGGAAGCCAGACGCACAAGGTGATACAAGCGCCCAAGGTTTCACATGCGCACAAGATGGTGCACATGTCTGGAGTTCAATTACAGTGGCTGGAGGCCCTGGCAACCAATTCTCCCTCCCTCTTTCTCTTATTCTCTCTCTCTCTTTCTCTTATTCTCTCTCTCATAAAAAAATCAAAACAAAAAGAAGTGTCTGGATTCAAACAGCCCTCAAGGTTTCCAAATAAATTTGCATCCCTCAAAAGTAAGATGATGTAATTTTGTCCCGTCTCTATATTTCTGGTCAAAAGTTGTGAGTAGAGTCAGGCTTAATAATATAAGTCTGTCATCCAACTCACTTGGAAGGCTGAAGCAAGGAGAATTATGAGTTTGAGACTAGCCTGAGCTACTTAGAGAGTTTCAGTCTTACCTGGGCAATTTGGTGAGGTCAAAGCAAGCAAAGTGGTGTGTGACTGTTCTGTTTACCCAGTTAGAATCAGAATGCGTCTCCTTCATTGAAAGACTTGCTGGTCTGAAGAAACTGGAGACCTGACGAGAAGCCTGGAGGGTCTAAATTGGATATTCTTCTTACGTTACAAAAGCCTCTAAAGCATTGAAAGCAGAGCGTGCTCTCGATGTAATTATTAGCTGTCACCGCTCCGGGCATCTGTAACCTTGTCAAGTGAAAGCAGAGGGTCTCGGGACCACGGAGCTCACTTTCCTCAGACTTCATGTATCTAACGAAAAGCAAACATGTGCCCTGCAGTTTACTGATCACCTTGGGGAACCATGCCAATCAAATGCCTTTCTTCCACAACTCACAACTTCAACTCCCTGTTTCATTCCTGCGCACAATTCCTGTTGGAAGACACTCAACATGCACCCTGGGCAGATAGGTGGGAGCATTCCTCATCCACTCCTTATTTACCAACGAGCGATTTCCTCAGCCTCCCTCGGCAACGGTGTCTCCCTGTGTCAGAACTGCAATGCCAGGCTGATATGTCAACTGTGTTTGCTTCAGCTTGAATTCTGGGAAGCGCTGCCGTCTCCCTTCCTGAACACTTGCTTTGAAGATAAAGAGAGGATGTTCATCTCCCCTAAAAACCTTCCAGGGCGTTGTTCCTGCTGTCAGTCTTCTCTTGCCTTGGGAAATTCCCCCAACCACAGGCTGGGCATGGTGCATTGGGTGCCTGGGCAGCGAGGCGGCAGGGCATGAGGAAAAGCCTGGGCAGAGCTTCTTTTCCCTTCCACACCCAGGCAGTGACCACCACAGTGACATGGGTTTCCTGTACCTCCACCCAACTCAGTGGACTTCAAATGCGGAGAACACTGGGCAGTAAACAACTTACAGGCCTGGTGACCTGGGGTCTTGATCTGGCCTTGCCACGCTCTCACTCCGTGACCTTAGCCATGTTTCTTTGCTGCTCAGGCCTGGAACTCACTATGTCGCCAAGGATGACCCTGAATGTTTGATCTCTCTGCCTCCACTTCCCTGCTGGAAGTAGAAATGTGTTACCACACAGTTTATGCAGAGCTGGGAATCGAGCCCAGGTCTTTACAGACACTAAGCAAGCACTGAGCCACATCCTCAATCAATTTTCCTTTACATTACTGCTCTGTGTTCTGTGTTAGAAAGTCTGGCTTCTAGGGCTGGAGAGATGGCTTAGCGGTTTGCAGCATTTGCCTGCAAAGCCAATGGACCCAGGTTCGATTCCCCAGGACCCACACAAGCCAAATGCACAAGGGGGTACATATGTCTGGATTCATTTACAGCGGCTGAAGGCCCTGGTGCACCCATTCTCTCTCTTTATCTCTCCTTCTGCCTCTCTCTCTTTCTCAAATAAATAAAGTAAATTAAAATTTTCTTTAAACAAAGAAAGTTTGGCTTCTAAACACACTGAACTTATTAAGCAGCATCCCTCACTTCACCCCTCTTGATTCATCGGCGCACACTCCAGAACCTCTGCCCAGTGTGACTGGTCGTCAATATGAGTCCAGCCAAATAGAATCTCACAGAAAGGACACATGGTTGCTTAAGGGATGTTTGAAATTTTTAAAATAGGTCACACATTCTTCCTGCAAAATTCATGGACTCTTAAAAATCCCAAGGCTCTCCGAGTGGAGGAGGAAATGGGCTCACACTTCTACAGAGAAGCCTTCTGTGTCCAGTGCCCTGACTGAGACAGTGGGTCTCCTAAACTCCTGTCCCTGGCAAGGAAGTGTTGCAGAGCTGGCTTAAACAGCCCCAGCTCAGGCTGTGAAATCTTGAGCCTAGGGTCATTCCTCTCTGTTGAAGGAGAGTCATTGAATGGCTCAGGATGACATCTGTCCATGCTCCTGTACCCTGAATCTGACTAGTGGCTGTGTTATCCGAAGAGTTCAGAGCTTTCCATCAACCACTAGCCAAAATAATGAATCTCAAACCCTCATTTATCTTTTTGATGGTTTCATTTCCCAACATCCCTAATACTGATAGATTATTCTACACTTCAAAGGCATGCAATGTGAATTCATTTTGTAACCCCACTTTATTTTCTTCAACACACTGACAGATTAGCTACTGTTGTCCATATCCGTCGTCATAGGTGCATAACGGATGATTTGTTGCGTATGTAGATAAACTCATCAACACGTGTGTGAGTGAGCTCAGCCTTTCCTCATGTGCTATGTCATGTTCATTTCTCAACAACTTGGTAAAGTAAAAAGGGTTCTTCCCATTTTACAAAGGGCAAGTGAGTACGCCCTAGGCTCTGTGACGTGTTCAGGGTCACCTGTCCTGTAAATAGGGAGACAGCTTAGATCTAGGCCTTATGTTCACACATCCGGGTGCAGGTGCCCTCATGGATAGCACTTCACAGACCTCTGCAGTTCCTTCCTCTGCAGTCTGAATGAACTAACCCTTTCTCTCTTCCATCTACATCACTGGCTCCACCCAGCACATAGTCCCCCAACCTCGGTGTTCTCTCTCTCTTTTTAAAAAACATTTTATTTATTATTTATTTATATATTTATTCATTTTATTGACAACTTCCTTAATTGTAAACAATGTCCGATGTTATTTCCCTCCCTCCCCCCACTTTCCCCTTTGAAACTTCACTCTCCATCATATCCCCTCCTCTTCTCAATCAGTCTCTCTTTTCAGTTTGATGTCATGATTTTTTCCTCCTTTTATGATGGTCTTATATGGTGTCAGGCACTGTGAGGTCATGGATATCCAGGCCATTTTGTGTCTGGAGGAGCACATTGTAAGGAGTCCTACTCTTCCTTTGGCTCTTACATTCTTTCTGCCCCCTCTTCTGCAATGGACCCTGAGCCTTGGAAGGTAGATTTGAGATGTTTCAGTGCTGAACACTCCTCTGTCACTTCTCAGCACCATGGTGCCTTCTGAGTCATCCCAAGGTTGCCACCATCTGAAAAGAGAAGCTTCTCTAACCAAAAGTGAGAATAGCATTAATATATGGGTGTGGACATTAAGAGAAGTGCTTACTGGGCAGTTTGGTGTGCATAGTATATACATTTAGCGAGAAACCAGAAGACATTACACCCTTAGGTGTCGTACGTTTTCAATATCAGGGATGTGTTCCCTCCCATGGAGCAGGCCTCCAGTCCAAGTAGAGAGCAGTTGGTTTCCCCCATAACAGACATGCCACTATTGCACCCATTAGCTCATTTGGCCTGGCTGGCCAAATTTAAAGCTTGCAGTATTCACTGTTGAGTACCTTCACTGGTGTTTTCTCTCTCCCATTGAACTGCATGCAGCATAACTTTTTCCAACTTTCTGTCAGCTGGTCCACATGGAGGAGGCTTTCACCTCAGCTCCAGCAGGATTTCTCAGTGAACTTGCCACCCAAGTATGTGGAGTCTTCAGCAGTAGGGTCTTACCATCTATTCCTGGTGGGAAACCAAGGGCCTCGGCAATGTTTTGGTAGTATCTGTGACCTCCCTGGCCAGTAACTCACTGGATGGTATCCCATCCCTGGCACTGAAAATTTTCTAGGAACAATCTATGGCTTCTGGGTGTTCCATTGTCCAGAAAAGTAGGTTTCCATATGTCTTTTTTATATCATCTTAGATTTTGATTAACCCTCCCTCCACCGTTCCCTTACTCAATCTCTTCCCTTGACCTCAAAAAGTATTTTCTCTTTTCCAGTCAACCTTTATTTATTTATTTATTTATTTATTTATTTATTTATTTGTTTGTTTTTGAGGTAGGGTCTCATTCTAGTACAGGCTGACCTGGAATTTACTCTGTATTCTCAGGGTGGCCTCGATCGAACTCACAGTGATCCTCCTAACTCTGCCTCCTGAGTGCTGGGATTAAAGGCATGCCTTTCAACCTTCTTTTTTTTTTAATTATTATTTTTTTATTGACACCTTCTATACTTACATATAAAAAACATATGATAGTTCCCTTCCCTCCCCCATTCCACTTTAGAAGTTCAATCTCCATCATATCCCCTCCCTCTCTCCATTAGTCTCTCTTTTAATTTGAGGTCATCATCTTTTTCTTCCATTTTGGGGGTCTTGCAAAGGTATTGCTAGGCACTGCAAGGTCATGGATATTAAGGCCAATTTCTGTCTGGGCAGTTGCATTGTAAGAAGTCATACCCTTCCTTTGGCTCTTCCATTCTATCTACCCCTCTTCTGCAATGGTCCCTGAACCTTGGAGGATGTGACTGAGGTGTTTCAGTGCTGGGCACTCCTCTATCCCTTCTTCTCAGCACTATGTTGCCTTTTGGGTCATCCCAGTGGTCATCACCATCTGAAAAGAGAAGCTTCTCTAACCAGAAGTGAGAGTAGCGTTAATATGTGAACATGAAGTGTAGTGCCCCCAGGGCAGCTTGGTGGGAATAATATATACATTTAGTCAGACAAGAGAAGGCTTTATACCCTTAAGGCTCATGACCTTCCCTGCCATAGACTTTTTTTTTCTTTCTTTTTTCTTCTTTTTTTTTGGTTTTTCGAGGTAGGGTCTCACTCTGATCCAGGCTAACCTGGAATTAACTATGTAATCTCAGGGTGGCCTCAAACTCATGGCGATCCTCCTACCTCTGCCTCCCAAGTGCTGGGATTAAAGGCGTGCGCCACCACGCCCAGTTCCTGCCATAGACTTTTGCTTAGGTTTTTCAGTACCAGGCATGTATTCCCTCCCGTAGAGAGGGCCTTCAGTCCAATTATGGAGCAGTTGGTTACCCCAAGAGTAGACATGCCACTATTGCAACCGTTCAGTCATTGGGCCTGTATGGCCAAACTTGAATATTCAGTGTCCACTGTTTTCACTGCTGATGACTTTTGTGTCCCATATGGCTGCATGCAGTGCTCAACCTTCTTTTTGACCTATCTCGCTGCATATTGTCATCTTGTAGCTCTGATGCGACACTGGGGGATACTTTCCTTCCTTGCCATTTTGACTCTGGAATGGCTTTTCCCGCACATGGTGGAACAAGTCTTCTACAACATTCTGGTGGGGCCGCAGAGCCTCCCAGTGTTGAGGGTGGTTCTTGGTTTCCCGGTCCATGCCCTCAGTGTGCAGGCAAGCCTGGGCTCTAAGCCACAATGTCTTCTGATCACCTCACCCACTGTACCTCTTCCTCACATTGCAAAGCCCTACCTCCTGCTGGGGACCTGCTTTAGTTCCCCTGTGGTCCTATCCCAGAGGTCAGCTGACACCTCCTCTGTCATGCAGAGTCCTCCCTAATAGTCAGCTTTGTCACTAGGGTAATATTGAGCAAGTCACATCCCTAAGGTTCCCGTCAGCAGAAGAATTTAATGTTATGTCCCCAGGGGCTTTGACATGCACTACTCTCATGAACACCCATTCTTCTCTCCTCTCCCATGTTCAAGGATGCACTGTCCTTGGCTGAGCCCTTCCTGAGGACTGGAGTACTCTGTCTCTTCCCAAATCAACTATGAAACCTCAACTCCACAGAGTCTTCCCGAACCAAGTGGGCCAAGGAGGCCATTTGTAGTCTCCTGCCTCTAGCCCAGATCTTAAATACTTCTCATCTTAAAAAACAAAACAAAGGGCCGGAGAGATGGTTTAGTGGTTAAGGTGCTTGCCTGCAAAGCCAAAGGATCCTGGTTCGACTCTCCAGGACCCACGTAAGCCAGATGCACAAGGGGGCACATGCATCTGGAGTTCGTTTGCAGTGGCTGGAGGTTCTGACGTGCCCATTCTCTCTATATCTGCCTCTCTCTCTCTCAAATAAATAAATAAAATATATTTAAAAACAAAACAAGGGTTGGAGAGATGGCTAAGTGGTTAAAGGTGTGTGCTTGTGCAAAGCCTGCCAGCCTGGTTAAATTCACTTACACCCAAGTAAAGCCAAATGCATAAAGTGGAGCATGCGTTTAGAGTTTTTTTGCAGTCGCAGGAATCCCTCCCTTCTCTCCTCTCTCTCCTTCCTTCCCTTCTCTCTCTCTAATAAATAAATAAATACTTAAAAAAAACTTTTGATCTTGAGACCACAATTTCCTAGGAGTCACCCAGAGTAGGGCTAAGAGAGCCTACTGCTTAGTCCCGCTGTGGGCTCGTTCCATCCTTACAAGTAGCACATAGATTCATCCATGGCTCATTGCTACACCTTGGTCTCTCCTGCCAGTTTCAAAACCACACATGGCATTATGGTCTTTCCTCTTTTAGAACCAGGAATAGCTAGTTGGATGCCTCGTTGGTTACCTCCAGACATCTACGCCCATTTTACAAATGAAGAAGCCAAGACCCCCAAAACCTTAGGTGAAAGATTACAACAGAGAGCTTGAAGGAGTGTCCATAGCAAATGCTTTCTCAGTGACTGGTGGTGGGAGTGTTTGAAAGCATTCCTCCCTCTCTTGTAGAATAGCTCTGCAAAGGACACACGGGATGATGGCTCTCAGAACTAATCCTCCTACCAAGGTCAAGGCCTCTAGCTGTCCCGCCCCTTTTGGCACACTAACGAGCTCCAGTGCTCAACAAACAAGGTCATGAGAGCACTCGAGCTCCACCATTCTGCAGTGACTTCCCTGAGACCAGGGCCATGGCTACACTTCCAGAAGAAAAACAGGAAGAAAAACTTGCTTGTCGTGTATTTCAGCTCTGAAGTACCCCATGGGCTCACTCGTGTTTGTACATGTGAACACACACACACACACACACACACACACACACACACACGCCATCCTGCCTTTGTGATTAATTGTGTACCCCTGATGCATTTTTTTAAACAAAGGAAAACAATAGCCCAAACCCATCTTTGGGGTCAGACCCTCCCTTGCCTCACCTGATTTTCTACAAGTCCAAGACTGGGAGACAGAAGAAATGGGACCAGGATCCTGGTTTTGACCTTGACTGGGAGGTCGTTGCAGGGATTCTGTTTCCTGGTGCACAAAATGGAAATGTCACAAAGTTGTTTACAGCAGTGTTGTACACCTTAGAGGAATAAAGCCCATGGAAGTGCTTTGGAAAGTGCTGGAAATGGGAAAATGCTACTCAAACCAGTTGCAGTTGTTATACCAGATTCGTACTCCAGGAATATTCTGGGAACCTTCCAAGCTCTGGAGAAAGGAGGTGTCGCGCTTTCATTGTGATCCAACATACAAACAGGTGTTTCAATGCTAACGGGCAAAAGGAGGCAGTAGGGCTCTGTCTACCCTACTCTATCAGAGAAGCCAAGCCTGCCTAACTGTGTGTGCTCCGCCCCTTGAGGAGGGGAGCTCTCCATTCCTGTAGTAACTACCAAGGGGCTTAGAAGCAACAGCAGGAAACAGAAACATCACCTAGATGTCAAACTTGATGATTTAAAGGTTTCTCCAAACCTCTGGTTTTGATAGAAAAGTAGAGCTGGCTTTGGAGAGGTGTGTGATTTAAGTTCTGTCAGGGGTCGCTGTGGGTTTGCACACATTCAAACACAAGACACTGCGGGTCTCTGTGGGGTCCACGAACTCATATTGATGGCACAGGAGTGATACAAAACAGAAAAAACATGCCAGGTACGTGCAGCTGCTCAATAAGCTTCAAGGTCATGTGCATGCCCACTCTGCACGGGTGGCTGCTGCTTCTTTCTCAAGGGGAGCAGTGCCCATGTGATTTGTCTGCTCAGAAAGTCAGGGCAACCTCCCTATGCCTGATTCCTAAGCTCTGATATCTGAGACCAGAGAGGGTCTGACCCCAGCTGACCAGGGTGACCAACCAATCTGGCCTTCCAGACTATTCCTCTCTTTCCTGCCTACCTAGAATGCCTCTCCCCCACCCTGTCTTGGCACAGCACGCTCATCCTTCTAGGCACAATGTCAATGCCACTACTTCCAGCAACTCTTCACTCCCTCTCAATAGAAGTGACTTCCTCTGCTCTGGACTCATTCTTCCTTCCCTTGTAGACCTTATTCTTCGTGTGGGAGCCAATTGTGGACGTACACAATCTCCCTTTAAAAGGTTGCATTCCAGTCCAGGTTCTACATCCCTCTCTTCCCTCACCTTTCCCAGTTCCCTTTAGCATCCCCGGCACCTGTATGTGTTTGGTATTGAATGAGTAAATCTGTCACTTTTCTCCTTCCAAACACAGAAGTCATCAGAAGGTCTGATGAGTCAGTCCACCTGTCTCTCACTGAGTGTTGGTCTGGTGGCGTTGGCTGCGTCTGGAACACAGACAGAAATCTGAGGGCTATCAGCTAGCGGAGATCCCTGGAGATTTGGGAAGCAGAGAAAGAGAGAGAGAGAGAACTGGTAACGTGGAACCCTAGAACACATGGATTGGGAGCCGGGGTGGTGCACACATCTGTGGTTGCAGCACTTGGCAGGCTGAAGTTCCATGTCAGTCTGGACTACATACTAAAACCCCTTCTCAAAAAAACAAAAAAAGAAAGAAACAAAGAAAGCCGGGTGTGGTGGCGCACAACTTTAATCCTAGCACTGGGGAGGCAGAGGTAGGAGAATTGCTGTGAGCCTACGGCCAGCCTGAGACTACATAGTGAAATACTTCCAGGTCAGCCTGAGCTAGCGATAGACCCTACCTCAAAACAAACAAACAAACAAAATTAAACACTCAAAAACCCATGGACTAGTAGTTAATCACTAATTACCCCAAAAGCCCAGGGAATTTTTATTTTATTTTATTTGTTGTTGTTTTAGTTTTTCGAGGTAGGGTCTCACTCTAGCCCAGGCTGACCTGGAATTCACTATGTACTCTCAGGGTGGCCTTGCGTGCACCACCACGCCCAGCTCTAGGACCTCTTTAAAAGGTAGTCATTTATTTGGTATGTCTAACAAAAATCATGGTAATCAGAAGCTGATTTAAGTTTTTAAAGATTATTTCCGTCCTACTCATCTAGGATATTTAAGCCAATACTGTTTGTCCAAGGGAGGGGCTGAGAGAGGTAGTTTGATGGTGTTGAAAGCATCCTAGGCCGGGGATCCAAGAGGCAGACCAGGTTCTAGACCAAGCTCTGAACGCATGGGGCATGTAGACATGTCAGAAGGATATCTCTTTTACACACTTCGGGTCTCCTCTAAGTCTCCCCACCCCCAAGAAGCTGCTACCTCAGGTTAAAGCAAGTGAACAGTATTTCCCGTTTGTCTTCTCAATGCCAGTGCCTCCAGGGACTACTTAAACAGCAGCACAGTGTTGGCCACCACAGTGTTTCTGGTGACAAAGAGAAACAGAAACTTCCATCAGCTCATGGTCCAAGGTGTACCCTTCAATGCTCAGGGTTGCAGTTGCTGGGGTTCATAGAGGCAATCATAGCTTGTAACGGGTGTCTTGTTCTATGGCACAATACAAGCCTGGTCCTAGCCAGACCACATGGCAGAAGAAACCAGGAAGTGGCTTCTGTGAACATGGTGTTCTGCACAGGCCTGGTGTGACAACAGCTACAGTCCCATGCTCGCGAGAAGCCTGCTACGAGATGACCTGTCCAGAGACAGGCTGTCATTGGTCACAAAAAGGGGACCACCCCATACAGTGATTAGCCAGCCAAGCCCCTTAAAACCCATGTGCACTTCCTCAATAAACGAGTTTGCAGCAGCTCGCCCTCTGCTGCTTCCACCCAACTCCCGGAGTCTGTGTAGTGACTCTGCGCTGCTCACCCCAACTCGGCAGAGACCTTGCCGTCCCTCCTGGGCTGGGCTTAGGGGGGACCGCAACATCTTGTGATGTGGATTAGCTAAACTGACACCCCACACTTGCGGACCTTCTCTCAGAAACCAGGGGAGAGACCATCTGTAGGAGGTGGAAGAAAATGTGGAATATCCTGTCTCCCCACCAGCCTCCCAAACCCCTGCCACCCACTGTCCAAGGCAAATACAACATATCCCAGGAAGCAAGCAATTCAATGTTCCTAGGGGTGGCCTGTTAAATTCCTAACTTCTCTCTTAGGGAGGTAGAAAGGAGTGAAATTGGCCTGGGTTATTCCTGTTTTTCTGCGTGTGGGTGAATGTGTATTGAGGGAGATGGTGTGTGTGTGTGTGTGTGTGTGTGTGTGTGTGTGTGTGTGTGTGTGTGTGTAAGCATACCCGCCCCAGCCCTATGTCTTATACAACTAGCTATTTACACACTAGATGATCCCTGCAGGGAAAGGCAAGTCCCCGGCTGCTGTGGAATTTTAAGAGATCTTCCTGGAATGCCCTTGTGGGATGTCTGGTTCTAATTGCCTCCGTCAGCCAGAGCTCGAGAGCTGGCAGGAGCAATGAGAGGTGAAATTGAACAGATTCCAGTTCACATCAGACCCCCCCCCCCCAAGCCCTGCCAGAGTTCCCCAGGGGCGGGAAAAGAAAACAAATGTGCCCAAGGGGCTGGGTGGAGTGGGAAGAAAACTAGACTGAAAATTGGAAGGCACAGATCCTTGTCCCAGAGCTGCTGCCAACGCCTGGCATCTCTTGGACCCATCCCTTACCTTCTCTGGCCTCCAGCTTTCTCATTCACCAGCCAGATGCGGGGTGAGGACTGGCTGGTCTCCAAGGACCCTTCCTAGTCTAAGATCCAGGATGGAAATGTCACTGTGGTTCAATGACGAGGGTAGGGAGCTTGTCAAGGACATTGTCTTCTGAACTTGCGAATCCGGTTTTCGATCTTTAAGCAGAATGGGGAAGGAAGAGGATTGCATTCCCACCCATTATGAGCTAGCCCTCTTCCTTGCTGCTTGGCTAGTGGTGCCTGGAAGTCGGAGCCAGAGAGGAGACAAGATCCACAGTTCCTTAGTGCCCCCTATGGGTCCAAAGGGCAGTCACACTGGAAAGAAGTTACCCAAGGAGCCACTCCCTTTCCAGACCTCTAGGGCATGGTTTTCTACTATAGAACCAGAGGGCTCAAACTGATATTTAATGAATTGCCCCAACAGATTAGGGGTAGAGCACCTCACAGAGGGTCTGTGGTATGAGCATACGTTGACATGCACACAGTATGACATAGGTTGACAAATGCCACACATGGACAGACTTCTTGTCTAAGTGCACCTCCCACCTCGATGCCTAACCCATAGATGACACGTACACAGTTCTGAGGACCAGGAGTCTTTCTTTCCCAAACAACCTGTATGATGTAGGAATTCTGCTTGGGCAGTAGTAAGAGTTCTATGGTGATTTTGTCATGTTGAGATGTAGGTGTGTCTCTAAGAAGACATTTATAGACACACTATAGTCCACAACATCATTGGGAATCCAAGAGCATGACCTTGTCACCTCACGGGCCAAGAAGACCACATAGGTCCCAGCCTTTCCTGAGCCTTCCATAGAGGAAGCGCTGAAGGGTGGTATAGCAACTACTTTCTCATTGCTGGGACAAAATATCCAATCAGAAGCAGCTTGTGGGGGGAAAGGGCTGATTTCAGCTGAGTTTCCAGGGGAACATGTCCATTATGATGCAGAAAGGATAGCAGAAGCAGACAACCAGTGTCATGTCTTCACACCAGCAGGGAGGAAGTCGAGAGCCAAAAGCAACAAGTGGAGCTGGACTGTAATATTTCAATACCCACCTCAGTAACAAACTTTTCCCAGCAAAGCTCTACCTCTTAAAGGCTCCATATGCTCCTTTTTAAATTTTTATTTATTTAGAGAGAGAGAGAGAATATGTGTTCCAGGGCCTCTAGCTGCTGCAAACAAACTCTGGACGCTTGTACCACCTTGTGCAACTGGCTTATATGGGTCCTAGGGAATCGAACCTGAGTCCTTTGGCTTTGCACTTAACCACTAAGCCATCTTTCCATCCTTCCATAAGCTGTTGGAACAGAGTCACTGACTGGGGATCAAGTATTCAAACATATGAGTCTATGGGGTGCATTTTATGTTCAAACTACCACAAGAAGGGTCATTATTGTGCCTACCCAGTGAGTCAGCCCTCTTTAAGACCACCTGGTGATTTTTATTCTCATCTCACTGACCCATCTAGCTGTAAAGAAGGCTGGGAATGTGGTCTTGTCACTACTTCTGATTAAATCAGTACCCTTTCTCCAGAAAGTACAGAGGATAGTTGAATCCACAGTGAACAGGCCATCGGGCTGCCATGTGTCTGGGGACAGGCAATGCATCGCCGGCCACTGTCCTTGTCTCCCGTGGGTACTGGATTTACTCTGCGGGAAGACAGGGACCTGCTGGGTGCTGTTCACCTGACTCAGGAGAACTCCGTGCTTCACACAGGACTAGAGTGCTGCCAAGTTGATGGGAAGAGATGATATCTGCCAAATCACTCTCTCCTGAAGCTGATGCCAGGCAAGTGTCTCCGAGCCAGGCGTATGGGACTTTCCCTAAAAAGAATCATGTCAACTCACCTTTGAGGGCCTGAGCCCAACTCTAGACATGCCTATCTTGAACTCACTGCCAGATCTGGGACCAGAGAACACCTCCTTCCTGTAAGCCCTAATGGCTTTGTTCCAGTCCCCCTCCCTGTGGGAGGAAGACCCTCAGCCCAAATTTGGATGCCATCCTTACTCTCGGCAAAAAGTCTGTTGCTTTTAATATGTGTTCTTCTTGGAGCCAACATTATCCATGGACTCAAAGAGCAAAGCCTTCATGTTTAAATGTGCTATTAGAAGTTGTCAACATGGGGGCTGGGAAGATGGCTTTGTGGTTAAGGCACTTGCCTTCGAAACTTAAGGACCTGGGTTCGATTCCCCAGATCCCACGTAAGCCAGAGGCACATGGTGGTGCATGCATCTGGAGTTCATTTGCAGTGGCTAGAGGCCCTGGCATGCCCATTATCTCTCTCATAAATAAATAATAAAAATTAAAAAAATAATTGTCCACACGGCATGTCACCCTACTTGCTTGGCCTAGCTGCCTTTTGGATGAACTGGCTTCAGATTCTCTGGTCTCAAATATTCCTGGTTCCTCCGACATGGAGAGCAGGCTCCTCTCTAGTTTGGTCCCCGAGCTCTGGGCCAGTGGGTTTCCTGATGATTTTCTCCCCTCCTTGGACTGCTGCAACACTACTTTTCTGAGATGAAAAGAGAGGCATAGCAGGTATGTCTGTGATTGTTGCTTCTTAGCATGGTCCTAAGCATGGTGGGACAAGAAGACCCCAGCTGAAGAGAGGAGAAAGCTTTGGGCATCCCAGTTTGCTCTCTACAGGAACCATTTTCTAAATCTAGGGGGGACTTCAGTGCTTTACCATGAGTCGCAGTGAGTACCAACCTCCAGGGCCACCTACCTAATTCAATAGCTGTGTCAGTTGTCGGTTACAGTAAACTACATCTTCCTATCGTGTATCATTTTAAGCAGGCTTGTTTGACAAAGTCTAAAAACTTATTCTGTCCTTCCTGTCACTTTCCTTCATTCTGTCCTCTCAGGAGACTGGACATGTTTGAAGAGAGAACGGTCAGACCAGGATGTCCCCCTGTGCTGGGAGTTTCCAGGAATGAAGTATGTTTAAGAGCAGAAACCTCTTCGAGAATTTGAGAGAGAGAAATCATCAGCTCCAATTTGTTAAGAACCATCTATCATGCGTGCCTGAAACGATGTCTGGTTTAGATCTTTTCTGCAGCATAATGTGGTGATTGGGCATATATCATGAAAGGTCCCTAGACTCCTGGGCTCTGCAGACAGCCCGCCACCCCCCCGGCACACAGAGGCCAGCTTATCCATTTCTCATCATATACTTAGGCAAAGACAGAGTGTCATTTTTAGCACTTTGCAAATTGGTATTTTTAAAATGTATTTTTGTACTGTTTAATGCTAGGTATTTAATACCTTGGAGCACTTAAGAATCCAAGAGAAGGTTGAATTATAACTGCAGGGAAGCTGAAAGGAAGTTAGACAAATGATATGATGCATGTTCCATCTTTAGTTCAAGGTGGAGGGAGGTACTTGAGTCCCACGACTACATCTTATTGGCAGCGTGACTCCTTTGCAGCATTTCTGTGTACATTCAAGTTACCATTGAGCAAATTCAGCCAAGTCCCTCTTTCCTCCTAGGCTTAACTCTAAGACCTCCAAAACACAAAATCAGAGTAGCTGAAATGGGGCAGCAAGTTGGTTTAAATAAATTCTTTCCACCACTGAATGCTTACTTTTTTCACAAGGTGGGGGTTGATCCGAGCAGTCTCCTGACTTCCTGGACTGTGCCCATGGGTAATGTGAGCAAGGTTGGGGCTGCAGCCATCTCTTAATACCTGTGTGGGGATTCTCAGTTTACTAAGCACCGCCAGGAAGCTGAATTTTGTCCTGGGTGCACAGGGTAGTGTTCAGGTTCAGAGTACTGGCATTATGGTGCAGGAGGGAAGTGGGAATGAATTCAAATCCCAATCAGTAACCTGAAGACACACAGGAAATGTGTGGAAAAGAAAGAGCACGTGTGATGCCTGGCATGGTGGTGCACGCCTTTAATCCCAGCACTCAGGAGGCAGAGGTAGGAGAATTGCAGTGAGTTCGAGGCCACCCTGAGAGTACATAGTTAATTCCAGGTCAGCCTGGACCAGAGTGAGACCCTACCTCGAAAAACCAAAAAAAAAAAAGAGAAAGAGCGCGTGTGAACAGTGGATGGAGTATTCTGACATTTGCATGACAAAGAAAGGGGCAGGGACACATGCATATTTCCCTGTGTGTGTGTGTGTGTGTGTGTGTGTGTGTGTGTGTGTGTGTGTGTCCCCATACAGCTTACCTGCATGGTACGCGTGACATGACCAGGACGAGATGGTGGCAGTAAGAGCTTGGAAGGGAAATTCTCCTTTTACACCTTTGATATCTTTTAAGTTTTAAAATATGAGAATATATTATCCATTCTCAAAATAATACATACAATTTAACTAAGAACAGAATGTCACCTATTTCAAGTGTCTAGGTCAATAGTTCTGAGGCCTGGGAACAGGAGAACTGTCACAGGAAGGGACTGATCTTAAAACCGGCCTTGGCAGCTTGGCTGATGGTCCTAAGGTCCTTTGACTTTATTTTATTTTATTTTTTAATTTTTCTTTGTTAGAGCGAGAGAGAATGGGCATGCAGATGAATGCCAGATGCACATGCTACTTTGTGTATCCGGCTTTATGTGGGTGATGGAGAATTGAAACAGGGCTGGCAGGCTTTGTGAGCAAGCACCTTTAACCACGGAGCAACCTCCCTAGCCCCCTTTGACTTTAGATTGGGCACCTCTTGCTACCCAAACACCAGCATGGGTCCAGAGGTCACAAGCACATCTCATCTTTTCAAGCAAAAGATGCAGTACAGCCGTTGTTAGCTGATACCTGTGCTTTTCAAGCAAAGCAACCAAGATGCTTGGAGGGACCCTGTCTTTGACCTTGCTATATAGGATTGAAGACCAACCAGAGGGCACCCCAGAAATGACCAGATGGGCTATCAGAAGCTACCGAAGACATCAATGTGTAGCCTGGAGATGAGAAGGCTTGAGGAGCCAGGACCAAGTTCGAGCTATCTGAGGGGAACCAGAAGACAGGCTAGATGAGAGCCCAAGTGGAATGTGTGTCCTGGGCGAGCTAAAGAGCCCCTTTTCCTCATCTGCAACGGCGGACAGTAGTATGTGCAGTAACCCCTGGTGTGTGTGTGGCGGGGCGGGTGAGGGTGGTTCTTGTTCAGGAAACAATGTATGCAAGATGCCCAAGGTGCTTAGTGAGCACTCTGCAGAGGATCCCAAGCCTCATCACTATCCCATACATTTCCTGTTAAAAACATGTGCATTGGTTCAAGGTAATCCCATGGTTGAAATGCTGCAGCTCCAGTGAGGAAAGACTTTCTAGGAAGTCTGTTCAAACCTGTTCAAAAATAGTATCTCTCCCCTCCTCTCCCCTTCCCTTTCCTCTGCTGTCCTCTGTCTTCCTAGGAAGGGCAGATTCATCTCCCCGCCCCCCTCCTGTAGGTGCTTCTTTCGTAGTCTCTAAGTTCACCAGAGATCAAAGCAGCAGTGGGTCTCAGACATCTTCCCTCTTGGCCCTTCACCCTACTCTGCTGTCTGTCCAGGTCCCTCCCCCAGGGAGCCTGCATAGCTTCCAGAGAGGCTCCATGAAGAAGGCATTCCCAGACCTCTCCCGCTGGCACCACCCACCACATTGTCTGCATTCCCTGCCTCCACGTGGGTTCCCAGAGCCTTGCTGCCTCGCATCAGTCTGCGTGTGTCTCTTGTCTACATCAGGAGAAAAGAACAGAGTCTTATGACCCAGCCTAAGAGGGATTTTTCTTCTCTGACCTCACCCGCCCAGCTAGAGGAATGTCTCCTTTGGGTCTACTGAGGATCATAAAGGTGTCTTAGTATGAATGTCCTTATGTGACTCTCTGGGACTTCTGAACAGGTGGTGTTCTGGGACTGTGGCGACTCCAAGATAAATGACATTCTATCTCTATTCTGGAGGAGACCACAGTCAAGTGGGGGTGGCAAGACACGTATTTATGTAAGTAGTCTCCTACTGGGCCAGAGGGGCTCCATGCTAGAGGAAGGCCCTGGAGGATATTTAGAAATGATTGTAAATGTTAAATGTGATCATCACATTTAACACGATTAAAGTCCACAGAAAGCAGACCTTATTTATTAGAGCTGCATGCTGGTATCTAGGTTGTTTTAATATATAATAGGAGAAAAGTCTTTGTAGGTGGTTTGGGGTGGGATGCTACGATGTGTTGGATTTGCTCTAAAATATTCCACACAAAAAAAATTGAGGACCATATTGACTATTATAATTATGGAAGCTGATGATGGATACAAGGGGCATGTTGTATCGTTCTCTGTACTTTTGTATATGCTTGGAAAATTCCAGAATAAAAAGTTGAAAGGGGGAGGTTAGTGATTAATTCAGACATGAGGATGTGTCACACACATAGCAAGTGAGGTTGAGGTGGGGTCGGCAGGAGTCAGTGGTGGAGCATGGGAAGAACCGGCAGAACTTGGAAGGTCTTGGCTCTTTTTTTTTTTTCTTTTGCTTTTTTTGTTTGTTTCTTTGTTTGTTTTGTTTTGTTGTTGTTTTGGTTTTTCCAGGTAGGGTTTCACTCTAGTCCAGGCTGACCTCAAATTCACTATGTAGTCTAGTCTCAGGGTGGCCTCGAACTCACGGTGATTCTCCTACCTCCGCCTCCCAAATGCTGGAATTAAAGGCATCCTTGTGCATCTGGCTTACGTGGGTCCTGGGGAGTTGAACCTGGGTCCTTTGGCTTTGCAGGCAAGCTCCTTAACCACGAAGCCATCTCTCCAGCCCTTGGCTCTGTGAATCCTTTTGTTCTCCGGGTTTTCATACCAGTGAAAACATTTCCCTCGCAGGGTGTGACCCCCCCTTAGGGTGGGGCTGTCAGAAGGATTTCTCTGTCCTCATCCTGACCAGACCCACCTCCAGCCTCTGCCTCCCTCCTCCTACCCCCCCAAATTCCTTCTTCCTCTCTCCCAGTGCTCTGCACTGTCTGGGGAAAATTATCCAAGCTCCACATAGAAAATGTAAAAGCCTTGGCAGTCTTCCCACAAATGAGTCCCAAATTATCCCATTCCAGAGGTGAGAGTGGGGGGGGCCAGAAGTTCAAGCCTGAGGTGTTGGCCCTGTTGTCAGAGATCTCCGGGCGCCACCTGCTGACAGCAACTAGTAGGAAGGGAGGCAGGGGATGGCCAGGAGTTAACCAAGGTGGGATAAGGCTGGCTTCAGATCTCTCATAGTGGAGGGAGTTCACCAGTTAGCAGACAGAAAGGGGACAGAGAGAGAGAGAGAGAGAGAGAGAGAGAGAGAGAGAGTGTTGTGCCTGTTGGCACAAATTTTGCGTGCTTGAGTTTGTGTGTGCAGAATTATACATGGTGACAGACCACATGCGGAGCCCCATGTTGGGAAGGTGTGCATGCTTCTGCCATTGTTGCTCAAAAAAAAAAAGACAGTAAAATAGGAAGGTAAATTGGCCCAGCTGCAATGCTTTAAGGGAAGTTTCCAGATGTTCCCTCATTATTAACCCTCAGTCTAGATATGGGTTTTGTGTCTGACTCAGCTAAGTGTGTTTTCACTTGGGGAAAGCGAGGCACACCACATAATCAGAGCCCATCAAGACGGATCTGAGTTCCTTGCACTGTTGAGTCACCTGGAATAAAGACCCTGGAAGTTACTGAGTTCATCCTCACTATTTTCCAGAGAAAAGACCAGGATTTCAATGATGGAAAAAGCAAAATCCAACTCGATTGTCCTTACAGTCCTTCTCTACCTTGAGTTCTGATAGATAGCCCCTCCCCCATCCAAACTGACATCTGCTCAGGAGAATGCTGGGCCACTGCCCTGCCTTGCCCCACCTCTGCCTCGCCTCTTCTGTTTTCTCTCCTGAAACCATTTCCTAACTCATAAATCTTGAGAGATTTATTGCTTTCCAAGGCATCTCTTAGTTGGAAAAATGTGGCTGTGCAACCCTCACTCACAACAATCTTGAGGTCAAGGCTCTACTGTGGGAACAGAGAGTGGAAAGGACACCCAGGCCTCCATGTGGCCCCCAGGGGACGCCCAGGACATTACATGCTTTCCAGATTCCTGCTAATGTTGCTAGAACAGGCTTGGAAACACCTGCAGAGAAGCTGAAAGAGAAGGGTGGAGGAAGGCTTGGTTCCCTTTCTTCCACCTGCACCGTGGAAGGACAGGGACCAGAACCTTTTGCTTTTATGGCAATTTCTCTTTTGAATAACTGCCTTGCTCTAGTCTTTTCCCCTCCAATGGGAAGCAAATCTCCTTGAAACACAGCTCACCTCAGAAGCCCACAGAATGTGTCTTCTTGGAGCCTATAGGACACATGAAACATGAACATCTTGCTGGGGTCTTTAACAATATTCCTTCCTCCAACATGATATCTCTTCTGATTGTTGTTTGTTTGTTTGTTTGTTTGTTTGTTTACAAGAGAGATCGAGACACAAAGAGGGAGAGTATGGGTGCGCCAGAGCCTCCTGCCACTGCAAACCAACTCCAGACTCACGCATCACTTTGTGCATGTGGGTAATGGAGAATTGAACCCAGGCCATCAGGCTTTGCAAGCAAGTGCCTTTAACTGCTGAGCCATCTCTCCAGTCCTCTCTTCTATTTTCACACATGAACTGAGCTCTCATCATGCTGACTCCTGCTCTGTCCCTGGTCTTGCTCTTCCTCCCCCCACCACCTCATACTGTTGAGTAGAATCCCACCACTCTGATGTGGATGGTTATGTCCTGGTTTCTATCCACAAATGCCCTCCCCTCTTACTTTCCAATGCCGCAATCTTTTCTTTTCTGCAAAAGCTTATCTGTAGTACTACCTTTTCCTAGAAGCCCCTGGGAATCTTCTCACTCTCTTGCCAGGCAATAAACTCTCCTCTGGGTCTCCCAGCATTTATTCAGCTTGTGACTTTTTGTTTGTTTGTTTGATTGATTTTTGGTTTTTAGAGGTAGAGTCTCCATTGTAGCCCAGGCTGACCTGGAATTCACTCTGTAGTCTCAGGGTGACCTTGAACTCACAGCAATCCTTCTCCCTCTGCCTCCCAAGTGCTGGGATTAAAGGTGTGCGCTACCACGCCTGGCCAGCTTGTGACTTTTCAGAGCCTTGCAGGCTGCTATAGTTTGCAGCTCCTTGTGCCCACTAATGATCACCCATGAAAGCAGCAGCGGGCCTTTTCCATCTGGCACCCACCCAAAGACCCAACACAGCTCCAAGTTCAAAGGAACACCTCAGGGAGTACCCAGTAACTTGAAAATGCTGTCCATATAGTCCACTACTTTGGCTCCTGTGATCACAACTGTTCTTCCCAAGGGCCAGTTAACCCAGAAGAGCATTGTACTCCTGAGAAACTAGCTTCACTGTTTTCATGCTTCTGGGAAGGAAGCGGGAACATGGCAGCTGAGCTATGGTCGTCCCAGCTACTTATCATATCATCATGTCCACTGCAGACCGGATTGCAGATGAGGTTCGTCTCCAGAAAGGACTCGCATTCCAGAGCCCAGAACTGCTACTGAGAGCAGAGACATCTAAGCCAGGAACTCCAAGGAGGAAGTCCCACTCTACTGCCCCACCCCGGGCACTTGAAGAAGGAAGATGTCCTTGTAGCTTTGCTGCACAGGGGACAGCGGGACACAGGGTTCTGGTCATGGCTTTGCTGTGACCAGCATTCAGGTCTGAATGAGCTCCTTCCTGATCTGAAGTATGTCACATGTAAGTCATGTCTGAGACATCACTGTAAAGACCAGAAGGAGCACAGCAGACAAACAGAACTCTTCCTTGGAAGACCTTCACACATGTTGTCCCTTCATGATAAAATTAAACCCCATACAGCTGTGCAGATGTGAGGATGTCCTGGTCATCCAAAGGTTTCATTAAGAACTCCCAGCCAGTACTTCATTGTATTAAGAGAACCTCCAGAGAAACAATCTTACCCAGCAGTGGAGCCTGCAAGCCATACAACCTACTAACTAGGCAAGATATACCCACTGTTACAATAATGGCATGACTGTTCTGGGGGTTACCAACTGCTCTCTGATCAGATTCGGGGCCTGCTTCATGGGGAAAAAAATTATGTTTGGTACTTAAAACGTAGTCAAAAGCCTATGTTGCCTCTAAATATTTGCTTACAAAGGAAAAATTTTTTAAAAAACCCATCTAGCCAATAAGTTGTTGTCTGTTCCTTTGAAATTATTGGTGTTGTCCTTTCATGTATATGAAAAATGAAACACGAGGCTGGAGAGATTGCTCAGTGGTTAAGGTGCTTGCCTGCAAAGCCTAACGTCCTGGGTTCGATTCCCCAGTGCCCATGTAAAGCCAGATGCACAAAGTGATGCATGTATCTGCAGTTTGTGTGCGGTGGCTAGAGGTCCTGGTGTACCCATTTTCTTCTCTCTCTCTCTTCTTGCAAATAAATGAACAAAATATTTTTAAGAAAGGAAAATTGAAATATGAAAAGAGTTCTTTGATTTGTGGCCAGTACTTTCTTTAAAGTAATTTCTGTAATTTTTCCTGTTTCTATGAGTGATGTATATTCATTGTAAATAAATATTCAAACTATAAGAAACTATAAAGAAGAAAAAAAATCTACTACAATCCTAGATATCCACAGAATTTTGATGTATATTGTTGGACACACATATATATTGACAAAACTATTATGTGAGAGTTCTTAGTTAGAGATCCTGGATTTTTTATTTATTTATATATTTATTTATGTACAGCAAACACACGAGCCTCTTTCCAGGCCTGTAGTATTCTGTCCTGTTGTTTCATACAATCTCATCATATAGATATGTTTTATTTCACCAACCCTTTATAATCAGAAATACTCTATTTTTCACGCATTTGTCTATCTCTGGGTTGTGTTTCTAAACTAGGACTGTCAAAGAATGTGAACCTTCTAAAGATTGCCAGCATTGGCTCTTGCTGTGGCCAAGCCACCTGGCTTGCCTCTCATTCCCAACATGCTGAATGACGAGCTGTCAAATCCAGAAGGGACCTTAGGCATGAAGATTTACAGATTCTTTAACAGATGGGAAAACGGAGGTCCACAAAGGGCAAGTGGATTTCTGCAATTCCAAGGAGAGTTGGCGGCAATGAGAGAGCTAAATCATGGGTGGCTACCTGCCCAGCAAGCTTCTCCACAGTTCACTGCCTCCCTTCAACCCGTGACCCTGAGTTACATCGACTGGGAGCATGTTTGACAGGCTTTTAAACATATATGGAGCCAACTTGGGCATTCACTGAGCTGCCAGTCTGTCCGGATGAAGTCTGGGCTAAATATATGCCTGTTTTAAATACAACCTGAACCAAGAAGAACACTGATAAACGTCCATTATCTTCACAAACAGAAACCCCTCCTGTGGTTAAGATCTAGATTTTGGTCTGGCATGGTGGTGCACACCTTTAATCCCAGCACTTGTGAGGCAGAGGTAGGAGGATCACCGTGAGTTCAAGGCTACCCTGAGGCTACATAGTGAATTCCAGGTCAGCCTGGGCTCAAGTGAAACCCTACCTCAAAAAAACAAAAACAAACAAACAAACAAAAAAGATCTAGATTTTACATTTGAGCGGTGGGCCTGAGGCATGAAGAGAGAGTAGCACAAGATGAGTGAGCCTCCTGAAAAATGGATCTGGAGGAGGGGAATGGACTGAGTGGCTTATAGACTTGGGGTTTTAAGTGTTCTCTTAAGGAAGAGCCAATGTCTGACACACCCCCTCTCCCAGGCAGATGCAGCAGGGCCCCTGGTTCCACTGTGGCCTCTCGGGCACTGGAGCTGAATAATCAGGGCCTGTCCTAGGTAAGTTCCCCGCAGCTCTGGAGAAAGCCTTCTGTGGGGAGCAGAGCGGGCAGGGGAGGCCCTGCCTATGCTAACAAGGCACTAAATTAGTGCATTACACGCCTCATTTAGCACGACTGTGCAAAATCTAAAAGTACTAATAAATTTTCCTTCTGGGGTCAAGAATCATAAAAGGAGAGATGATGAAGCATTAATTAGCAGGCAATTACAGCTTGGCGGCTTCTGCTCTGTCTCTGTCTTCTCTCAGATGGCACAATTTGTTCCAAATGCTTTTTGCAAAGCAGTCTTTCTTAGGGGGCAGAAAAAAAGTGGCATCAGCCAGGAGAAGGGCTCCTGTCCTCCTCTTGTTTCCAGGGAGATAAGACTTGCCTGGATGTAACTATTCTAGAACATCACTCCTGGGCAGGACATTTGATCGAAAGAGTAGAATCTTGCCTTTCTTTATGTACTTATTTTTCCCCAGCAGCATTAGTAGAAGACACGGGACATCACTTTTATAGAGAAGGACTTTCAACCACTCCAGAGTCCCAGGGACACCTCAATTTTGCCAGGTCCTTTCATCCTCGGATCAAAAGATTTAATCATGTGAGTTCACCAGAGAACACTGAGGGCAAGTTTTTTTTTTTTTTTTTTTTTTTTTTTTGCTTTTTCTTTTCCAAGGTAGGGCCTTATTCTAGCCTAGGCTGACCTGGAATTCACTATGGAGTCTCAGGGTCACCTTGAACTCGCAGTGATCCTCCCACCTCTGCCTCCCGAAGGCTGGGATTAAGGGTGTGCACTACCACGCCCAGCTTCTCTTTCCTTTTTTTTAAAATTTCTTTTTGGTTTTTCGAGGTAAGGTCTCACTTTAGCTCAGGCTGACCTGGAATTCACTCTGTATTCTCAGGGTGGCCTCGAACTCATGGCGATCCTTCTACCTCTGCCTCCCGAGTGCTGAGATTAAAGGCGTGCGCCACCACGCCCAGCCCTCTTTCCTTCCTTTTTAAGTATATGGATTTATATAGTATGGCAAGCTGGGTTAGGACTTTACTAAGCCTTTCAGTTTTTATGCCAGCTTTGGTACCCTCATTGTATGCTGAGGATAAAGTGAATGTTTGGTTATGAACAAAAGTGATGCCCCAGGCAATACAATCAATGTAAGGCTCTAAGATTGGCAAGCCCTCTCTCTCCTTCCCAGGTTGAGAGACAGGAGGGTGTTGCCAAAGACCAGGGGGTGACCAACCCTGAGCCTTTCCTGAATGCTCCTGGGCATTTGCAAATGAATTCATGGGACTAAATCCCAAGGAAGGGTTAGCTTGTGTGTTGTTGGCATTCCCTGCCTTTCCATCGTCTGCCATGGCTGTGGAGTCATAAATGCACCCAGATGTTTGAAACTTCCCCCGTTGTATCTAATGGCCAGAACAACTGGGGCTTTTGAGCCTCTCCTGGCTTGCCCTGCAGGGACTCAGAGAACCTAATTAAAAGGACTCCCCTTTGTTTCCTCAATAGTTCTCAGCCCTGGGGAACCCAGAGCCTTCCCTCCACTAGAGAAAGATCTAAGTTGAAGGCTCCACACTTGGTGGTGCCTGCTCAGAGTGTTCAAATGCAGATTGGCCCCCACAGGGAGCTCAAGGGCGGGCACCTGAGATGCACAGTGCACAGGGATCCTGGGGGGCCTTCCCCTTAATGGGCTTTGTGGGGAGCTGAGGAGCGGGCGGGGGGGCGGGGAGGCACCCTGTTTGGGTGCCAGGTTATGCTGGCCTTACATGCATGATAAAGAGCCTCACTCACTCCTGGCTTGGCACTTTCCACCCTCCTCCAGATGCCACTCACCATCGGCTGGTACTGGGCCTATAACAGCTTTAATTGGTTCCTGGCTCCGCCCCCCTCCCAATATACTCACTGTCCTCAAATGCTTTCCTGAAACAGACCCTGGCTTGATGTCCTGTCCCCAGTCTCTTGGCCTCGAGAATGAAGCGCAAAGCTGCTTGTTCAGTCCTTAGCCTCATCTCTCAGCAGTCTCTCAGCTGCACGTGGCGCATCTCGATGTTCTGGAGCACCACGGCCTTGGTTCTATCTGTGCCTTTGGCTTTCAGAGCATTTCTGAAAACTGGGCCTCACAAACTCCACCTCATCCTTCAAACCCAATGGGGTGTTGTCAGAACCAGGATGTCTCTTTCTGGACTCTGACTGCCTTGTCATTGTAACTCTCTGTTTCCCAAGAGTGACCCAGACCACTCCTCCCCTGGAATGGCCCAAACCACCTGTCCCCTTATCACTTTCCTGAAGTGATCCAAGCCCTGAGGCAAGGTGGACCCGACTGCCCTGCAGCCAAAGAATTCCAATGACTCCCACTGACCCCTAAGCATTCCCTAGTCTGTACAGGAAAGAGCTGCTGACATGTCTGCTCTGAGCCCTCCTCTGGCTTTCACGAATAAAGCCTGCCTCTGCTGTTGAGCTGAGTCTTCTCGTTCCATTTCCCACCTTTTTTTTTTTTTTTTTTTTTTTTTTTTTCCTCAACAGGCATCCTTTCTGTCCTGCAGCCCTCACAGACAGGCTCTGTAGCTCCATTCTCCACGCCCTGCTCTGAGGATCTGTGTGTGGATGTCCACTCTAGAATATGTGCTCCACGGAGGTAAAGGGATTGTTTTATGGCTCCTCTCCTGGACCCAGGGTTACTCATTACCTGTATAAATACGCCACACACAGAAGTGCTGCAACTGTATTGTATTGATTTGCAAGAATCTTCTGGACCACTGAAGGCATCCTTTAATCTGGGGTCACTAGGCTTCCTTTCCTGAGCTTATTGCTAGTTAGTTATTTATCTTCTGATGTCCAACCACCTGTTCTGCAGCATCCCTACCCTGTAGCACAGGGCCCAGCAGGGCATGAGATCTGTTAAGGCCAGACCACCTCTGGAGTCCTCACCTCACTCCCCTACCAATCCCAGCCAATAGGTACCCGCAGAACAAACCCAGGCTGAGCTCTGAGTAGAGCCAAGGGACACCCTAGCTCAGAAGGATGCCTGGATTCAGTCCTAGACCTATTATTACAACTTTGGGGATGGGGCCCAGGGCCAAGTATTTCTAAACTCCCAGTGTGCAGCCAAAACAGAGAAAAAATAAATTCACTTATTTAATCCAAAATCGTGGGTCTCCTGCAACTAACTTGTTGACTGATGAGGGAGGACAAGCAGTGTTTTTTCCATAGAGCTCTGAGAACTTCCAACCATGTGAAGGCACCAGAGTGGTCTCAGGTGGCTTCATGAGCCACAGAAGCTGACTCCCGGGTCGTAAGAAGGCTGGCAGACATATCCAGGGAAATTCCTCCACTTGGAACCAAGGGATTGGGGGTTCAAGGTCACCCTCCCCCACTACTTACTCTCTCGCTGGCCAAGTCTGTGTGTTGCGTTTCTCATCTGTGAAGTAGATTTAGCAATAATTCCTAGTATATTGTGAAGACTGGATAAGAGACGTGAATGTGGGCTGGGGAGACATAGATGGTTCAATGGGTAAAAGCTCTTGCTGTGCAAGCATCATGACCAGAGTTCAGATCCCAGGAGCCTACATGAGAGCCAGCTGTTAATAGTAATCCCAGCCCTCCTGCAAAGAGACGGGAGGCAGAGACAGGAGAATCCCAGGCCAACCAGCCTGGCATACCCCACAGTAAACAGCAGAGGAGACCCTTCCTCATACAAGGACCAACACCTGAAGTTGTCCTCTGACCCCCACGTGTGTGCTGTGGCATGTGTGCACCTGTACACACACACACACACTATACCTACACATAAAAGACATGAGAGAGAGAGGGAGATGGGCAAGCTGTTAATTTTGTTAATTTGGTGCTTTTACATTATGGAAAGTAGAGATCATGTCTAATTCATTCCTGCCTCTGTTGCACTACATGCCAGTGTCTTGGTCATGCCCTACCCAGAGTGTGAACTAGTGCACACACAAAGGAGTGAATGATGCTGATGACTGCACAGTCCAAGAAGGAGAGCTCTCTGTCCCCAGAGCCACACCCAAAGCTTTGAAAGCCAGACAGCAAGCTCCCTCTCCCTGTATCTCAACCTTCAGTTGACATGACCTACACGTGCAGCAGCTTAACAAATCGCTGGGGCCCAGGAAATGTTTATTTCCTTGTAGTTTCCAGTTTTGTCTCATGCCTCTTTCTCCTACAATGCACCTGCCAGGAGTGGTGGCACAAGCCTTTAATCCCAGCACTTGGGAGGCAGAGGTAGGAGGATTGCTGTGAGTTTGAGGCCACCCTGAGACTACAGAGTGATTTCCAGGTTAGCCTGGACTAGAGTGAGACCCTACCTTGAAAAACAAAACAAAGTAATGCAGTGGTCCAACTTCAGGCAGGGCCTGACTGTGTCCAAATGGCCAAGGACAGGGTTTAGGACAAAGGGCACAGGGAAATGGGTGTCTATGTCAGAGGTCACCAAGGGCATAGTGCTGGGGCAATGCTGCCGTGGCCCAGAGAAGTGCACTTGGATGCACATTCAGTCCAGCAGCTCCCACTGAGCTTGGGTGCGGATTGGGCAAATCACGTCATGCATTTGTTTATAAAAAACGACTCATCACTCCTGAGTCACGAGATTTTGAAGAATACATCGAAAATGATTTCGGGAATCTCCAGACAAGATACCTGGGTTCAAACATTGTTTGTTTTGTGTGTTCAATAAAATTCATGTATTGCAGCTCACCAAGTCCCACATACTGTTTATGACACACACACACACACACACACACACACACACACACACACACACCCCACACATACAATTCTTCCTCCCCTACTTCCTTTCTTTCTCCCTTCTTTTTCAAAATATTTTATTTATTTATTTATTTATTTATTTATTTATTTATTTATTTATTTATTTGAGAAAGGGACAGGTAGATAGAGAGAATGGGCACACAAGGGCCTCTAGCCACTGCAAACAAACCCCAGACCCATGTCCCACCCTGTGCATCTGGATTTACATGGATACTGAGGAATCGAATCTGGGTCTTTGAGCTTTGCAGGCAAGCGCTTTAATCACTACGCCATCTCTCCAGCCCTCCCTTCTTTTCTTCAAGGCAGGAAGAGAACTCAGGTGTCACTTGGTTTCTACGTCAGGGCCTAAACAATGGAAACTATGATGGTCTTCCTAAGAGACCTTGTCGTCTGCAGACGAGGGAACAGCACCACGTCTTCCAGATGATTTCTCTCACCAGGCTGGAGAAAGGCAAATGAATGAAGACCTGTGAGGTGAAGCCAGGCCCTCCCCAGAGGACGCTCCATGTGCCAGATGTGTCCGGATAGTCCAGGAAGGGTGGGCGCCATCGAGAGTGCTTCCCTCGGTTCTCAGTTATCTCCCATTTCCTTTGGGAGCCCTGGAGACACGGCCTTCCCAAAGCAGCCTCCGAGGTGGCCTGTGAAGCTTTTGTCCTTGGCAGCAGAGAAATTTCTGCTTCAATGGTTCCAAACAAGGCTTGCATTAACTCCGGGCCTGTGAGGGGAGCACATACAACAAAGCCCAACACCGTGTCCCAGCCCTCAGACAAGCACAGAAACAAATGGTGCCGGAATTTTCCCGAATAGAATCATCCGCTCAATGTCACTGCATACATTTACCTACCTCAGTGGCTATTCAAGGCCCCCTTCAAGAAACGATCAATAGAGATGGATCAGACAACATCTCTATGGCAACACCTCCACTGAGAAATGATGGCAGCCACAGTGAGAGGGGCGATGACCATTTAAAATATATATATATATATATAAAACACGACTCACTCCAAAGAGCCCTTTGGCTCCCAGGACATAGAACTGTGTTGAAACAATAGCGGAGATACTCATGACAAGACTAATTAGGGGGCATAAGGGAAGAACGCAAACTCAGCACTGAGAGTTTGCACAAAGAATTAAGACCTGGGCCTTTGGGATGCTGAAATTTGTCAACAAAATTAACATTCTCTTTCTTGGGCAACTCTCAAGCTGAAGGGCTTTATGAGGACCTTAATTTAAGTATCCAACTTGGAGGGAATTGTTAGAGGGAGTAAGATATGGTTAAAAACAAATAGTAGCCACCACCAGGCTCTCAGAGAGAATATTCAACCCAGAGAAGGCTGGGGTCCTGGCCTCACAGTCACTGTCCTGCTCTGATGCCTTCATGCCGGGATGTGGGGAAGGAGTGGCCTTCATGACCTCAATATCAAAAACCTTCAAGGGCTTGGTGGTTTAAAAGACTGAGGGGTAGGGAGGGCAGAGAAAGCCTGCAAGACCACCACAGCACAGAACAACCATTACTGCCGCAATGATAACCGTAGGCAAGGAGGCACATGGAGTCCACCTATGTAGGCCTTATGTAGTGGACATGTCAGAAGGAAATCCGTTTCTGTAGGAAAGGAGAGGAAAAGAGAAAATGTTCTCGTGTCGGTTGCTTTGTGAAGCCTAGCAAAGCATTGTTAGGAGAAGGCCACATCCAGGTGTGGGCGGGCTATCAGGCCAGTCACAGGCTTCCGTTTTCCTGCGTGCTGACCGTGTGGCCTTCAGCAAGTTACCAACCTTGCCTGCCTCTGCCGCTCCCTCCATCAAATGTAAGGTATTTATGCATTGGGAGAGGAAAGATTCCGAGGCGAGTACAGAGTTTCTATAGAGCGCCCTTTACACCCGACACCTGAAAGAAATTAGCTGTAATCCAGGGAGTTTCGGAGGGAGGATGTGTGGGCTGTGGTTCACCTCCATGACCGGAGTGTTTGCATTCCTGGGCTCCTGAACAGCCGGATTTCAAGACACCTCGTCAGTGAGCATGGGGTGGGGTTGACAGTTCCTGTCACCTGTGCTGTTGGTCTGCTGTTGTTTGTAGGGTAGGACTCTGGGTGTCTGCACTTCAATATTTCACCTGATCCCAGACCCATAGGGCGCCTCAGAGTCTACAAGGGCTCACTCTTTTTGTCTTGTCCTTTTTCTTTCTATTGTTCACTCTTTCAAAATGTATACTCCATTTAGGCAGTTATGAGAACATCTATGACAATTTGTGGGCTTATGCTTTGAAACAAATACTTCTTACAGAATTTTATGACACAGTTAACATACTTATTTTTGAATATTTTATTTTTATTTATTTGAGAGAGAGAAGGAGAGGGAAAGAATGGGTGCTCCAGGGCCTCTAGCCTCTGCAAACGAACTCCAGATGCATGTGCCTCCTTGTGCTTCTGGCTTAAGTGGGTCCTGGGGAATCAAGCCTGGGTCCTTTGGCTTTGTAGGCAAGTGCCTTAACCACTAAGCAATCTCTCCAGCCCAAAATATTTATTTTTTAATGCTACCTTAAAAAAAAGTTAAATCAAAATTTTCTGTTGTTTTGTCAAGAGTTGGTTTGCAGTCCAGTACAGATATATATTTGCACATGGTTAGTGTTCATGCTCATGGCTGCTAAACACACACTGAAAGTCCAGTTCTCAAACTTATGTTTTGTCGATGGAGCTGGGGACAGGTGTCATGGTCCTTTACAGGGCCTTACATTTCACACTATCAGCCATGTATTTTTGGGCATGGCAAAAGGATTGATTGAGCAGCTTATTTTTTGCTTCTAGGAATACTTATCGATTAAGATGCACTCTATTATAGAGACCTTCCTCCTAGAGAGCATCTACAAGTTATGACCCTCAATAAGGATAGGAGGATCTGAGCAGGAGTGTCCCATACAAGGTAGAGAAAGCTTAACCTTAAAACCATGGGCTTTGCAGTTATCCCTTGCTGGTGTTTGGCGCACTCTCCTGTTGCTATTGTCCACCTTATGTTGGCCAGGGAATGATGTCTACCCTCTGCTCATGCCATTGTTTTCCCCTGCCATGATGGAGCTTCCCCTCAAGTCTGTAAGCCAAAATAAACCCTACCCCTCTGATTAAAACAGAAATCCAGAGGCTACAGAGAACTCAACAGTAAATCAGATTTCTAACAGGCTGCCAAAGCTCAGGGAGTACTGTGGAAGAAGGGTCCGAAAGATTATAAGAGCTATGGGGTGGGTTGAATTACCCTGAGGCATGGTCCACACTGCCCCCAGAATCCCATCCATGGGATTCTGATTTGGTTTACAGTACTAGGTATGAGTTCTCCCATTAAGCAGGTCTCGTGTCCAACCTGAGAACAGTTAGTTACCCATGTGGGCTGACTGAGCTTTTAGAACCTCACAGTAAATACCATTCCACTGAACAGCCACTGTGGAGGGTCTTCAGTGGAATGAGGGTGGGGCCATAACCTTCTATAAAAAAAATAAAATTTAACTAAAAAGTTTTGTAAATGATGCAATTTATAACAAAATGAAGAGCTAACAGGGCTGGAGAGATTGCTCAGTGGTTAAAGGTGCTTGCAAAAGTCTGCTATCCTGGGGCTGGAGAGATGGCTTAGCAGTTAAGGCACTTGCCTATGAAGCTTAAGGACCCCAGTGCCCACGTAAGCCAGATGCACAAGGTGGTGCATGCATCTGGAGTTCATTTGCAGTGGCTAAAGGCCCTAGTATATCCATTCTCTCTCTATCTCCCTCTCTCTCAAATAAATAAATAAATAAATAAATAAATAAATAAATAAATAAATAATAAGCCTGCCAGCCTGGGTTCAATTCTCTAGTACCTACATAAAGCCAGATGCACAAAGTGGCACATGCATCTAGAGTTGGTTTGCAGAAGCAAGAGGCCCTGGAATGTCCTCTTTCTTTCTCTCTTTCTCTCTTCTTGCAAATAAATAAAGAAAAAAAATTTTTAAAAAAACCAACCTATGTGTATGTAGTCTACCATGTTTACGACCCTTAGCAGAGTTTGACCATGCAAATAGCACAGCCTTGGACTTGTTAATCTTCTGAGCAGCACAGAACTTACAAAGGGGAAAATGTGTACTGTGGATCCTTTGTCCTGACCAGGAATGAAGAGAAGGCTCTAAGTCCTAATTCCTTTCCCTCACTCCTGCTGTCAATGAGAAAATGGGGCAACCATCACCTTCTGAGATCACCTCAAAGAGGTTACGCTATCCTAGTACTATGGAGTGCTTGCTCTGGGCACCACCACATCTTCCTATAATCCTTTATTTATTTATTTATTTATTCATTTATTTATTTTTGGTTTTTCAAGGTAGGGTCTCACTCTAGTCCAGTCTGACCTGGAATTCACTATGTAGTCTCAGGCTGACCCCAAACTCACACAAGTTCTTCACATGACTGAGCTGAGTGTGCAAGCAGGGCTGGGCTATCATATCCTTGCAATGACACACCTCCTCTCACAAGGCTCCACTTCCCAAAGCCTCCACCAGTGGGGGATCAAGCGTGAGCCTTAATCACAAACACATGAGGCTATGAAGGGCATTTTCCATTCAAATCACCACATCTTTCAAAGGTTCACACATCATCAACATGCCCAGTGCAATGGTATTGGGAGATGGTCCATCTTAAAGAGGTGGGGCCTTGGGGGAGTATCAGGTCAGTGAGGCAACATCCTTAGAATGTAATGTCTCTTTGGAGGTCTGGGTTAGTTAGTTACCTTGAGAGTAGGTGTCATAGAGGCTGCCACCTCACATTTGACTTCATACTCTTACTCACATTTGCCCGTACTATGCCATCACCAGATGTGCCTACCCAATCCTAAACGTTTTAGCTTCCACAATAATGAGCTGAAATAAATTTCCTCTCTTCCTCATAAAATGCCCATGTGTTTTGTTGTAGAAACACACTTAGGGTAGGCATTGTCTACTGATTTCTAGCAAAAAGCTGGGGGAAAGCTTGTCGGTTTGATTTCACAGTGACATTTGCGGCACTTCAGAGCACGTAGGTGCGTATGGAGGGAGGAGAGGGAGGTACATTCTCCAGAGGGTCAATATTAGATATATAATAACCTAGCAAGACTACATCTTAATACAGCCCCCTGTATAAATCAGGCCCAGAGGGGGTTGTACCTGTCCCAAGTTCATTTAGCAAGTAAGATAAAAAGCAGCTGGCTCTGCACCAGCTTGAAGTCTTCCCCTCCCTCCCTCCCTCTCTCTCTCTGTCTCTTTCTGTGTCTAGCTGTCTGTCTGTCTCTCTCTCTCTGTCTCTCTCTGTCTCTGTCTCTCTCTCTCTCTCCTCTCTTTGGATCAACACCACCATCTTCATCATGGTCTGCCCTTGATCCCTGTGCTACCGTTCTCAGCCAGGGATTGTGTTTAGGGTCACACCCCGTCTGAACTTACTGAGGTTTTAAAAAAGTCCATTCTCACCTCTAGTAATATCCTGCTTAGGTCAAATGACTAATGGAGGAGGTGACGTGTGAAGAGCTAGATGACGGGTCCTCACTCACTGTAGCTCGTCCCAGCGCCCTGGTTACAAACTCAAAGGCAGCCTTTCCCTGCATAGCCCATGGTGCTGATTCAGCACTTCCCTCGTGCCCCCAGACACAGGAACAGAGGCAGGCTGCTTCCTGGGAGAGGATGGAGCCAGAAGCCTTTTGATGCAGCCCACAGGGGGAAAGGACAGCAAACTGCTTGTTTTCTCACTAATTACCAAATAGTATCTACCACAAGAATCCCTGCTCCACCCCTGGGGGCCGGTGAAGGGTGGGGTGAAACTCACAAGTGGGTAGGGGCCAGGAGGTCTGCTGCACAGATTGTGTGTTCTGTGTGGATGTTGTGTTACGGGGACAGGAACAGCTGGGTGTGGACGGGCTGAGCTGAGCTGCCCGCAGCTTTGCTCCCAGAGCTGACTTTGGCCCTCTGTCCCCGTCCTGAGCAGCCATTTCCTCCACACAGGGTACATGGATGATGCTAGAAACCAGAAGACGATGGAGCCTCTAGAATAGGAAATCCAGAGAATACTAGAGACCAGGCCCACCTAGAGAGGGTGCCTGAACCCAGAGCTGCGCTGCTCCGTGGCCAGTTACTCATGGACGTTTGCACGCTCACATCCTCCTCCTGGGCCTCTAGAGAAAACGTTCTTGCGAGTCCGGCTGTGTTTCCACTGTGAAATAAACGGGCAAGGCTACACCTGGAGCCATTAAGGGGAAGGGAAGTGTATTGTATTTCCTTTTCAACAAACTCTCACTGAATTCATCGCATGTGTGAGTCACTGTGAGAAGCTGAGGGGCACAGAAATCAAGGCACAGGGAAAAATCTGGGTGTGGTGATGCATGCCTTTAATCCCAGCACTCGGGAGGCCCAGGTAGGAGGATCGCTGTGAGTTTGAGGCCACCCTGAGAATGTAGAGTGAATTCCAGGTCAGCCAAGGCTAGAGTGAGACCCTACCTCAAAAAAAAAAAAAAAAAAAAAGACACAGGGAAAGCTTCAATTACAAGTGACAGTAGATGCAGACATGCTGTGCCTGCCAGGGGCCTCTGCTTAGTGGAGGCCAGGCTGTGCACTCCTGGCTCAGGAGCTCCCTATATAGGGAACGTCTCTGTAGCAGAGGTACTGGTAGGTGTGGGAGGTTGGCCGACTGGTGGGTCATCCTGATTTTATTACATCACACCCCTCTAAATGACCATTCATTCTATGAACGTTGCAAGCATTTACTCACTTGATCCTCAAAATGTTGGCTTTATTATTGCCTCCATTCCACAGATGAGGAAACTGAGTCATAGAGAGCCTCTGTTACCTGCTAATCCCATATTGAGCCAGAGCTGGGAGTTCCACCCAGGGAACCTGGGTGCAGATTCACTTACCTGCAATCTGTGTGGAAGAGTAAAAGGAGGCTAGAGGCAGTATTCTGTAAGGAAACCAGATATTTCTACATTTGTTTTATCATGTTGTTGTTTTGAGCTTATACTTATGAGTTTATGCTTAAATATATAGCTTCAAAAAATCTTTTATTGACAAGAGATCTCTCACCCACTGATTCTATTCCAGGGGTTGTGGAATGGGGTCACCCCAGGCTCAAGTACAAGATAGCAGCTGCTGAGGGCTGGCCACTCTCTCGGCTTTCCATCCTCTTCCTTAGCTGGGCACTTTGCCACCTACTCTGTCTGGATCCCATCTGGCATTCATCACTGCTTCAAACACTGCATTCTGTTGCAGCCCATGGTGGCTGGGGCAGGATTTCATGTACGACAGGGGCACAGATTGGGGTGTTTGGACTTGTCCTTCTCAGGTAAGTTCTTGTTAAAATTTTTTTTTATTTGTATATGTGTCTGTAGTGTGTGTGTGTTGTTTAGTGTGTGTATGGTATGTGTAGCATGTGTAGCATGTATAGTGTGTATGTGTATTCTGTGTAGTGTGTGTATAAGGTGTGTGTAATGTGTGTCTGGTGTGTGGTGTGTGTGTGTGCATGTGTATGGGCACACCAGGGTCTCTGGCCACTGCAAATGATTACTTTTCGCATCGGGCTTTACACAGCTATTGGGGAATCATCCCACCCAGGCGGACAGGATTTGCAAGCAAATGCCTTCATCCTTGGAACCACCTCCACAGTCCCAAGGTTGGTTCATTATTTAAGCCTTCCCTGCCGGGAGCAAAAGGGCAGAAGTTCAGTATATCTGCCATGAATTGAGGTGAGTGAAAAAGTGAAATTCAGGGCACTTTTCTGCTCCTCACGTAGCAGTTTAAAGCAGTGCCATGGTCCTGACGCCAGAGCAGTGGTCCCGGTTCTCTTTCTGCATCTTTGTAGCTGACCGAAGCAGGTCGTCGAAGTGTACACATCAGAGGATCCGTGCCTCTCCTCAAGGGTATGGTTGGGGCCTGACGTAGGGTTGAGAGAGGTGGTGACTTGGGTTCCCCTGCTGACTGGTGTGACTTCAACAAGATGGTTAGCTTGCTCGCTCTTGCTTTAGAACCGGACGAAGCAGGCAGGGGCCTCCCACATGCCAGCCTAGGCTTCCTTTGTGGGCACTGCACAACATAGCATAGACCACCTGGCACACCTGGACTTGGCAAGCAGCTCAGAATCCTGGCCCATGCTGCCGGTGGCACCACCCATCACCTGGACTGCCACTAAATTTACTTTGCTTGCGGGCCAATAGAGTTCAGAGCTGGGCCAGTCACATGGATGGTGGAATTGTCTGGGGACCATCCCAGGAGCGTCACCCGCCTGGTCCAGTTTCAGCACATATTCAAACCCATGATGAAGTCCAGTGAGGCCAGGAAATTAGCAGGAGGGGAAGGAGCAGCTGCAGAACCACGTGGTTCTACAACCAGGTCCCACTTGACTTGTTTCTGCCTGCAGCTCTAAAGACATTTGGAGTGAATGCAGAAGAAAATAGGAAACAGCCGCCAAGACAAGAAGACTCTGCTCTGAAGTCTGAAACGGGAACAGAAGGTCAGATCCGAGATAGCCAGGGCCACCAGTTAGATGTTTCTCTCACAGTGTCTCCATCGTATTGTGTCCACATGGGATTTGACCACCGGGGAATAGAGACAGGGGTTGCTTTTGAGGGCTGCATGGCCCCGTCACTCTATCCTTGCTCTTGAATAACACTCCCTTCAGTCCTCACAACAGAGCACAGGGCCCAGATTTCCAGAAGCTCTGTTGGCCTGGCTCCCGCCACCCCTCCCTGACAAGGCTCTGATCTCCTGCCCAGCTCTCCACAGACTCCCAGGGATCACATCATGAAGGCAAGTGCGTCTACTCTGACCTTACGAGGCGCTGCCTTCTGCTCTGCAGATGTGATCCTTCAGCCCTCTCCTTGGAGGCCCTTAGGACAGGCCAAGGGCCAAAGGAGGAGGCTGTGCACCACCTAGGCTGCCCTCTGTCCCATCAGGCTCATGGCACACCGTTTGGAGACTTGTCTCATGGCTTGGATCACAGTAGGACTTGATCTGTTTTCTCTTTTTTTTTTTTTTTTCTTTTTTTGTATTTTTTTTTATGAGAGAGAGAGAGAATTGGCAGACCAGGACCTTCAGCCATTTCAATTGAACTCCAGATGTGTGCACCACCTTGTGCACATGTGTGACTTTGCATGCTTGTGTCACCTTATGCATCTGACTTCCGTGGGACCTGGAGAGTTGAACTTGAGTCCTTCGGCTTCACAGGCAAGTGCCTTAACCACTAAACCATCTCTCCAGCCCTTGATCTATTTTCTGTTAACCTACCTGAATGCCTAAGACTGAGCAATTTATACGAAAAGAAACTGTTTTATTTAGAGTTCTGCGAGCTGAAAATTGGGGGGAGGACATACATCTTGTGAAGGTCCTTGTGCTGGTTGGGACTGCACATATCAAAGAGATAGACCCAAATTGACTTGGATAATATACCTCTCAGATAGCCATTAATCCGCTGATCCACGAATGTCAATCCATTCATGAGAGCTCCTTGATGGTCCCATTTGTTACTACCTCACAAAGGCTATTAAATGTCAACCTTTAATTAGGAGGGACATATTCACTATATCACAGTACAACTGGGAATCTACTTAGGCACTATTTCAATACTTCCTCCTCCATGAAGCTACGTCCAGTTACCTAGAGCCATCAGTATAGAGTGCTTCTCTGTCTCGCCTCTGTGGTCCCATTGCACTTTGAACTCCTAAGGAAGCATTTGTGAATCTGCTTTGTATTGAACTTTGATGTTTAGGGGGCCTGGAGAGATGGCTTAGTGGTTAAGTGCTTGCCTGTGAAGCCTAAGGACCCTGGTTCGAGGCTCGATTCCCCAGGACCCATGTAAGCCAGATGCACAAGGGGATGCATGCATCTGGAGTTTGTTTGCAGTGGCTGAAGGCCCTGGCGCACCCATTTTCTATCTATCTGCCTCTTTCTCTCTCTGCCTGTCTGTCACTCTCAAATAAATAAATAAAAAATAAACCAAAAAAATTTTTAATTTGATGTTTAGGGCTGGAGAGATGGCTTGGTAGTTAAGGTGCTTACCTTCAAAGCTTAATGACCTGGGTTTAATTTCCCAGTTCCCATGTAAAGCCAGATACACAAAGTGATGCATGTGTCTGGAGTTTATTTGCAGGGGCTAGAGACCCAGGCATGCCCATTCTCTCTCCCTTCCCCCAACCTCTCTCTCTCTGTCTTATCCCTGCTTGCAAATAAGCAAACAAATAAATTAGATGTTTGCACATATGTGTACCCCCCCAAATGGGAGCTCCTTGAGGACAGGCTGGGAGCACACTCTTGGCAAAGGTTTAATGATAAAATTAACGAAAGGAAAGACTCTTCTCTCATTCAGTCAACAAATATATGCTGAAACTATGACAGGCATTGCTGTTGGTCATGGAGGGAAACAAGGGGCCAAAGATGCATCAGGGCCTGAGCCTGATCCCCAGAACACACCGTTTCAAAAAGCTGGGCGAGGGGGCCATACACTTGTCATCCGTGCACTGGGCAGTACAGACAGGATGATCCTCAGCATTCACTGGTCAGCCAGGCTGACCTACTTGGTGAGCTCAGGTCAATGAGAGATAATAGATCCAAAAAGTTGGACATTGTCAGAGGAATGACACGGGCAGAGGTTGCCCTCTGGCCCCCACATTCACATACACACATATGTGCACATGCTCCTGTACACTTATAAACATGTGCAGGCACATCACACACACACACACACACACACACACACACACACATAAAGAGGAGAACAGATAAGGTAAAGGAAAAATAACCATGTGAAATAGATAGATGAAGAGATACCAGTAACTGTAGGAGGGAGGGAAAGGCAAAGACTGGGGCAGGGACAGGACTCAGGAGACTGTGGCTGGGGCAGAATAAGCAAGGAAAAGAGTGGAGAGATGAGGGAATCCAGTGGGTATTAGACGGGAAATGGAAGCCACTGAGAAGCTCAAGAAAAACATATCACCAGCTTGGGTTTCATTAGGGTTACCCAAGAAAACAGGCTGCCACGGGCTGGTGAGGGCCTCGTTTCCTGCATCATAACATGCAGGAGGGCATCACTGGCAAGAGGGCAGGGGTACAGCCTCATGGACCTGAACTTGCTCTGTTATCAGAAAGCTACTTCCACAGCAACAGCCTGTGCCAGTGATGACAGCATGAATGGGTTTAGTGTGCGAGGAGAACATAGCTCTCCTCACCTCTGAAAGGTCCTACTTCTCAACACGTGCTCTAGGGAGAGTGTTTCCAAAACACACTTTGGAGGGAACATATTCAAACTGTCACAGAAGTCTAGACTGAGTAGCAAGCTTAATAATGGGCCCTTAAGGCCTGGAGAAATGGCTTAGAGGTTAAGCATTTGCCTGTGAAGTCTAAGGACCCCGGTTCAAGGCTCGATTCCCCAGGACCCACATAAGCCAGATATACAAGGTGGTGCATGCATCTGGAGTTCATTTGCTGTGGCTGGAGGCCCTGGCACACCCATTTTCTGTCTGTCTATCTGCTTCTTTCTCTCTCTGTCACTCTCAAATAAATAAATAAACAAATAAAATTTAAAAAAGAATGGGCCCTTAAAAATGTCCATATCCTAAATGTCGCGACCGCCTCGACCAGCAAGGAAGACGCAACGCTCGGACTCTTCTTTCAACAGTTTATTCAGGAACCTTGAACAATCTTCTGACCCGGGGAAAAGCCCGCCCAAAACTTAAGAAGCCTTTGAACAGCCAACCCTGGTAAGCCACGTGTTGAATGCAGATAGGTCCACATATGCGGAAGCAAGCCTAGATCACGGCCCAAGCCAAATAAGGACTTAATTATCCAGGAGAGCACTCGCCATCGGGAAGGCGGAAGGCGGAAGCCAGCGCCATCTTTAAGGCGCGGCACCTCGCAGCTCTCTACACCTAAGTATCCAGGTCCCATGAACATTATTTTATATAGCAAAGGGGCTCTGCAGATGTGATTAGGTTAAAAATTTTGATAAAAAGGAGAGTATCCTGTATGATCAAGGTGCGATGTCAGTGGTTCTGAGGGATGCAAAAGGGGAGAAGGGGGGAGGATGACAGAGAGGAGAGTGATGTGGCCACATGCCAACGCATGCTGGCAGCCTCTTAAAGTTGGATCAGGTAAAGAATGGATGCTCCCCAAAGCCTCTTGAAGACACCAGCCTTGATTTTTGGCCCCAGAAGACTTCTGATCTCCAGAACTATGACACTAATGTAATAATTTGTCACAATCGCAAAAGGAAACTAACGTAGCTGGAGACACACATTTGGGAGTATATAGTGAAATCTGTAAGAACAATGCTATCACGGTGGGGACACTTTCAGACAGAGAAGAGGTGGAAGCATGGAGACCTGGAGTTGGGGCAAAGAGAGGAAACCAGGTAAGAGACTGGACAGGGCAGACAGTCGGAAGGAGAATCAGGAGACAGGGTGGAGTTCAGAAGCCAAACGAAAAAGAGTTTGAAGAAGAGAGAGTGATCCACTGGGTGATGCCCCTGTTCACGAAAGCTAACAGGTGGAGCTGGAGAGATGGCTTAGCGGTTAAGGCACCTGCCTGCCAAGCCTAAGAATGCCCATTCGATCAGCAGGTCCCACATTTAGCCAGACATAAGTGACGCATGTGCCATTCTTGCCCACAAGTGGGTGCACGTGTGTGGAGTTTGTTCACAGTGGCTGAAATGGCCCTGGTGCGCCCATTCACTCTCTCTCTCTGCCTTTTCCTCTCTCTCTCTGTTTCCCTCTGTCTTACTCTCAAAAAAAAAAAAAAAAAAAAAAAAAAAAAAAAAAGTTAACAGGCAATTTCCAGCCTCCAAGGGCCAGCCACATCCAGACCCTGCTGAACCTGAGAGCAGTTTGGTGGGGAAGTGTGGCAGGGACCAAGAGAGAACTGGAGGAGTGGAATTTGACGATGCCTTCAGCCAATGCAGGAGGGAGAAAGAGACAGGGCGAGAGTGAAAGGAACGTTTGGGCCTCTGTGAGGACTGCAGTGAACCTACTCCAGGAGGAGAGTTGAGGATGCAAAGGGGAAGCACCTGGGACCTTAAGCCTTGGGGAGAAGGGAGGCGATATGGGAAGTGCTCTCTAGGTAGCCCAGCTTTTGCTGGACTGATCCACATACCCACTGTGATAGGAATCCACAGACATTCCTCTTGAGTGGGCCTCCAAGGTTGCTTCCAGGAAGGATTGACTGAAGAAGGAAGTCCTTCCCCCAGGGTGAGCCCTTCTCCCAGGGTGGGGTAACCCCTCTCGGTGGTGGCGGGGATCTTCAAGGAAGCCCACCTGGCAGCTGGTGCCGCCTGCTTCCTTCCAGAGTGGACTGAAGACCAGGGTGGAACAGGGAATCTTTCTGTTTCTGACAGTATACAGGGAAACACGTGCTACGTGCTACATGAGGCAGGATAGAGACAGGAAAAAATGTGGGGGAAATGAGAAGGGAAAGGAACCCCCGTTCACCCAGGAGTCTTCACCAGCAGAGGGCAAGAATTCCAGCACAATTAATAACTGCTGAAGGATTTTTCTCCCTCTCCCATCTGCAAACCTAAAGCTTACAATGTTCCAGGAATCTCACCACAAACCACATTTGCAATAAAAGCCATACCCTACCTCCCTTGTGCAATTTTGCGGCTCCTGGTTTCCTTATTAGACTGTGGTACTCCCAGGGCCATCCTATAATATCAATTATTAAAGAGATGAGCAGAGATGGAGGAGGGAAGGGTCCTCTAAAACTGTGGAATTTCCAAAGGCTTCTAGAAACCTTTATACAGTCACCACCAGGACACTTGAGGGCAACTTTCCCTTGAGACTCTCATGCCCACACTTGCGTATGTCTTAATCTTTCTCTGAGCTACTCTCGCTTGGAGCACCCCCGTCTATATCTATACTAAATTCTTCAACTCTGCTACACATTGCCTTTTCCTGGGATTCTTTCCTTTGCAGAAGCTATGACTCCTGGGTTTAGTTTGAATTGAGCCCCTTGGATGTCTGGGGAACTTTCCAGACTGTTGAGAATAACAGTATGGTGGCATGTCTCGGACCCCTCGCCGCTGACCTACAGATCATCCAAAGGCACTTTGAGAATGCTGCTGTTGGGATAACATGTCGGTAAGCTGGGGTGAAGAGATCCTGCACCTTATGCAGGCTAGTCCCTCCTTTTGCCCATGATGACACAAAAAGGCTGAGACAGGAAAAGCTCCCTAGTTCACACAGTAGATCAGAACCACAGATGTCTATGCTCCTGAGTCGGTTATCCCTCCTTCCTCCTCCTGTCCCTGGCACAGCCCTTTCCAATTCCACATAGTCGATGGACTCATCTTCTCTCGTGAAGTGTCTTGTAGAACAAGTCCATTTTCTAACCCTCCATTCACATTGGGTTAGAGAGCACGAGGCTCTTAGTTGGAAGAGTCAGCAATGTGATCCTGGCGGGCAGAGTGGGACACACAGATACAGCCTGAGTTAGATAGATCAGCGTCCCAGAGGTTGGCTCCATGCTCTTCTTCACTCATGTGTCCTTGGGCACGTTCTGTCCTGTCTTGGTCTAGATCTAAGCTCTTGCCCCACACAGAAGAGACACGTTGGCCAAATGGCCCTGAGTATTCTGTGTCCAGAGCTCCTTCAATCAGAGAACGTCTGGCTGGGTGTTGCTGTTTGCATTTGAAGATGCGACGTTCTCTGGGCCACAGATAAGAGTCTGGGACATCAAAACCCATGCATGCTGAACACAGGGAGCAAGAAGCCCTTCCCCGATGTGTCACCATCAGGGAAGACGGACAACTAAGGTGCAGTTTAGAACCGAGGGTCTTAGATTATTTTCCTCATAACCCCTTTTGGCCAGAGAAATCCTTATGTGACCTCAGATATATATGTATATAAATCAAACATTTACTGATAATAATTGTAAGGTCAAGATGGGCTCCCAAGATGGAGTTGCCAGAGACATAAGGAAGTGGATTACCCACATTCCTCAAGAAACCACCCAGCCATTATCCCCTCCTTGTCTGCAATGTCCCCAGGTCATGGTTTCTTGCCCCCTTATTTTATAAATCACCTGGTCCCTGCTCTGATGTCATGCCCCTGGCTATCTTAGATCTCCCCTAAAGGACCCTTTCTTATTCAGCTTTTTCTTATCCTTACCTTCTTCCTACTGACCCTATAAAGCCCACTCCTTGAGGAACTCAGGGGTGCTGTGCTCCTCTCTTGTGAGTCAGCTCTGGCAGCTTGTGCTTTTCCCAAATAAAAGCTTTCATCTTTGCCTCAGAGTGGTTTGCATGGTGGTGGTCACTCCTGAACCTTACAATAATCATAAAGAAATTTAAAACATATACTGATAATAATTATAAAGAAATTGACTTTAGCCTGGTTAGCTGGCTCACGCCTGTATTCCCACCACTCTGGATGCAGGGGTAGGAGGATCATCATGGAGAGTTTGAGGACAGCCTGAGATTGCAGAATGAATTCCAGGGCTGGAGTAAGATCCTACTTTAAAAAGAAAAAAACACCAGGGCTGCAGAGATGGTTTAGTAGTGTGGTAGTTTGAATATATGTCCCCCAATATATTCAGTGTTTTATTAGTTATAGTTTGCACCTGCAATCACCTTGCTAGAGGCAATGTCACTGGGGGCCAGTCTTAAGGTGTGGTGGGTTTGAGATTCCATTGTAAAGATATGCAAAGTGTGCCCAGTAGGAGTTCCTGAAGTGTGCTGTGTGACTTTTTGGCTGTAGTTTTTGCTCTTTGTGCTGTGTGCCTGGTTGGCTTTTCTCTCTCTTGCCTGGTCCTGTGAGGCAGGCCGCTTCTCCTGCCATTATGGAACTTCCCTGGATCTGTGAGCTTCAATAAATAATATCCCTTCCTCCATAACTGTGCCTCGTCTGGAAGTTCATCTCAGCGAACCTGAAGCTGTCTGCTACAGTAAAGTGGTACCTAGGAGTGTGGAGTGAGATGAACCAGATCGTGTGGATGTTCATCTTTTGGAACCTTTGTTTTGGAGGAATGGGCATGGACTTGGTGCTTGCAACTGAAGATGCCTTCTGGAGTGGTAAGCCAAGTTTTATGGACTATTCTGATGAGAGTTTGAGAATGCTAAGTGCAGACAGTATTGAACTTTGAGACTTGGCTTATGAGCTTTCTAAGGGGAAGGAAAGAGTGCAGAGGACTTTTTTGGAACTGGGCTACTGGCATAAGGGATGGCTACGTTCTGCTATCCAGGCCCAGAAAGTTTGATCAAGGTTAAATTTGTAATGGACTGATGTGCTTGGCTAAAGATATCAGACTGAGATTTTAAGATTTTAAGTTGGAAAACCTCAAGCAAATTTAAATCACTGAGACTGATTTCAGGTTACTGAGCTGCTATTGTCAACCACATTAGCAATCTTAAGGAAGGTGGAAGGAAGGTGGCCTGACTGCTTTACATTAAAACAATGGAGAGGATGCCTGAGGAAAGACTATTAGAAATGCAAACTCTTGGAAAGAGTTGACTGGAGAAGGAACCTGCTTTTCAAGGCTATGATTTATTTTGTCCCTGGATTAAGAATATGGTTGTGTCCTGCACACCTGGTATTACTTTTGGAAATATGAAAAATGCATGGAGTGGTCATGAATTGCACACGGTTCCAGGAGCCGCTGCTGAGATGCGACATGAGGCAGGGCAGGAAAACCCTCAGGAATAGGCTGGAAGAGCCTTTGGAAGATGGACCGTGGTTTGCATGGAGACCTGAAGATGTTTTGGATATACCAGGACTATGCAAGGACTCCTATGTAGTGCAGTGTTGGCCTGGGATTGAAGTTTTCCCTGGCAACTCTGCCCAGCTGGAGGGGCAGAATTGGAAAACCTGGAGACTGTCAGTCTCTGGTTATATTGAACTTGAACTGCAGCAGTTTGATGACTGCTGATGGTGGTTGAGTTTGCATTATTCTAGTTTCTCCTTGCTATGCCTTATACCAGTTAAAAAAGTTTACTCTGTGCCTTTACATGTTGAAAGTATTTAACTTGTTTGATCTTACAGGACTCACTATCTTAAGTTGATCAAGACTGTGAGAACCTTTGAAATTGGACTGAGTACAATTTACAATGTGTGATAGTTATAAATCTATTGGGGGCCAGGAACTAAATCTATTGGGGGCCAGGGGCGGAATGTGGTAGTTTGAATATATGTCCCCCAATATATTCAGTGTTTTATTAGTTATAGTTTGCATCTGCAATCACCTTGCTAGAGGCAATGTCACTGGGGGCCAGTCTGGAAGTTCATCTCAGCGAACCTGAAGCTGTCTGCTACAAGTAGTTAAAGGGCTTGCCTGTGAAGCCTAAGGACCCAGGTTTTATTTCCCAGAACCCACGTAAGCCACATGTACAAGGTGGTGCATGAGTCTGGAGTTTGTTTGCAATGGCTGGAGGCCCTGGAGTACCCATTCTCTCTCTGTCTCTTAAATAAATAAATAAAATATTAAAGAAGAACCAAGAACACACAAGCAAATGAAATTTATTTTATAACAGTCCTTTGATATGAATATAATTTTACCATTTACTAAAAAGAAAAGCAAATTTGCATATTCATAATGAGGTGAATTTTTAGTTTTACATAAAGAATTGAACTTTGTATACTGCAAAACAAACATAGTAACTGTTTTTCAGAATTGAGTGATATTTTGATTTTACAACCAACAATGCTAAGAAGGTCACTTTGTGTAAATGCATAATACAAATGTTAGAATTGTATTTAGGGTCATTTCAGAAGTTGTTGGAAATTCTGTCCTCATCCCAAGCCAAAGTTCATTCAATGATTTTTTTTAAATGAAATTCAAGTCAGCAACTCAAACAGGGATTTTTAAAACCAAACATTCGGGGACTGGAGAGATGGCTTAGCAGTTAAGGCACTTGCCTGCAAAGCCAAAGGACCCAGATTCGAATTCCTAGGACCCACATAAGCCAGATGCACAAGGTGGCGCATGTGTTTGGAGTTTATTTTCAGTAGCTGGATGCCCTGGCATGCCCATTCTCTCAACCCCCCCCCATCTCAAATAAATAAAAATAAAACATTAAATAAAATAAAAACCGAACATTCTAACACAATCTAACCCAAAGATAAACTAATTTGACAACATGTTGAGAAATGACAGTAGGAACATAGTAAGAGTCTTTGTCTCTGTAATGAAACCATTTTGTTTCTATAAGGGCAGAAAACTTGGTGTGTATAGTAAGAACACAGTAATTCATACCATACAATGGACTCGAATGGGAGCAGAAGTTTTCCAGGCGGCATTTTGTTAGCATTGAGGGGAGTGACGGCGTGCTTAGTGCAAAGCATGTATATCATATCTTCAAAACCAGGGCTGCTGTGAAGTCACACAGCAGCACCTTAGGTTCATTATGTATTTGACTTTGAATTAATTTTTGCTCATTCCACATTCAGAGAACTTTTACTTGTAGGGTTGCCAAATTTTCTGCAACCCCAACATTCAGTTTTGGGACTCCATATAGGGCTGTGACGCACAGTTTTAGGAGCTGAGTCTTAATGACAAAATTCCGTGTGTCACAAAAACCATAGCTACCTCTATGGACCCTTGTATGCCAGGTTCTTTTGGCTGGTGGTCCAGGAAGAATTTAGTCCCAGTGAAACATTCATCTCTGGCCAAAGTGACCTTTGTGTCTTGAAGAATGAAGACTGCAGGTATTCTAAAACAAATTCTTTTTGAATCTAATTCCAAAAGGATCTAGTCACTTGAGGGCTCATTCATTTATTAATTTAACAATTCAACAAATATTCTTAGGTCCTTGTAGTTGACAGCTGCATGTTCCTGGGATGAACTTCCAAACCAGACACAGTTTATAGGAGGAACAGTATTTGTTTCAGGCTTAGAGATGCAGGGAGGGAAACTGGCTCCCTTTCATAAATCCAAGCAGAGAGAGAATCCACCAGCAGCCAGCAAACACCAAAACCCAGCAAGCACAACCCTGCAGCAAGCAGGAACTCCCCACCCACCCTGGCCACCCAGAGCTAAAACCTCTTTGCATACCTTTAGAGTGGAAAACAGATCCATCCCCAGACACACCTTTGGACTGCACTCCAGTATCTGCTCCCAGTAATACCTCCTCCAGCCAGTGGCTGGAGACCTGAGTTATAAGCTTTAATAAAACACCTGAGTCTATGGGGGACGGACATTCCAACTACCATAGTCCTGTATATAGGAGGGAGTCCTTCATCTGGAGGATTCTAACACTCCCATCAATGACTGGCACCATAGATAGTTCCCAACCCTACCTATACCATAATTATTCTTCTACATGCACACCTAGAATAAAGTTTAGTGTAGGAGTTAGATCAGGAAGATGGTAATAGTAACCAATTATAAAAGAGAACAACATCCTATAAGAAAACCACCAGCATCACCACTCTTGTTCTTTGAGGCCATCAGTGAAAGAAATAAAGACTGTTTGAACATAGCCCTATGATACTGCAGCAGTCAGTGTGCTAATGAGGATGACTAGTAAGTGACTAAGAGGAATATTGTTCACGTCTGTCACACGTGCAGTGTGATTGCACCAGACAAAGGGATGACTCACGTCCCAGGCACGGTGGGATGATGTGTCATTTCATCACAGTACTCAAAATAGCACACAATTTCCTATGCCTGAATTGTTCATTTATGGAATTTTTCATCATACACACACACACACACACACACACACACACACACACACATATAGTTTTGTTTTTCAAAGTAGGGTCTCATTCTAGCTCAGGCTGACCTGGAATTCACTCTGTATTCTCAGGGTAGCCTCAAACTCATGGCGATCCTTCTACCTCTGCCTCCCGAGTGCTAGGATTAAAGGTGTGCACCACCACGTCCAGCCTCATTTAGTATTTTTGAGTTGTGGTTGAGCATAGGTAACTGAAACCATGGCACATGAGCCTGGGTAAGGGACGTTTCCTGAGCAATCAGTCACTGTGCTGTTTTGAATGGATGTCCCCTAATATATTCAGGAGTTTATTAAATATTATAATCTAGATCTGCAGCCTCCTGGCTGGAGGAGGTGTCACTGGGAGGATCCTGGGGTCCAGCCCGAAGGTGTTTTTTACTGGAGGTGGATCTGAATTCCAAGATAAGATACACAGAGTGCTTGAGTTCTGCCTGGAGTTCCTGAGGCATGCTTGCTTGCTTTTTGGTGGTGACATGGACCTGTGAAAGTGGGCCAAATTCTTCTGTCATTATGGAACTTCCCCTGGATCTGTAAGCTTGAATAAATCCCTTCTTCCTCCCATAAACTGTCAGTCTGGAGATTTATCCCAGCAACGTGAGGCTGTCTCCTACAGTCACCATGGGGTGGGGACACAGACAAGGGTTTTGCCCTCTTAGAACTTCTAATCTACTGAGGCAGATGAAAAGTGAGCAACACAAATGCCTGTGAGATGAATTGTTCAAGTACTCCAAAGTAGAAGAAGGAGGTCTGCTAGGGAGATGGCTCATCAGATGAAGTGCTTGCTATTCGAGGCAGAGCACTTCAGTTCAATCCTGACCCTATGTAAACCGCCCATGGGCTTCTATAATCCCAGCATACTGGCGTTGACAGCAAGATGGGAAGCAGAGACAGGAGAATTTTCTGGAAGCTCTTGGTGAGTGCAGCAGAGCAAGAATTAAGACATGAAACCCTGGTTTGGAGCTGGGAAAAATTGCTCAGTGGTTAAAGGTTCTTGGTTGCAAAACCTGCTAGCCAGGGTTCAATTCCCAAGCCTATGTAAGCCAGAAGCAAAAGGTGGCTTGTTTTGTTTTGTTTTGTTTTTTGAGGTAGGGTCTCAGTCTAGCTCAGGCTGACCTAGAATTCACTCTGTATTCTCAGGGTGGCCTCGAACTCACGGCAATCCTCCTACCTCTGCCTCCCAAGTGCTGGGATTAAAGACGTGCACCACCACACCTGGCAAAAGGTGGCATTTTTATAGCCACAAGAGGCCCTGACATGTCCCACACCCCCTTGCACATGCACATAAAAATAAATAAAATAAAAATTAAAACAAGAAAGTGAGCCGGACTTGGTGGCACACGCCTTTAATCCCAGCATTCGGGAGGCAGAGGTAGGAGGATCGCTGTGAGTTCGAGGCCACCCTGAGATTACAGAGTGAATTCCAGGTCAGCCTGGGCTTAAGTGAGACCCTACCTTGAAAAATGGAAAAATGAAAAAACCACAAAAACCACAAAAACAAAAAAACAAGAAAGTGCCTCAGATGAGGTGGAGAGGTGAACAAGTGAGGAACAACCAAACTTTTGTCCTGTGTCCTCCACATTCATGCCATGGCATACATACCTACACACACACACACAGACATATCAACATGCACACACACAGATAATAATAATGACGATGATGAAATAAACAAACAAGGAAAGGAGATGAAGGCAAGACTGGCAGGTGAGACTGACCAATGGGCAGCAAAAAATGTGATATGCTACATCTGGTTTCTGCAAAGACAGCCAGTATTTGTTGGTTTTACGTAGAACTCAATTTTCTGGTCACCTAGAGCAAGGGGTTTGGTAGACAGAGGTGTGTGCAACAGGGAATAATGGCTCCATGCACTCTGACATCACATTTATTTCCTAGGTATAGGAGAGAAAATTAGAAAAATAAATCTGACCACTGCTGAATACTCCCTTTGGGGAGTTTCAGCCTGAAATACACTAAGTAACAAAACAGCCATTTCTCACTCTGGTCAGTTTCTAGTTAATCCTCATAAAACATCTCAGGGAAACTGTTCAGTTAGCCAATGCTGAGAGGCACATGGGTTCTGGCTTGGAGGAAGGAAGCCTTGGTATGGAATAGTTCTTTTCCACTCCGCATCATCAGGAGGGCTAATCTTGCCTAGAATTTAGACCATATGGGAATTTCTGTGCCTGGCAATGATATAGTAACTGACGTGCAACTTGCCCTCACTTTAAATACTTACAAACAAGGGCAGAACAGATGGGGTGACTGTTTTCAGACACTGAGAAATGGGCAATAGGAGACTGATTGTGAGGAGAAGAGGACCGTATGTGACAAGTTCCTCGGCCAACCCTCCCGCTGACCCTGATACACTGGGTGAGTCTGGGCCTAAGGGCAGTGGAGTTCTCTCTGAGATTAAGAGACCTTGGCTCAAGCTTTGGGCTACAGAAGGGAGTACAATGTACAGGGCATAGTATTAGAGAAGCAGACCTTTGAAGTGGGCCTGGGCTGGGGTGTGAGTCTGTGGCTGAGAACTGAGCTGCACACACCAGGCAGGCCAAGAACCCCCATGGGCTCACAGAGGTCACATGATGCAGGGTTGCTAGCTGTACAAAGGCCAGTTTTCCTGCTGCATTAGAAGGCACTGAGTGTTGGCCCCAGCAGTATGGAGACACCTTTTTTGAAAAAATATTTTGAGAATTAACTTGGAACCCCAGAAAGCTTAGGCCTCAATAGGAAGAACCATGCCCTAGCCCACTCTGAAACAAAGCTCCAGACCAAATAGACCCAGTTCTCATGAAGAAAAACAAAGCTGTCAGAAGGACCCAAATGGTCTTGTGATCACTTACCTGCCTTCAGAAGCAACAGTGAATGCTCCCGAAAGGAAGCTGTTGGGATGTGGACTCTCCAGACCAGATGATTCATAGTAAGGAGGCTTATAATGAAAAATTATAGACATGCGAAGTAGGAAAATGCAGCCCAAGTGAGATCTAGAAACAACGCCCACCAACAGAACCAGATCCTGAGACGATCCAGATGCCAGGTGACAGACAAGACATTAAAAGTAAAGCCGCTAATATCGATATAGCCAGTGATTTCAATGAATATGGGAATTCTCAGTGAAGAAACACAAACCATCCTGGAATTACTCATACCAAAATTGATAGTGGGCCGGAGAGATGGCTTAGCTGTTAAGATGCTTTCCTGCAAAGCCAAAGGACCTTGGCTCAATTCCCCAGGGCCCATGTAAGCCAGATGCACAGGATGGTATGTGTATCTGGAGCTCGTTTGTAGTGGCTGGAGGCCCTTGCACACCCATTCTCTCTCTCTCTCTCTCTCTCTCTGCCTCTTTTTCTCTCTCAAATAACTAAATAAAAATAAATGATGGTACACAAAATCAAAAATGCCACTGGATGGACTTAACCACAGATCAGAGATGGCGTGAGAGAAATGGTGATGAACCTGAAGGTCAGTCAATTGAAATGATCCAAATTGAAAGAGATAAAAGTGATTTTGAATGATCACCATACAAATATGCTTAGTTGTTGCAGCATGAGCACTCAGGTACACCAGTGTTAGTCACACAAGTATTCTAGTAGTGAGGAGATGAACCACATTCATAAAGGAATCAAAACTTAAAATTTAGGGGGTGGGAAGATGGCTTAGCTGTTAATACTTGCTTTCAAAGCCTGCCAACAAGTTCAGTTCCCAAGATGCTCACATAAGGTAAGTGTCAAAAGTGGAGCAACCATCTGACATTTGTTTGCAGAGGTAAGAGGCCCAGGTCTGTCCCCCTAGCCCTCCCTACGCATGGAAATAAATAACAATTTTAAAACAATTTTTAGCCAGATATGGTGTCACACGCTTGCAATCTCAGCACTGGGGAATCTGAAACAGGAGGATTGTAAATGCAAAGTGAGCCTTGGTAACCTAGAGAGAACCACCCCCCCAAAAAAAACTGAAATGTATAAATGGTTGGTAATTACCTGAGCCCAGCGTTGTGCAGCTGTCCTTTGAAATGACATGATAGACAACCTAAGACTTTTGATGGCACAGATACAAAATGACGGGTCTCACCATCTATGCACTTGCTCAGAGAGAGATTTTGAGAAATCTTACCTTTCCAAAAGGGAGGGAGGGGAGACAATAGGATGGTATTGTATATATGTAAGTAGAAGAACAGATTAATGGGGGTGGAAAGGCTTAAGTGAGGTCAGGGGAAGAGATTGAGTAAAGGAACAGTGGAGGGAGGGCTAACCAAAATCTAAGAGGATATAAAAAAGTCATATGGAAACCTGCTTTTCTGGACAATGGAACACTCAGAAGCCATAGATTGTTACTAAAAAAATTTTCAGTGCCAGGGATGGGATACCTTCCAGTGAGTTGTTGGCCAGGGAGGTCACAGATACCCCAAAACATTATAGGCCATTGCCGAGGCCCTTGGTTTCCTACCAGGAATAGATGGTAAGACCCTATTGCTGAAGACTCCACATTCTTGGGTCGCAAGTTCACTGAGAAAACCTGCTGGAGCTGAGCTGAAAGCCTCCTCCATGAGAACTAGCTGACAGAAAGTTGGAAAAATCTACATTGTATGCAGTTCAATGGGAGAGAGAAAACACCAGTGAAGGTACTCAACAGTGAACACTGCAAGCTTTAAATTTGGCCAGCCAGGCCAAATGAGCCAACGGGTGCAATAGTGGCATGTCTGTATTGGGGGAAACCAACTGCTCTCTAATTGGATTGGAGGCCCGCTCCATGGGAGGAACACATCCCTGATACTGAAAACGTATGACAGGGGTAGTCATGAGCCCTAAGGGTGTAATGTCTGCTGGTGTCTCACTAAATGTATATACTATGCTCACTAAACTGCCCAGTAAGCACTTCTCTTAATGTCCACACTCATATATTAATGCTACTCTCACTTTTGGTTAGAGAAGCTTCTCTTTTCAGATGGTGGCAATCTTGGGATGACTCAGAAGGCACCCTGGTGCTGAGAAGAAGTGACAGAGGAGTGCTCAGCACTAAATCATCTCAAACCCACCTTCCAAGGCCCAGGGTCCATTGTGGAAGAGGGGGCAGATAGAATGTAAGAGCCAAAGGAAGAGTAGGACTCCTTACAACGTGCTCCTCCAGACACAAAATGGCCTGGATATCCATGACCTCACAGTGCCTGACACTACCTACACAAGACCATCATAATAGGAGAAAACAATCATGACATTAAACTGAAAAGAGAGACTGATTGAGAGGGAGAGGGGATATGATAGAGAGTGAAGTTTCAAAGGGGGAAAGCGGGGGGAGGGAGGGAAATAACATGGGATATTGTCTACAATTAAAGAAGTTGTCAATAAAAAATAATAATAATAAATATTTTTTTAAAAGGACATTTCTTCACTTACTTGGCACAGACAAAGCTTGCACACAGTGTTAACATTGTGACACTGCACTTTTGCCTAGTCAAATGTGTAAAGAGAAAAATGCATCCAATGAATTAGATTTCTCCAATAAAGCTCTCAATGAATACCTCAGGTATTGGAAATTTTGAAGATTAATGACATAACATGGAATTATAAAAATGAAGCTGACAATTTAAGATAGTGGGGGAAAGCTTTTAAAATGAAGGAAAAAAAGTACAAAGAGAATTAGATATAGGAAAAAGCACATGGCAGAGGGAGACTATGGGTGATCACACACAGGCAGTCTGTGATAGCTGCCTTCTGTGGTCACTAACTATCCTTGCAGTCTTGAGTCATGAGGGGTAGCTCCTGGCCCACTTTCAGGACACAGCTTTCCTTGGAGAATATCCTCCTGCTTATGTCCAGTGGTGCTGCTTTGTAGTTCAGTGTACACGGACAGGAACATTTCCTCTTGTATTCTCCACCTGCTATACCATGTTTCTATGCTGGGTACACAGAAATCTATTCTGTGTACTTAACATGCAGACCACAAATTTTGCGGAAACAATATGAGTCATGGAAACTCAATACTGCTGTCTCAGTGTCTTGTTCTACACAAGGAAAATTCAGCTTCAACCCATTCAAAGCTCCTGGAATTTCATCAACTGGCAGAAATGCCAGTGCTGTCAGATGACACAGCGTTCATTTTTGTCATATTCCATAGCCAATCTCCTCTGAATTTTTCACCAAATACATGGGGATGAATGTAAAAACAAACAAACATATTTTATTGATAATGTCCTGAAGTTGAATAAGCTTTGATTACATCTAATTGCAAATCTGCCTTGATTTGGGAATTCAACTCAAATCTATTTTCTTCTGGAAAGTCCAACAAATTTTCAAGTAAGCATTTGTAAAGTGCTTAGGTTGTTCCAGTTGTTAATGCACAAACAAGAAGATAAGCCTTAGAATTTTTGGATCCAACAAGGTCACGAGTTGTATGTATTTAGTAAAATATAGGAGACAGTTTTGAAAGTACCATCCATTAGCCAAAATGAAGCATATACTGGCTTGTCTATGATAGATTTACTGGTGAATATACATGTCTATTTTCTCTAACAGTTAAAACCCTAAGATAGTTCACCATTCATGTGTCTAACACTCCCTGGAGGAAGTTCTATGCTAGCAAGTATCTGGTTCAGAAGGTTCCTAAACTTGATGAATTCTTTTTATTCTTTGATGGAGGGCACTTTTTAATTTGGTTATTTTTTAAAAAAATATTTTATTTTATTTTTATTTATTTATTTGACAGAGAACAAGGGAGGGAGAGAGAGAATGGGCATGCCAGGGCCTCTAGCTGCTTCAAACTAATTCCAGATGCATGTGACCCATTGTACATCTGGCTAACGTGGGTCCTGGGGAATTGAACCAAGGTCCTTTGGCTTTGCAGGCAAATGCCTTAACCACTAAGCCAATTCCTCCAGCCCTATTTTTTTTTGTTGTTGTTGTTGTTGATTTGTTTGCTTTTCAAGGTAGGGTCTTTGTCTATCCCAGGCTGACCTGGAATTCACTATGTAGTTTCAGGGTGGCCTCGAAATCACAGTGATCCTCCTACCTCTGCCTCTCTGGTGCTGGGATTAAAGGCGTGCGCCACTATGCACTGCTGGAGGGCACTTCTTGAAGGCATGAATGACACTCTGTGTAAAGAGGCAGAAGTAGTACATAAATGACTGAATAATTGGGCAGCTGTCCTACATACAACCAAAAATACAATAATCATCTCCCCAGAATCTGGATTTCTATGCTTTCTTAAAAAACGCTTTTAAAAAAAGGAACTGGATTTGGGAGATTTCAGCTTTTAGGATCTTAACATTTGAGTTTTTAATGGTATGGGATTACGGCTTTCAGGAATTTGACCTTTAGGGATTCAAGACTGTGGAGATTATGATATTTTAAATTTTCAACAGTCAGGATTTTGATATTCAGGATTGTATATTTTGAGATATAACTGACACTAAGAATATCCAAAGAAGACAAGAGAAAACAGAAGTTAATAAAAATTAAGACATAAAGAAAACAAATAGTAAGATGGCAGACTTAAAAACAATCTTGTCAGTAATTATATTAATGTAAACGATGTAAATATTACAATTAAAAAATGGTTGTTGAATTGGATGAAAAAAGGAAAAGCAACATTCACCAATATGTTGTCTACAAGAAGCTCCTATTTAATATAAAGATAAACATACAAGCAGATCAAAAGTAGAAGATGCCATGAAGGACACTAATCATAATAAAGCTGTAGGGATTTATTATGGCACTACTATAAAGTTTGAGGTTGATTTTGGACAATGAAGATAATAAGATAAAGAAAGTAAAGGTATATGGGAATCTTAAATTTGTATGCACATAATAACAGAATTTCAAAATACATGAATAAAAATGATAAGTTTGAAGAAAAGGAAATAGACAAACTCAACATCTACCCTCATGAGGAAGTGAAAGACAAAGTTGACAGAAAAAGAGTAAGGATATCAGAAAATATGAGTGTTATCACCAAATTGACCTAGTTGACGTTTATGTAACACAAAACTCACTAATAGGAGTGTATTAGTCAGGGTTCGCTAGAGAAACAGAACCAATGACATGAACTGTATTAAAAAGGGAATTTGGAAGCCGGGCGTGGTGGCGCACACCTTTATTCCCAGCACTTGGGAGGCAGAGGTAGGAGGATTGCTGAGAGTTCGAGGCCACCCTGAGACTACATAGTTAATTCCAGGTCAGCCTGGACAAGAGTGAGACCCTACCTCGAAAAAAAAAAAAAAAAAAGGGAATTTGGGCTGGAGAGATGGCTTGGCCGTTAAGGCACCTGCCTGCCAAGCCTAAGAACGCCGGTTCCAATCTCCAGTTCCCACGTTTAGCCAGACGCAAAAAGTGACGCAAGGCCACAATGCCGCACTTGCCTACAAGGGGGCGCATGTGTCTGGAGTTTGTTTACAGTGGCTGAGAGGCTGCTGGAGCGTTCATTCTCTCTCTCTCTCTCTCTCTCTCTCTCTCTCTATCTATCTCTATCTCAAATTAAAAACAAAAAGGGAATTTGTTGGGCGTGGTGGCACACACCTTTATTTCCAGCACTAGGAAGGCAGTGTTAGGGTGGATTGCCATGAGTTCAAGGCCAGCTTGAGACTACATAGTGAATTCTAGATCAACCTTGGTTAGAGTGAGTATGGCTTGCAATTTGCAAGCTCAAGAGTCAAGTCCTTGAGGCTGAATGCCTCAGCAGTCCCAATCCAGCACTGAAGGCCTGGAGGCTTCCTGGAGAGACGCTGCTCTTCAGTCCACATTGGAAGGCAACAAGCAGTACCAGCAGCCAGGCACGAGGAAGGAAATTTATTTGAAGCTTACAGGTCCAGGGGAAAAGTTCCATAATGGCAGAAGAATTTGGCCCACATTCACAAGGAGTATATATTATTTCACACATACATGACATTCCCACAAAATCTCATATTCAGGACCATAAAATATGTCTTCATAAACTTGGGAGGTAAATTATATTGGATGTGTTCTGTGACCATAGGGAAAATTAACTAGAAATCGAAAGCAAAAATTTATCTGGAATTTCCCCCTATGTGTGAGAATTAATGAATTAAGCAATGGCTTCCTCCTCCGCCACCCTTTCCTCCTTCTTCCTCCCTTTCTCCCTCTTCTTCCTTTCTTGTTGCTCTTCTTATTCCTTTCCTCTTCTTCCTCCTCCTCCTCTTCTTCTCCCCCCACCCGCCTCTCTGATATAGGATCTTATTATATAGCCTTGACTTGCCTGGGACCTGGTAAACCAGGCTGGCCTTAAACTCATGCTGAGCCTCCTAACTCTGACTCCTGAGTGATGGAATTACTGGAATGCACCACCATCCCCAGCTGAGAATTAATCAATATATTTTTAAATAGTTCAGGGAGTCATATAAGAAATAGTGAAAAACAAAAAAATATTTCAGTGTAAGACGTACTTCAAAACACAACATATCAGAGTTTGTGAAACTTTTGATGCTAATCAGAACTTTAACTTTTGGTCAAATACCCTTTCAGCTGAAACAACTGAAAGGTGAAACAGTCAGATGACAGAACAGCAGACACGGGGCTCTAGGCACTGAAGGACAGAATGGAGTTCAAAAATAGATAAAATGAGCTCTAAAATTGTTCCAGCTTTCTGCCGCACAGAGAAGGAAGACCAGGGTGGAGTCCAGTGGTTTCTCTGAGTCAAAGAGATAAAACCAGGAGTCCCGTACAACCAAGACAGCAAGAGGTGATGAGCAGAACACATGAGGTGACTTCCACGCTGCAGAGTCTCAGAGACCTCCAGAAGGCTTCTGCTGAGTACTGATTGATGCATGTATGTGAAAAAGGCACTGGAGTTGGAGGAAAAACACTTAGAATAATTAATGGAAATAAAAACCCAGACTTCACACCAAGAATATTGTCTGTTCACAAAGCCTAAAATGAAGAGCCTACTATCAATTAGTAATAAAAGAAGGGATATCTACAAGAGTAAATCATTTGCTTGTCATTTACCTGATGTGAAAGTTAACACAAAACACTCAGTACATAAGAGCAAGTTAAAAAGTCATTAATAAATATTTTATAAAAGATTACCAAGCATGCAAAGTTGATGGAAATACAGCCCACCATGAGGTAATAAATAGATCAAGTAGAACATACCTAGAAATGATTCAGTATTAACAAATAAGACCTTTAAAAGAGACACTATGACTGAATTCTGTATTTTTAAGAAACAGAGGGAAACACATCATGTTAAGTACAGACAAAGAATATGTAACAGCAACAACAAAGATACTCAAACTGAACTTCTGTAAAATTCTATTAGACAAAGAATGGTAATTTAGACAGTGTAGAAGATAAATTTCATGAACTTGAGATAAAATAAAAACTAGCAGTACTGCCTTAGAGATTGCTTAGTGGTTAAGGCACTTGCCTGCAAAGCCCAAGAACCCAGGTTCAGTCCCCCAGTACCCACAAAAAGCCAGATGTACAAAGTGGCACATGCATCTGGAGTTCATTTGCAGGGACTAGAGGCCCTGGATGGTCATTCATTCTCTCTCTCTCTCCTTGCAAATAAATACATAAAAATCTAAACAAAAAACTAGCAACAAAAACTATGCAACATCCAACACTGAGAGAAACAAAAAGATGGGGCAGGAAGAAAGACGAAGTAGCATTGAAATGTGGGGGAACTTTGAGTGGCCAGCTACCTGTACACAAATGAGTGCTGAGCCCAGGAAACTGACTGAAGAATATTGGAAAAATATCTGCTGAAATTCATATATCCAATTTGGGTACCCAAGGTGACACATTAAAGAAAACTATAGACCAAAATTCTATAAGAAATTAGACACTAAAATCCGTAATAACTGAACATTGAATCTATCAGTAGGATAAAAAGGATACGTAGGATAAAACATCATTACAAAGTAGTTTATTTGAAGAAATGTACGGTTAATTTAACATTTGAAAGTCAGTCAATATAAGTCATATAAGCCACTATGCTAACAAAACAAAAGAAAAATCACACAGTCATCTTAATGGAAGCATGGAAAAGCACTGGATAAGTTGAGGGAAATTAACACTCTAAGCAAACAAGAAAATCCCTCCAGTCCATGTATAAAACCTGCATGATTTTATCATATGTAGTAATAAATATGCTATCCATTCTTAAGATTGGGAAAGGGGTAAAAATGGCCAATCTTAGCTTTTCTTTTAAGAAACCTCCATAAATGTGATTGTAATAGTTTAAATTCCCACCAAAGAGTGTATGGTCCCTTTTCTCTCCACATTCTCATCTCCATGTGTTACACTTTTTTTAAGATTTTATTTTTATTTATTTATTAGAGACAGAGAGAGAGAGAGAGAGGGAGAATGAGAATGGATGCACCAGGGCCTCTAGCCACTGCAGACGAGCTCCAGACCCATGCACCCCCTTGTGCATCTGGCTTACGTGGGACCTGGAGAATTGAACTGGGGTTCTTAGGCTTTGCAGGCATGTGCCTTAACCTCTAAGCCATCTTTCCAGCCATGTTAGACTTTTTACTAAGCCATTGTAACTGAGATGAGATGGCATCTCATTGTAGTTTTCGTATACATTTCATAATGATAACTGAGCACTTCTCATAGTTTGACTGGTCATTTGTATTTCCTGTTTTGAGTGGTATCGCTTCAAATCATCTCCCTCCACCCCCCTTTTTTATTGGATTACTTTTTTCTTCTATTTGGTTTTCTTTGAGACAAGGTCTCATGTTACTTAGTCTGGTCTCAAACTCTGTAGCTTAAGATGATTTTGAACTCCTTATTCTCCTATCTCAACCTTCCAAGTGCTGTGATTATAAGCAAGTACCATCATGTTTTTTTTTTTTTTTGAGTTATTTACATCTTATGTATACTAATCCTCTGTTAGATGAATAGCTAACAAAGATTTTTCTCCCATCCAGTAACTCTCTCTTCTCTTGTTTTGTTTTTCAGTTCAGAAGCTTTATGATTTTATACATTCTATGGTGGTTTAAATCAGATGCCCCTACCATAGACTCGTGTGCTTTGAATGCTTGGTCTCCAGCTGGTGGCAATTTGAGAGGTGGAGCCTTGCTGGAGGTGGTGTGTTGCTGGGGGTGGGCTTTGGAGTGTTATAGCCCAGCTCCCCTTGCTAGAGATCAGCTCAGTTTTTTGCCAGTTCTACGAGCTTCAAGAAGTGATGTCCAGCCTCTGCTTTACCATCTTTTCCCTGCCGTCATGAAGCTTCCCCTCCAGACTATAAGCTAAAATACACTTTTTCCTCCCATCGTCTGCTTTTGGTCAGGTGCTTGGTCCAAGAACCATGAAAGTAACTATAACAATCCCATATATTAATTCTTGATTTTGTTACCTGAGTTTTAGAGTTTTACCCAGGAAATTGTTGCTTGTGCCAATTTCTTCAAGTGTTTTGTTCATAGTTTCCTTTAGAAGTTTCAGAGTTTTAGCTGGGTGTGGTGGCTCACGCCTTTAATCCCAGCTCTTGAGAGGCAGAGGTAGTTGGATTGCATGAGTTCGAGGCCACTCTGAGACTATGAAGTAAATTGCAGGTCAGCGAGAGAGAGAGAGAGAGAGAGAGAGAAAGAGAGAGAGAGAGAGAGAGAAGAGGAAAAGAGAGCAGATAGAGACAATGGGCCTCTAGCCTCTGCAGGTTTTCAAAACACACGAGGCTAGCTGGGCATGGTGGCGCTTGCCTTTAATCCCAGCACTCGGGAGGCAGAGGTAACGAACTCAAGAAGCACCACCTTGTGCATCTGGCTTACGTGGGTCCTGGGGAATCAAACCTGCATCCTTAGACTTTGCAGGTAAGTGCTTTAACTGCTAAGCCATGTCTCTAGCTCCAAAGCAACTGATTTTTATACATTGATTTTGTGTCCTGCTAGTTTTTGTGAATTTATCAGTTCTGCTAGTCTTTTGGCGGAGTTTTTAGGGTTTGCTCTATATAGAACCTATCAACTGAAAATAAGGATAATCTAACATTTCAGTTACCTTCTCATCACAGGGACAAAACACCTAACCAAGAGCCGCTGATGGAAGTCAAAGGTTTATTTTGGGTTACAGATTCGAGAAGCGTCATCACGGCAGGGGAAGCATGACAGGCTGTGTGTCCCAGCAGCAGGAAGGAAGAAGTATGAGTGAGCTGGCTCTGAGTACCCAGTGGGCTGGACTAATCAACCTCGGTATCTGCCCTCAGTGACACACCTCCTCCAGCAAGGCTCCACCCACTAAGGGTGCCACCAACTTTCCCAAATTGCCACCAGCTGGGGACCAGGTTTTCAAAACACACGAGGCTAGCCGGGCATGGTGGTGCTCGCCTTTAATCCCAGCACTGGGGAGGCAGAGGTAGGAGGATCACCATGAGTTCGAGGCCACCCTGAGACTACATAGTTAATTCCAGGTTAGCCTGGATCAGAGTGAGACCCTGCCTCTAAAAACCAAAAACAAACAAACAAACAAACAAAAAAAAAAAAAACATGAGGCTAGGGTGGACATTTTACATCCAAACCACCACATCTGAATGCTCCCTTTCCTACTTGTGTGACTCTTGTCTTTCTTGCCTGATTGTTCTGGATAAAATTTCTAGTAGTACATTGGATAGATGGTGGAGAGTAGATACACTTATATTGGTCCTGATTTTAGAGGAAATGCTTTCAATTTTTCCCCATTCAGTGTTATGCTGGCTGGGGGGGGGTATCATAGATATTCTTTATTGTGTTGAGGTATAATCCTTCTATGCATTATTTATTCAGAGCTGTTATCATGAAGGGGTAGTGAATCTCATTAAATGCTATTTTATCATTTTTAGAATAAAGTAAAATACGTTTAGCATGTTGGAGCATGCAGAGATTTCTTAGAAAGGGCACTGAAATAAAAATTTAAATTAATAGATACATTAAAAATTAAAATACCAAATTATTAGAACAAATTCTTAAAGAATGAAAACTATCCATAGCCTGGAACAAGACATATGTGGTAAGATCTCCCATGAAGACTTTGTATCCAGAATATATGAAAATATAAAATATTAAAAAAATCAAACTTCAATTTTTACTCATAAAAGAAGATATATCCATGCCATATAAGTACATGAAAGTGTGTGCAATATCCTAATGATCAGAGAGATATTCTCATGGGGCTTGAAGTCCTATAAGCAAGACAGACGTATAAGGAGTAATGAAGCGGCATTTGATGGTTTGATGGACAAGAGGAGGGCGGCGGTGGTCCAAGGGAAGGGTCTTGCTGGCATCTGAGTGTAGACAACAAGGAGGGGAATTGTAGTAAATTCATAAACAGTAATAAAAAAAAACCTGCAAAAAGCTGTCTGCTTTTTATTATCATGTGAAAACAATTCTGCACAACTTTGCAATAAAATATTCTCTGCCAGAGACCCTCTGCCTGTCTTCATTTATCACGGATGAGAGTTAAACCCTCATTGCATATCTAATGCATTATCTCACCTTCCCTTTTAACATAGATGCTTCTGGAAATCAGAACTTGTTGTTGTTGTTGTTTGAGGTAGGGCCTCACTCTAGCCCAGGCTGTCCTGGAATTCACCACGTAGTCTCCGACAAGCCTCGAACTCATAGCCATCCTCCTACCTCTGCCTCCCAAGTGCTGGGATGAAAGGTGTGCGCCACCATACCTGGCTAAAATCAGAAGTTTTAACCATTGCATGAGTTTCCTTCCTGTTGTGTCAATAGGTCCCTACCATTGAACACTAAAACTGTTTGCAGTTAAAAACAACATTGGGATAATATCTCAGTGTAACCCCTGACATTTTCCAGGTTATTTCCTTGAGAGAGAACAAGGCCTCCACTTGATTTTCTGTCTCTGAGGAAAATCGTGGACAGTGCATGATCTGGAGATGGGAGCCGGGAGTGAACGTGAAAGCACAACAGAGGTGAGCTCCAAACAGAGAAGGCAGACCTTGGGCAGGATGGCAGGGGTGGCGGAGCACCATGGTGGGGCTCTTCACATGTGGCACAGAGGGAGCCCCAGGCACGCGTCTGGTTGAGGAAATGGAAGTAATACGAGTCCTGGGTAGAGCACAGGCAGAGTGCTGAAGAGCACACCAGCCCTCAGCCTCGTTTCCCTCCTCATGGACAGCTGACTGGCCCTGCTGCCCACCTTTCAACCAGCAAGTACTGGAGTCTCTGTAGGTGCCAGCAGCCTTCCTCTCTACCTGACCACTCTCTCAGAGACCAGCAGTAAGGAGGAGATGCTGAACTTGGAGAGAGAAGGCAGTTGCCTTGGTTTCCCATCAGCTCTTTTGGGGCCCCAGTCACCACTTATTAAGTAGTTAGTGTCTCTCTGGGGACCAGTAGAACCACAGGACAGTGCAGATAATGAAGATCTATTGCATACGTAGAAAAGGCTCAATGGATAACGGCCTCTCTCCCATTCCCTTGGTGCCCCTCACCCAGCCCTGCCTCCTATTCATTAGTGCTGTGAGAGAATTCAGCATGGATTTTATTTTCTCGCTCGTTGTGGGAAACGACATTGATCTGGGCTTAGAAACCCTCTCTGCACCTGTTTCCTTAGGTTGATAACCGGGTTCTACTTGGGGTCAAATGTTCTTCTGGGAACAGTGGGAGCTCCAGTGCCAACGCAAGCCCACGGTGCATTTGGGACCGGTCTGGCTTCCCTCTCTGGGCCCTTGAAGTCAAAGTGCTCACAGACCCCACAGCCAAGAACAGCCCTCAAAAAGAAGAGGCCTTGGAATGGGGACCAGCGGCTACCATTCTCTAGATCACTTCCGGTAGAAAATGCAAAGCCAGGATGCATACACGGGATCTGAGTGCCTTCCAGTCTGATCCGGATGTCTGTGAAGTAGAAAGTGAATGATAGGTGGGTGCAGACAAGGCTGAGGCGAGGTGAACCCCACCCCCCCACCCCCCCGCTGGGGAGAAGTGGAGACAGATGAGTCTCTGGGCCCCAGGTTGGCAGAGTGCTAGGCCGTCTTACAGCCAGGGAGCCTGATTGCAGTGCACCTACCGACCTTTCACTCTGAGCAAGGCTGGGCGGCTGTCATGACTGAACTGAAACGGGTGAAAAGCTGCCCTCCAGTGCTCAAATTCAGCCCTCAAAGCCCCTTTCATGAGTTCTCTGGAGCCTTTGATTCTACTCCCGGCCCTCATTGGCCTTCTGTCTTGCCTGTCTGCCTTGGATGCAGCTTCACAGCTCATCAAAGCTGACCTAGCTTTAGGAGTGCCATGTGGGTGTCTGTAGCCCAAATATAAGGCTTAGAGAATCTCTCCCTAACACCACTACCCTGCTGTTGATTCCTTTCTTGTGTCCCCGTTCATCACTCCCACCCTGCCTCCGTCTACATTCTCTCACCAGAACCCTGTGTCCACATTGCCTCAGAGGAAAAGTCAGCGCAGCCACTGTGTGCTCTGGTCTTTGTGGTTTAGAGTCACGAGATCTGAATAACTGCCTGAAGTAAATCTGGATGAGTACCTTTCTCTCAAACCTTGTGATCCCTTCTAGTTCAGGGGCAGAGATTAAGCCAGCAATGACACAGCCGGTAAGCAGTTTGCATACCAAGTCTGTGAAGTCTGTTCAGCCCAGGAAGTACAGAAATGAACAAGATGTGGATTTTTTGGGCACAGAAGTACAGCCCAGTAGACTAGAATTAGGAAGACTATACAAGGCATGGTCAGGAAGACACGGATACCCTGATGATTCAGGGTTTCTCAATTTGAAAATTTGTCATATTTTTGACCAAAGAATTCTTTGTTATGGGCTATCCTATGCAGTATAGGATGCAGTCAGAATTCCTGCCCTCCATTTGCTATCATCTCTCTGAATTAGCAGTTAAGGCACTTGCCTGCAAAGCCTTAAGGACCCAGATTCCCCAGTAGCAAGTCAGATGCACAAGGTGGTGCATGTGTCTGGAGTCTGTTTGCAGTGGCTAGAGGCCCTGGCAAGCCCATTCTCTGTACTTGCCTCTTTCTCTTTCTCTCCCTCTCTTCCCAATAAACAAACAAACAAACAAACAAATTTTTTTTTTTTAAAAAGAAGTGTCCTCTCTCAATGTGCCACAATCAAGCCAGTGTTTCCAGAGTGGGAACAAATACCTGTTTTGCAGAGGAGGGTGAGCTGACCCCTAAGGTGAGGAGAAGAAGAGATTAGAGCTTCCATTGCTGGTTATAAAATGCATGATTTAACCCAGAACCCCACGGGGAATACCAGCAATTCCACTGAGGAGGGCAGGGCCCCCAGTGGAAGGGGGCCAGGGAGGAGGGCAGTGATGGTACTAACACATGATCTGTCCATACGAAGTTTCTACTTAATAAAAATAAATAAATAAAATAAAATATATGATTTAAGATTGATTAACATTAGCAATGCCTTCAGCCAAAACATGTCAGTAAGACATCTGTAGCTTGGGCAGCTAGTCAGAAAAGCACTCATTTGTTCTATTACTCCCAGTTTATTAAAATGAGCCACCATTCATATGTTCCCAATTAGGTAAGTTTACAATTACTTTAAATGGCAGATAGTGAGAAACTATAAACAGTTCACAGGTTACAGCATGGCAAGGTACTTAAAATGTAGCACATGTTTTTCTCTAAAAAAAAAAAAAAAAAAAAGGCAAATGATTCCAAATTGCTGGCCTTTTCCATAACAGGTATGTGCTGACAGTATGCTACGTTGTAATTTTCAACATACACACACTCTTATCAATACCTTTTCAATATATACACACAATTCTTAGTGAGGGTGACATTTAACCTTGGGTGACAATAAAATGTCCACTTTCAGAAAGAAATTTGGGGCATGCTCTTTCTGGCAAATAGCAAAAGAGTCTTAAAATTCATCTTGAAATTTAAAAACTGTAAATAATCTGGATATGATATGCTGTGTTAGTTCACGTTCCATTATTGTAAGGCCTAAAATAAATCAGCTCATAAAAAGAAAAGGGTTATTTTGGCTTACGGTTTTAGAGAGTTCAGTTCTGCTTTGGGCCTGTGGCAGCAGATCATGGAGGGGAGTGGCTGTGCATGCTGGAACACAGCCACTCACTTCACAGCCAGTAATAGGGGCGGAGAGAGGAAGAGATTTGCATCTCATAATCCTCCCACTAGGACCTCCCCAAAGATCTCAGATCTCTCATTCTGCCCCGCCCTCCCCCCCCCCCCCACACACATACACATTATAAGACTCCCATTACCTCCCAACAGTGTACTCTGTAGAAAAAGCCTTTAACACATAGGCCTTTGAAGGACATTCCCGATTCAAACTACAGCACATGCATACTTGGAGATGCAGAGCTGAGTGGACCTGACCTGAATGTAGAGCGGAGCCAAAGGTTAGGAAAATGATCAAGAGCCAGAGCGCAAGAGTGAGTGGGTTTCATTGAGTGAGTCAAAGTGCAGAGCTGAGCAGAAGCTGCACTTATCCTAAGGGTGGGTATCAATCTCTGAAACAAACTTGACTGTCAGTGGCCCTATAGGAGATGGAAGATGTGATAGCCTGAGTCAGATGGAGAACTGGACCTGGGACCACACATAAAGGAGGAAGCACAGTCTTAGGCAAAGGCTAGACTGGAAATAACCTTCACAGTGGTAACCAAAGGGGAAGATAAAAATGTACCTTCACAAGGGATTTCATTCCATGTTTATCTCGACTGGCAACTCCCATCAGAACAATGAACTCTAAAACGGACGGTCTGGTATGAGGGCACTCCAGAGTGCCCTGGCAGAAGCAAATGCACAGTCTCTCGGTAATAAAAATCCAGACCGCATGGATTCCTGCAGATAACCCACCTGAACATGAGCTCACAAACCAAACATTTCAAACACATGAGAAACCCCAGCCATTGTAAAGAATCATCAGAAGAAACAGTAAGCAGCAGAATTAAATCCCAAATGTTGACGATGGGACGTAGAATAAAGAAATAAGTATGCTTTCCAAAGGACAATGAGGGCTGGAGAGATGGCTTAGCTGTTAAGGAGCTTGCCTGTGAAGCCTAAGGACCCAAGTTCAATTGCTTAGTACCCACATAACCAGATGCACTAGGTGGTGCATGCACCTGAAGTTTGTTAGCAGTGGCTGGAGACCCTGGCACACCCGTTCTCTCTCTCTCTCTTTCTCTCTCCCTGTCTCTTTCTCTCTCTCTCTCTCTCTCAAATAAATAAAATTAAATTAAAATTAAAAAATAAAAAGGACAAGGAGATGATGTTTTGGGACTGAGAGGGAATGAAATAGGTGAACAATGAATAAAGTTCTCTCAACCTCTGCCTCCAGACACCTGTAGAAACCCAGCAGATAGAACTCTTGGGAACGCATAGAACTCATACAACATGGGAAAATACAATGTCTGTAAGTAAGACCTAAATGAATAAGAGAAGAACTAAACTTACACTGACCATGCATTAGGCCTGCCTAAAGGAAAAATCAGTGAATAAGAAGACAGATCTGAATGAATATACAGAACATATGCTATTGAAATACTAAAGAATGAACTGGAGAGATGGCTCAACAGTTAAATGTTCTTTCTTGCAGAGCCTGAGGGCCTGGGTTCAATTTACCAGGACCCATGTAAAGCCAAATGCACAGTGTTTGGAGTTCGTTTGTAGTGGCCAGAAGTTCTGGCGCCCATTCTCTCTGTGTATGTCTGCTTCTCCCGCTCTCTCTCCCTCTCCCCTCTCTCTCCCTCTCAAATAAATAAATTATTAACAAAAGAAACAAAGCCAGGCGTGGTGGTACATGCCTTTAATCTCAGCACTCAGGAGGCAGAGGTAGGAGGATTGTCATGAGTTTGAGGCCATCCTGAGACTACAGAGTGAATCCCAGGCCAGTCTGGACTAGAGTGAGACCCTATCTCCAAAAACCAATAAAATAATAAAATAAAATAAAATAAAATAAAATAAAAATAAATTAAAAAAAAAATAAATTTTTAAAAGAAATACAAAAGAAAAGAATTGTCAGCCAATGATTATGAGCCAAACAATTTATCATTCAAGAAGAACAAACAAAATAAAACGGAGAAAATTTTTTGTTGTTGTTGTTGTTGTTGTTTTGAGGTAGAGTCTCACTGTAGCTCAGGCTGACCTGGAATAAAATGGAGAAATTTTATCATAGATCCTTACTCAAGAAACTTGTACGAAGTACTACAGAGGAAGAAGACAACCTGAGTTGCTAGAAGGAATCATATCTCCAACAACAAATTCTCTCGCTATTTCCTCATTCTCTTCTGGTAAAAGATGCAGATTAGACAGTTGGGCTCCCTTTAGATGATCTCATGATCAAAAGTCAGCTCCTCTCTCTCAGGCCTGATCCTGACCCTGATCTTGACCCTGGTGAAAGAAAGGGAGAAAGATTTCATGCTCACGGATGGGAGGACTCAGCATAGAAGATGTCAGCTCTTCCCAGCAAGAGTAAAGATCAAAACCAGAGGATTTGCACAGACTGATTTCAAGGCAATGTCAAGGTGCACTGTATAGCATAATGCAGGTTGGGCCTTAGCCAGGCTGCCTGCTAGGAGGAACCAGGAAGTGGCTTCTGTGGAAGTGGTGTTCTGCATAGACCTGGTGTGACAACAGCTACAGCCCCATGCCCGCAGCAACCTGCTGCAAGATGATCTGCCTGGAGACAGGCTGTCATTGGTCACACGAAGGGAACCACCCTGCCCAGAGACAGGCTGTCATTGGTCACAAGAAGGGAACTACCCCATACAACGATTGGCCAGCCAAACCCTTAAAAACCCCTGCACTTCCCTGAATAAAGGAGTCTGCAGCAGCTCGCCCTCTGCCTGCTTTCACCCAATTCCTGGTGTCTGTGTGTTGACTCCATGCCTCTCACCCCCTGCCCGATGGAGACCCTGCATCCCCTCCTGGGCTGGCCCTAGGAGGGACCCCAACAGTGCAGGAATGCAGATAACGTGGTATTGGAAAAAGGATAGACATGTAGATCAATGCAACAGGCTAGTAAACCATGACATAGACCCACACAAATATGGTCAGCTGATCTCTGACAAACACAAAGGTAATCAGCTGATCTGTGACAAACAAGAACAACACAATGGAGAAAAGATCATATTTTCAACAAATAATGACAGAGCAACTGTATATCCACATGGAAGAGAATAAGAAAGGATCTGGACACAGATTTTATATTCTTCATAAACATTAACTCAAAATGGATCGTGGGCCTAGGTGTGCAAGCAGAAGTAGAAAAGTCCTAGAAATGCCATAGCAGAAAATCTAGCTCATTTCGGCTTGGTGGTGACATTTCAGGAATGACATCAAAAGCACTTTCCATGAGAGAAAGAATTGATTAGCCATGATTCATTGTTAGAAATTTCTGCTCTGTGTAAGAAGACATTGTCAAGACAATGAGAAAAAAAATGTAAAGGTTGGTTGGGAGAAAATATTTGCATAAGATAAATCTGATAAAAAGCAGTGAGTCAAAACATTCAAAGGCTTGAGCCAGGCGTGGTGGCGCATGCCACCCTGAGACTACATAGTCAATTCCAGGTCAACCTGGGCTAGAATGAGACCCACCTTAAGAACAAAACAAAACAAAACACCATCCCAGGGCTTGGAACTGCCTGACCTCACTTATGTGACATTCTGTCTGGAAAAGGCACAGCTACAGAGACAGTGGAAAAATTGGGAGTTTTAGGGCATAAAACTATTCTATATGCTATTGCAATGGAAGACAATGGTGTTATGCATTTTTCACAGAACTGACCAAACACACGGTGCTAACATTAACTGATAATGACGTGTCAATATCATTCATAAGTTACAATGAACACACCATACCAATGTAAGATGTTGATAACAGAGACTGGGTGCAAGGTGGAGGAAGTTGGGGAAGAGGAAAGAGGAAGTCTCTGTAGAGTCATCTTGTAATATTCAGAGGTAATTGGTTCTCAGATATTCCCAAACACAAAAATCTGTGGATGTCTACTTTCTCATATTAAATGGTGTAGCATTTACATATAATCTACACACATCTGCAGTAGACTTTAAATCATCTCTAGATTACTTGTAATAACAGAACAATGTACATGCCATGTATATAGCTGTTCTCTTGTATTCTTTAGGATATGATGACAAGAAATGTTTGCACACATTCAGTCCAGGTGCCATTTTTTTTCAAAGACTTTGTGTGTGGTTTTTCGAAGTAGGTCTCACCCTAGCCTAGGCTGACCTAGAATTCACTGTGTAGTCTCAGGACAGCCTTGAACTGACGGCTATCCTCCTACCTCTGCCTCCCAAGTGCTGAGATTAAAGGTGTGCACCACCATGCCCAGCTCTTTCAAAAACTTTTTATCTATGGTTGGTTGAATCCATGGAAGCAGAATGTGGATCTATGGGACCAACTGTGTTTTATGCTGAATTTTTAACTTTACTTTGAGAGAGAGAAAGAGGGACAGAGAGAGAGAGAGAGAGAGAGAGAGAGAATGGGCATGCCAGGGCCTTCAGCCACTGCAAGTGAACTCCAGACATGTGTGCCCCTTTGTGTGCATGTGTGACATTGTGTGCTTGCATCACTGTCCGGCTGGCTTATGTGGGACCTGGAGATTCCAACATGAGTTCTTAGGCTTCGGCGGCAAGCACCTTAACTGCTAAGCAATCTCTGAAGCCCTCTGCTGACTTTTTATATCAACCTAATACTACTCAAAAATAAAAGCTATTAATTGAAAATATTAGAGCTAATTGAGGCATTCAGCGAGTTGACAAGAATCCATACACGAGAACTGATTGTGTTTCTCTAGAGCAGCAGTGACCAAGCTGATCATAATTCAAATGAAGGAGACATGGCCACTGACGTGGGACATGGGACAGCACAAGTACCAAACACTCCTCTCATTGCAGAACGTTCTGTAGGACTGCATGTTTGTGGCACAACTGTTCCCTCTCACCAGAAAGCTGAGAATGGTTTCTCTCTCACAAATGTGCTAACTTTAGGTTAAAAAGAAGTCTAAAATATACTAGTCACCAGTAACCACCTCCATTATTATAATTAGCAATCAAGAAACTGTATCCCCACACCCCCCACACCCCCACACCTTTATCTGGTCATGTTGGCTGCTGGGCCGTGGCCTGGTAACCCTCAGTGTGACCCACTTCCTAGCAGGGTTACCTGTGGGAAGCCGAACCCCCTCTCCCTTAAACCTCAGCATTCTGGTTTGAAAACCACAAGAGCTGGATCTGATGCTAGTGACGAGTTCTGACATTTGAAAAGCCTGTTCATCAAGGGTTTTTTTCGATGATAAATGATGAAACAAAGCTGATCACTCTATCTCCTTGCTAGAAAAGAATCATGATAAAATATAGAAAGGAACCAGAGGAAAACCATTCATTCTTTTACTTTCTTTCTCTTTTTCTTTTTCTTTTTCTTTTTCTTTTTCTTTTTTTTTTTTTAATGAAAGGTCTGAGAATTCTTACTCAATTTTAACCATTAAGACAAAAATGTCTCACTCTTTTCAGCATACTGAGGAAGGAAGAAAAGGCAGGAAGTGGGGAGAGAAAACAGCATATAAATTTACAGGTTGTCCCAGCCTGCTTCAGCAAGCAGCTGGGGTGGTAGGGCTGGGGACACTTGACCTCCATATATCTCCCGAACAAAGTGGGAGGGAAGGGCTTCCTGCCCTCCTTTGTCATCAGGCAGGCCAAGCCTGGCTAATGGGAACTGTCACCTGGGCCTTTCCAGGTCAGAAACGAAGAACAGCAATTAACTCCTCTCAGAGGCCCACGGCCCTGAGCAGGCCCTGCTAGGCCAGGTAGCTAAATCATTAAAGACACAGTTCTTTTCAGTGATAAATTGTGCAGGCGCGTGAAACCCGCTGCTGGCTATTAATCTGGGCTAATCAGGTTGAAAGCTGGGTTGTTTTATTTAGTAATTAACGGGTTATGTGAAAAACATGATCCATGGCCTGGGGTGCGTCTATAGAGTACTGTCCGGGACGAGAGAATGGGGAGCCACGGGGATTCTCTAGAGAGCTTCTCAGGCCTATGCAATTACAGCCATTGGCAAGCGCTGAAAAATGACCCTGGGCTTGTATTGACACCCAGGGAAAAAACATTCCTGCCAACAGCGCAGGCAGAGTCTTGAAGGCCGATAATTGCTCTCTCTCTCCCCGCTGCCCTCGCCACAGCCTGCTAAGCCAAACCCGAAGTCTCGGGATGTACGGTGATGTTGCAGATGTGGCTCCCTGCTGTGGCTGGAAGCCTGTGTTAGAGAGCAGGCTTGTTGGAGAGTGGTACTGTGTGCAGAATTGGGAGTTAGGGTGGGCTAGGGGAGATGGACAGTACCTTTGTGAACACACTGAGATGGTGGGGCTCAGAGATGGCAGGGACAGGGTGCCACTTGGTGACTGTGTGGATGCATGTGAAGCTCAAGACTGAGCAAGAGGTATAGGGGTCTACGCTGCAAATACAGAGAAGGGGTTCTGATAAGAGTGCGGACTGAGGTCATCCAGGAGCGTTTGTGTTTAGAGTCAAAAAGGTCTTGCTGGAGCCTCAGGATGGCCAACGTGGTGATGACAGTCATGGACTGTCCAGTCCTCCCTGGGATGGTCTTACTGCAAGCTCTATTTAGTCTAGGTGCCAGACACCAACCCCCATCTAGCCCACCTCTTAACTGCCTCCTCTTCTTATCGTCTCTCTCCAGGCCTGCTACCCAATGCAAAGCCATTGCTGTCAGCCTTAGCCATAGAACATCTCTGATTTAGGGGCTCCATGGAGTCATGCACAACCAAGTGCCCTGGACTGTCATATCCACAGCCTTGTGTCCAGCTCTCTGAACCTCTCCCCACTTCCCCGTCACCTTTGGAAACCTTTGGTTCACAGCAGACGTATTTCTTTTCCACAAAAGCTTGAGCTAGACAAAATTTCTTTTGGGACACTGCTGCTCTGTGGCCTGTGCAGTGGCTGCTCTCTCCCTCCAAGTGTTGTGGAGACAAGAACCTCAGCCATTGGACAGATAGTTTAGCGGAAAAGCCACTTGTCTGCGAAGCCTAAACACCCAGGTTTGATTCCCCAGGACCTACATAAGCCAGATGCACAAGGTGGTGCATGCATCTGGAGTGCGTTTGCAGTGGCTAGAAGCCCTGGCATGCCCATTCTCTCCCCCACCCCTTTTGCTCTCTCAAATAAATAAATAATTCTTTTTAAAAAGAACCTCACCCATATCTGTTGCAGGCCCTGTTGCATTTATGGCAGCTTGTGGTGCATGTCAGGTGGTCAACACCATGTGTTGAATGACTGGCTAAGTGGAAAAGTTCACTTCCTCAGAAGCCTTTATAAGGGTGTTGAGTCTCAAGTTCACCTTAGCCCCTTAGACAATTGCTAACTTCCTGGTCGTTCAGCAAGTTAACAGCAGAACAGGAAAGGAACATGAGTCTGCTGCCGCCAAACCCAGAGTTCTCTCCCCAGCCAGCTATGCTACAGTGACATATTTTTTTTGGAAGATTTGTTATTTAATTCCCTCTAGAAGGCTCTTGACCTTTCAAGCAGTTTAAGCAGTTTCTCTGGCTGAGCTGCCTGTTCCCATCGGTGGAAATCTCTGGCATTTCAGCGTCATATCAACCTCTAGCAACAGCTCAGGGAACTCCCGAATGGCCATGCTAAGTTCCAGCAGTTCCTGGAGGCAGTTTGGTTGAAAAGTCAGAAAGAGGGAGGGGCTTAATCTTCGTGCTATCATTATTAGCTGAATCATTTTTGGAAATTTACCAGACCTTTTTGCACTCTACTTTTTTTTACTTTCTAAAATAGGGATATTACTGACCTAGTAATGACTTTGTTAATAATAAATGAGATGCTAACTCAATAACATTTATTAAATGCCTGGTACTATGTTCATAGATCTTCTTTCATGTAGTTTCTGAGCAATATCCTCTGCTTATCCTTCTTTTCTTTTCTTTTTTTAAAATGTATTTTATTTATTTATTTGAGAAAGAGAGAGAAAGAGGCAGAGAGAGAAAGAGACAGAGAGAATGGGCATGCCTGGGCCTCCAGCCACTGCAAATGAACTCCAGATGCATGTGCCCCCTTGTGCGTCTGGCTTACATGTCTCCTGGAGAATCAAACCGGCATCCTTTAGCTTTGTAGGCAAAAGCTTTAACCGCTAAGCCATCTCTGCAGACCCTATTTTCTAGATGAGAAAAGGGTCAGAAAGGTTCAGCACACTGCCCAGGATTGCACTGAGAAAGTGAAGAGTCTACGTCAGGACATGCCTCCAGGCTCCATGTTAACTGCTGCACAGGCCTGTGCCCTGTGCTTCCTATGAAGCCCGGGGGTGACAAAAAGAACTTCCCAGTGAGTGCTGACCACAGCAGATGCATCAGGAGTCCTCATGTCACACATCAACCAGGTTTTGGCTTTTCATAGGTACTCAGTGAATGGCAGCTTCCAGAACTACATTAGCCTGAGGAGTCTGTGCCCAGGACTTTCCCCTTCTATTTCCTATTCTTTCAGTAAGAAGGCGATGTGGACAGTTGAAGCAGCAGGAGTTGATTCTCAACAAGCTACGGAAGGCCTTCTGGCCCTGGAAAAGCCAACTGTCCACTGTCCAGAATTTCTGGGCAGTCAGATGCTAAGGCTAGACATGCCAGGTCCCGGGTGGTCTCTTCTTCCAGGCCTGAGGCTAGGTCATGTACATGTGGATCAGACAATGCCAGGTCAAAAATACTCAAGAGGAATGTATCAGTTCTTTTCTTATTGCTTGGACAAAATTACTGATCAAAAGCAACATAAGGAAGGATTTTATTTTCAGCTTATAGTTTCCAGGGGAAGTTTATTGTGGTGGCAAAGCATGGCAGGAGCAGGACACAGTGTCACATTATCACATCAGCACGGAGGAAGTAGTGTGAGAGAAGAGCAAGCAGAGCTGAACGGTAACACCCCAAGGCCTGCCCGCAGTGACACACAGAACACCTTCTGAAGGTTCCACAACCTCCCAGAACAGAGGCACCAGCTGGGGATTAAATATTCAAAGGCTTGAGTCTGTGGGGAACACAGAGTGGCTCTTGCAGACCTTATCGTAATGAAGAAGCCTTGTGTGTGTGTGTGTGTGTGTGTGTGTGTGTGTGTGTGTGTGTGTGTGTGTCGGGGGTGGGGTGTCTCTGTTGTTTTTTTGAACTAGTACCTAGATGTCAGCTAGAGGCAACCACACCAATGACAGTCTCCTGCCCCTTCTAGACTAGTCATATCCCAGAGGGGACATTTCTACTGTCTCCTTCATCCAAAGTAAAACTGTCAATGATGTGTATTCTTCATCGGCCTGAGCAAGGGTAGATGGCAGTACAAGGCCCACTTGACAGGAAAGCCACAGTGGGAGGCCTTTGCATGCAGAGACAGAAGGGGGCTTGCTCGGAGATGTTCTTCTCAGCCCTTGAGTGTCGAGATGGAAGGGTGCCTGCTTGGAGGTGTTGTGCTCAGGGAGGTGCTATTGCATCAATTCTTTTCTGGGGAAAAGGTGACGAGTGCTTGCTCCCTTAGGCAGGGCACCCATGACAGAATAAAGGTTAATGCCACCAAAGTTCAGCTTGGAGGACTAATGAGTTTATTGGGCTTTTAAAAAATAGATTACGGGCAAGGATTTACGTATAGGACCATGGAGATCCCCCAAACAGTCATAGTGCTGAAAAGTCTCTTTCTAGCATGCACGATAGCGTCTCCTTAGCGGCTTAGATGGAGCACCAGAAAAGTCTGCGTGACATTCAGCACCTCAATAAGGACCCAACAGAACTAAAGATGAGTGTGGGAGGAGTGACTGCATGGCCCTTGCTTTGGATAGCACGACAAGCAACTAAGGCTGAACTGCCGAAGAGGGTCGTGTCTGTGGAGGAAATTCCAGTAGGGCTGCCCTTGCCTTCCCTGTATGAGGTGTGGCGGCGTGCCTTCTTACTACAGTGGTTACATGGGCCCTTCTGTGAATTGTGAAATGTGTATGTAAAGCTTAGTCACTGGAAGATGGAATGTCGTGGGGGCGGGGGCAGTGTGAGAATCCCGGGGTGGTAATCTCTCTTTAAGTGGTATGGAGTGGCAGCTTGATAAGTGGGGTCTACTATGTGAGTATGGGGGATGCCCTGAAAATAACTGAACGCCTAGGACAAATATTACAGTTCCTGAGAGTAGCATGCAAGGACAGGAGTATTGTCAAGCTGCCAGAGAAGTTGAGCGGCTGCTGCTCTGCATAACAAGATGTATTTAAGGGGCTCGGGAGATGGTTCAGTGAGCCACAGCAAAAGAGCCTAAGGGGAACTGAGACCACTTGAATTTGACTCTCCATGACCATGTGAACAGGGGAGTATTGCCGCGCATGTCTGCAGCCCAGTCCCGTGGGAGCAAGAGCAGGAACTGCTCTGTCTTCCGCGAGAGACTCTGTCTCAAGGAACTAGGTGGTTGAGTGATAGAGGAGGGACATCTGATGCCCCCCTCTGGTTTTGGAGGCACACACGTCTGTGTGTGTGTGTGTGTGTGTATGTTCACATACACAAACACATACCACCACAACACCTATCTAAGAGATGGCTTCTCAGAAGGAACTTGCATGTAAAGGGAGACACAATAAAAAGGGGACATGTGGGGTTGGGGATTTAGCTCAGTGGATGAGCACTTGTCTAGCAAGTGCAAGGCCCTGGGTTCCGTCCTCAGCACTGAAAAAGGGGGGGGGGCATGTGTCTGGCCTCTTCCACATTAGCCTCTGATTTAGCAGGTGTATTGTATAAAAGAGAAAATGAGACAGAGGTGGTGGTCTGCGATTTCTAAAGGCAGGGGTTCTAAAGGGAAGAGAGAGCACAAGTCACATGCATGTTACAAAGCCTCTTCTAGAGTCCACAAACTTGGAATCCATGGGAAGAGTCAGGCAGGCAGAGGAGGATGAGAAAGAATGACAGATACCCCTTGGATCCAACCTCTGTACAAAGGGAGGGGGAAAATGCGTGATTCAGCATGTAGATAGGGGGCTTAGTAATAGCTCCATACAAGAAATTATGATAAGCAGGACATATTCTGCCTTTGAACTATTCGAAAGGGGCAAGACTTTTAAACAGGCAATGAGGGAGCCTATTACAGCTTTGGTTGTCGGGATGGGATGTGGGATGTGGATGGAATGAGTCTGAGTGTGGTGGAAGCAGAGACACTGAGTATATAACTACTCATCTCTCCTTGGGACAAAGGTTACACCATCCACGGCAGGGAAGGAATCAGTCCCTGATGGGCTCTCATATGAGCCATTAGGGACACTTGCATATACAGGCGGCAGTCTCCATGAATAGCAGGGGCTGAAAGACAATAGACGGGGGCAGGCATTACGAGGGAATTGGGCATAAGCAAAGCAGTGTTTGATGCTCGGTTCAAGGGGGCAGATAGGCCTGTGTTCACGAGAGAGTTAAGAAAGAAGCTGATTCAGGGGCTTTGGGACTGATAAGGAGCTCTTTAAGGAAGTCGTATAAATTCATTGGTTCTCCAGGCTGGACTTTGGTAAAACTGGACACTGTGGTCTGTCAAATACTCATAGACTTCTCCCCTGAAAAGAACGCACACAGAAGGTGTTAAGATGTTAAGTTGAGAGTCTGCTCTCCAGGGGTCACTTCCCCACACAAACTGCCTCTTACTAGACCCTGTGCAGGCCTTCATTTTCTCATCTATACTAATGGGAATACTTACGACACCTACTCCATGGACTTCTCGAAGTGCTATATGACATAAACTATGCGAGGTATTTGAACTAGTGCCTGAGATGTGGTTACTGCTCAGTAACTGTCAACTACTTACTCTGTGTTTGGCATGTTGTATGTGTATTCATTTTCATATGTATGTGGGTACATGTGTGTGCAGGTGCGCATGACATGTGAGTGTGTATGTGGATGTTGGGTGTCTTTTTTTTTTTAATTTATTTTTATTTTTATTTTATTTGTTTGAGAGACAAAGAAAGAGGCAGATAGCGGGAGAGAGAGAATGGGCACATCAGGGTCTTTAGCCGCTGCAAACGAACTCCAGACACATGCACCACTTTGTGCAGCTGGTTTGTGTGGGTCCTGGGGAATCAAACTGGGGTCCTTTGGCTTTGCAGGCAAGCACCTTAACCACTAAGCAATCTCTCCAGACCTTTTTTTAATTTTTATTTTGTTTGAGAGAGAGGGAAAGAGGAAGATAGAGAAAGAGGAGAGAGAGAGAGAAATTAGGCGTCTTCTTCTTGATATAAGGTCTGTCATGGAACCACTGAACCCAGAGTTTGCCAAGCTAGCCAGCAAGTCCTAGGGATCCTCCTGGCTCTGCCTCCCCAGTGCTGAGATCACAGGGCAGCACCACGATGCCTAGCATTCATATGGGTTCTGGGAATCTGAGGTGCAGGGTCATCATGCCTGCTTGATAAGTCCTTTTACCCACCGAACCATCTCCCCGCCCCCTCAACTACTTACCCTTGTTATAACCAGTGGGCCTACATCAGTTGCTTTCTTGTTGCTGGGACAAAAAAAAATAAGGAAGGAAGGGTTTTTTTCAGCTGCCAGTCTCGGGTTACAGTTCATCATGGCAGGGAAGGTGCTGTGGCAGGAGCTTGACCAGGCAGCCTATCACTTTCAGCACACTGAGGAAGCAGAGGGGAATAGATGGAACCAGCGCGCTCCTTTTCATACAGTCCAGGATCGTGGAGCTGTTATCCACAGTTAGGTGGATCTTCCCATCTTCATTAACAGAATCAATATAATGCCTCACAGGTGTTCACAGAGGCTAATCTAACCACAGGCAATTCCAGGTGCTGTCAAGTGGACAGTGTAGACCACCACAGCACCCAGTGCACAGAACCCTCACCATGATTGGAGCATGGCAGTGTCTTCCTGGTCACTTCTAGTGCCGGGGAGGTCACTTTATTCTAGATAACTCTAGCAATTAAAAAGTACATGTAGGAAGCTGGGAGTGGTGGCGCACGCCTTTAATCCCAGCACTCGGGAGGCAGAGGTAGGAGGATCTCCGTGAGTTTGAGGCCACACTGAGACTACATAGTTAATTCCAGGTCAGCCTGGACCAGAGTGAGATCCTACCTCAAAAAAACAAACAAACAAACAAAACAAAAAAAAAAACAAGTACATGTAGGAAACCTGTCCCCACTCTTATTTTATTATCATTATTATTCTTAAATGAAAAAGACTGAACTTCAGAATAACACACGTATTGCATAGAATTTGCCATACTCAGCCCAAGGCATATTAGAGACTGACCACAGATACAGCCTCTTTTGAGCTGATTAGCTTCCAAGGGCAAATAGAGAAATCGTCATTCCATGGGGGCCTTTTAGGCAGCACGACAGGCTGATGGGCAGTGGAGGAGGGCTGAGGCACAAAGTCAAGCCTAGCAGCCTGCTGATCCACGCTCTGCCAGGGGCAATCCCAGCACTTCATCAAAGGGAACCTCGCTAGCCTCCAGAATGCTTTAGATCAACTTCGGAAGGAAGTTCCAGACCCAGAATTGATGGGGATTCTCAACTCTGTCATTTAAAACTGTTCCTAAACCCTCAAGATCTGGCCGAAGATATTATCTAAAACATTATGCATGCATGCCAAGCGATGTATGTTTTGACTTAGAGTGACTTTAGGCGCACTCCTGTGAGCCTGGGGTGATGAGCTAGACCCTACACCCACTCTCCACACCTTCTCCTGTCCCAACCACAGGCAGATCAGATCTCCTCTCTACAACTACTATACTTGGGGAAGGGGTGGGCTCGGTTTATGAATGCTTCATTAATAGCATGAGAAAGCCTGCCTCACCCATGCTGCCTCATCCATGAGCACCGTAAGCCCTGCGAGTCCACTGATCCAGGCACATGACTGTGAAAAGCACCAGGATGGTCATGCTTTGTTTTTTTTTTTTTTTTCTGAAGTAGGGTTTTACTCTAGTCCAGGCTGACCTGGAATTCACTATGTAGTCTCAGGGTGGCCTCGAACTCACAGTGATCCTCCTACCTCTGCCTCCTGAGTGCTGGGATTAAAGGCGTGTGCCACCATGCCTGGCTCAGTATGGTCATTCTTTTCCTCAAACTTACAACAAGCCAACATGGTTGGTCTGTTGGATCTCTGACAAGGAAACTGGGACAAGGAGAAGGGAAACACCTTGCAATGTGGCTCCATGGTGATGCTTTCCAGTCAATTCTAAGCAGAATTTCTTCCAGGACTTGCTCTCCCTATAAGTCGAACAAAAAAGGTCTTCAAGAACTTGGAATTTCTTCTGTTCCCCTCGAAACCTTTACTTCCTGTGGCCCCATGAGCAGCTTCAGGTGGAGGGACCTGAGATTTGACCTGCAAGGCAAGTTTCCCTCATGGAGTGCTCCATGGCATCAGAAGCAAAAATAGATTTTTTTTTTCTGTGATGGCCTCTAGGGTGGGCTATGACCCCCACCCCTAGGCCATTGCATCAGGTCCATTTAATAAAGGACAAGCTGGCATGATGTCCCTCAATTGTGGTGTGTTCTGCAGGTCCCACACAGCCTACGAATGCCTATTTCATGTCATGATAGCAGTCTCTACCTGTTTTCTGAGTTGAAGGATGTCTGTATCTCTCTCTCCCTCCTTTCTGTCTCTCTGATTAAAAACTTCTTTGAAAAAATACATGAGTAGACACACATATAAGCAGACACACACACCCATATTTGTTCAGCCAATGTGTTTGTATGCCTCATGTTGTGGGCCAGGGATTACAAACAAGGCAAGCACACAGAAAGGGACACTTGGGTTTGGTGGCATCAGCATGCCCATGCCCCAAAAGTTGGACATTGGGCATCACAGTTGATCACAGGAGGCACCGCCTGGAGACAGAAAGTTTGTCGCCCCCATTCATAAGGAGGTCACAGAGACCTGGCCACTGACCTGCTGGCCCCTCACTCTCTAGTCTGATCACATGCAGCTCCCTGGGGACCCCATTGTCTTCAGGGACAAGCTGGGGTTCATTTGGGAAACCTGTCCCTGGGAATGGAAAGGGAGATTTCAACCGTGGAGTTGGACCTTTGTGTTAATACAACTGTGTTTTGTTTGGGGGGTTTTGTCTTTTTTCAAGTCACACTATACAGAGAACCCTAAGAAAGTCCTCAGGCTACAGCACACAGACAGATGCATCATTTCTTTTTATTCCATCAGTCAGGAGGAAAAAAGCAAAAAAAAAAAAAAAAGAAAAGAGAGAGAGAGAAAAGACAAGGAAGAAAGGAAAACGAAGTTCCCCTAGAGGCCCTTCCCACTTCCCAGTCCTTCCCATCGGCCATGTGGGTTTGCACAATTAAATCTCAATAGCTTCTTCCAGGGCTTTGTGGGGGCTGTGACTGCCCCATGAAGGTCCCTGTGGCATACAGAGTGACTTAGCTCTCCACGGCAGCCTGGTGGGTCATGCCCCGCTCAGCTCCTTCCGGCAGCACCTAACCTCAGAAACTCTTTCCAGAACTCAGTTGTGTTCCCAGAAGCAGGGAAGCCTGTCCAAGGCAGGAAGCCACTAGGGTTCCAGCTGCAGCAAAGCTGCGTAGCCCTAAAGAATGCAGAGGAAACTGCCTGCCAGCTTGTCTTGCTTTTGAGTGTGGCTGCAGAGTTCATTACAAGTGTTTGGTTGGTTTATGGCAAGAGCAAGGGATTCTTTTTCAGTTAAGAATCTGACAGTACCGGGTGTAGTAGTGCATGCCTTTAATCCCAGCACTCTGGAGGCAGAGGTAGGAGGATCTCCATGAGTTCAAGGCTACCCTGAGACTACATAGTGAATTCCAGGTCAGCCTGTACTAGAGTGAGACCTTACCTTTAAAAAAAAAAGAATCTGGCAGGAATCATTCATGTTCAAAACCATCTAGCGTTTTCTATTTGAGAAATCTTAAATTTTCAAATGTCCTATTAGTAAAATTACAAGCATGGAACTTAGTAATAGATAAACATCTTAAATCTGAAGCTAGGGGCTGGAGAGATGAATTAGCGATTAAGGCTCTTTTCTGCAAAGCCTAACAAACTGGTTTCAATTTCCCAGTACCCAGATGGAGAAAGTGACACATGCATCTTGGAGTTCATTTGCAGTGGCTGGAGGCCCTGGTGTGCCCTCTCTCTCTGTCTTTCTTCTCCCTATCTATTTCTTCTTGCAAATAAATAAATAAAATAAAAGACTTTTTAAGTCTGAAGCTAATGTCAAGCAGGCCTTAATCTCAATTAGTGAAGCCACAATTCAGGTAAGTAGGAGGAGGGTAAGTAAGGGAATTCTCTGGAGCAGAGAAAGAGTCCCCTCAAATCTCTCCTCTTCCCTCTTCTCCCTGTCCCCAAGGCCACCTCTGGCTTTCTGTCTTCACTCCTCGGCCCCCTCCCATGTGCATCAGTGACTCCCAACCTGGGGATCTCTCCAGTCCCACGCTTCCACAGTGTCTTTCAGTCCCCACCCCTCTGACAGTAACCTTGTCTGTATTTTTCCTGCATTGTGCTGTAGTATGTTTTACCAACCATGCTTATTTACTGACTTGTTCCCTGAAGCGAAGGGTGGCTTCTGAGATGGGCCTGGAATCCCTAGGACCAGGGCCTGCCATTTGGTTAAGTCTCCAGCAGGTCTGTGGGGAGAGGATGTGAGGCTGTATATATATAAAGCTATGGTCTTCTTGGGGCTAGAGTAGGGGGTGCAGCTCTGTGAGGAAGGAAGAGCCTTCTGGAAGGGTATGGAGGAGGTTTGAATATGAAACAGCAGGTCTTGCTGGAGCAGAGAGGAAGCAAGCACACTTGGCTTGGACATGAAGCTAAGACACCTTTGTACATTAGTGGAGCCCTTGACATTTTGAGCAAAGAAGTGAGATGCCAAGGGCTCTGCTTGAGTGGCATATTGTGGCACGATGCACTGCAAAAGGGTGACCTGGAGACAGGCTGGAGAAGGATGTAAAATGTGTGCGTGAAGTGGAAACCAGAGGCTGAAGTGCAACCCAGGGTCCACCATGCAGCCTGGGCCTCGGGCAGGACAGGCCCTGAGAGTGAAGCTTAGGAACTACTGCTCCCAGCTCATTCTCATCCCAGCAAGTTTGGAGCTCAGGGAGCTGATGGGCTCTGCCTTGGCTCCTCTCAGCTACTGCAGATCTAGTAAGAACCATAGGTTACCCAACTTCTAGTCCTACCCATCACAGGGAGGCTTCCTGGCCCAATCTGCAGGATGTCTGTACTGTGTTTGACCATGGCAACATGACACATATCTGTCATTTGTTTCCTCGTCACCCTACAGCAGTCTTGTGAGTGATGGGTTACAATTACATTTGTGAGAGGGAGGAACTAAGCTCAAACAAGCTCAATAACTGTACCAGATGCATGTGATTTCAACTGCATTCTGCCCACTCCTCACCCATCCAGCCCCCAGGGCAATTTGAATATTTGTTGAAGGCACACGGCCTCCATGGTCTTGTCTGAAAAGTGGAAATGACATGGACCTGTCAGTCTTGGCATGTTTGGGAAGTCAAAGGATATATAAGCCCTCTCTCTTCTAGAATTCCAAAATGCCAGGCTACAGGCAATGCTCAGACATCATTTTGAAGGAGTTTGGCTTTCCACCTTAACCCACTGCACATGGAGGCTTACTTGTGACCCAGATCTGCCACTGGAAATAGTACGAAGCCATCTGTCACCAGGCAAATGGGTAAAGCTTCCACCAGAAGCTAACAAGCTTCTTTTATGGTGAATGCATCTGATACCTGTTTACTATGCCCCGCCTGGCCTGTTACACCTCCATTTCTACTTCTCCCTTGTCTCCAAGGGACTCAGAGGAGGAGACAGTAGTGGGGCCATTGCCTTGCCATGATACTAGAGTTTCAGCTGCCCAAGCCACACAGAGCATGCCTTGTTCTATCATAAAGGTTCCAGTCCCAGTTTTGTTACAGGGTTTTGGAGAGCTCAGCAGGGCCTTTGTGGTCAAAGAAACATCCCAGACAATAAGGTTACCATCCTCCAAAGTACTTGCTCCACCCTGAGAGAGAATGAGTCACAGGTACCTCAGGTGCCCTGCCTGGTGGATATGGAAAGTTCTGTGAGGGCCCAGGAGAAAGGGAAGCTCCAGCCTCTGTTGTGCCACTGGTCTTAGGTCCAAATCACGACCCAAAGGTAGACTGCCCCAGCCCTTGCCAGGTACGGACAAACTAGCTGCACTCATTTGGGGACAAGATAAGAGAATAGACCCTGCTGGGCTGCTCCAATCAGAAGGTGGTATACCTGATGCAATGGTGATATATCATGTCATCCATAAGTGCTGACTTTTCTGATCAAATAGAATTCAGCACAGGGAGGTACAGGTGGATGTGAGGTGAAATTTTACTAACCACCTTGTGTGCCTTTGAAACCAGCACCACACAAATATAGCCATATTCTGTCAGCTCAGAATGTAACTTGGCTTCCTCCTTTGTCCACAGCTGTGGCAGCCTTTGTGTGCCTCTGGAAAATCATTTCTCTGGTTGACCCTGTTCAAGCCAGATGCTCACGTGGTGCTCTTGGTTCAAGCACTCTCTTTTCCAATGAAAAGTTGTTTTCTTTTGTTGTTGTTGTTGTGTGTTTTTGAGGTAGGGTCTCACTCTAGCTCAGGCTGACCTAGAATTCATTATGTAGTCTCAGGGTGGCCTTGAACTCATGGCGATCCTCCTACCTCTGCCTCCCAAGTGCTGGGATTAAAGACATGCGCCACCACGCCTGGCTGTTTTCACAATTTCATTTTAGGCTATTAAATCGTTGAATCTAACAAATGTTTGCCAAACCCAAAGGTTGCAATTTTTGTTTTGGTTCATATCTATAGTTTTTGACATTCAAATATATGAACCATTTCATGATAATTTATGTACAGTAGTTCTCTTCATCATCTGCTGAGTGTGCATCCCAGGACCTCCAATGGATGCCTGAAACCATAGATCATAATGGAATCCTATATGATACTCTCTTGTCCTACACATATATACCCGTGATAAAGTTGAATTTATAAGTTAGACACAGTAGAGCTTAATAATAATAATATGGAATAGTATACTGTACTAAAATGTTTGCAACTATGGTTTCTCTATTGCCCCAAATATCATATTGTGTTGTACTCACCCTTCTGTTTGTGATGATGTAAGATGATGTAATGACTATGGATCAACTAGAATGAGATGAATGATGTAGACATTATATCATACTGTTTGGTTATTTTGTAAAGGCTTTTAAAAAAAACAGGTGCTATGATACCATGAGAGTTGATGTGATTGCTCTTATAGCTACTAACTAACAAGGTTCTGAATACAGTTTTGATTCTCTGAACAAAGAAATGACTCATCACACTGGCAAGATGAAACAGTCTGGCTTATGATTTCATCATACTAAGAATGACATATAATTTAAAGCTTGAACCTTGTTTATTTCTCAAATTTTCCACTTAATATTTTCAGCCCATATTTCACTGTATTCTGCAGTGAAACTGCAGAATGTAAAACTATGGATTAGGGGACCTTACTGTATATATTGCCATGGTAATTCACCTTTTGCATGTACACGTGCAATTGTTTTTAGCATCTTTGGTAAAATAAACTATCCATTGAATTCTTTGTACTTTTGTCAAAAATCAGTTGTCCTTGTATCTGTGGGTCTATTTCTGAGCTCTCCATGCTGTGTAATTGATCTTTTTGCTTGTCTTCATGCCAAATCACCCTTTCCTAATTATGCTAGATTTATAATAAGTTCTGATATCAGGTAGTATTGATCTTGTTCTTTCCTGGAAATGTTGTTTGACATTCTAAGCTTTATATATTGCCTATGCATTGTGGCACTGGTTTGACAATTTCTCCTAAAAACCTTCTGGCACCCACCACCATGTCACCATATCATTGCTCTCAAAAGAGCTAGCTGGGTCATACAAAGTATTCCCAGCTAGGATTTCCCACTGGAATGAAATCATCATTTAATCATCTAGCGTTTTCTATTTGAGAAATCTTAAATTTTCAAATGTCCTATTAGTAAAATTACAAGCATGGAACTTAGTAATAGATAAACATCTTAAATCTGAAGCTAGGGGCTGGAGAGATGAATTAGCGATTAAGGCTCTTTTCTGCAAAGCCTAACAAACTGGTTTCAATTTCCCAGTACCCAGATGGAGAAAGTGACACATGCATCTTGGAGTTCATTTGCAGTGGCTGGAGGCCCTGGTGTGCCCTTTCTCTCTGTCTTTCTTCTCCCTATCTATTTCTTCTTGCAAATAAATAAATAAAATAAAAGACTTTTTAAGTCTGAAGCTAATGTCAAGCAGGCCTTAATCTCAATTAGTGAAGCCACAATTCAGGTAAGTAGGAGGAGGGTAAGTAAGGGAATTCTCTGGAGCAGAGAAAGAGTCCCCTCAAATCTCTCCTCTTCCCTCTTCTCCCTGTCCCCAAGGCCACCTCTGGCTTTCTGTCTTCACTCCTCGGCCCCCTCCCATGTGCATCAGTGACTCCCAACCTGGGGATCTCTCCAGTCCCACCGCTTCCACAGTGTCTTTCAGTCCCCACCCCTCTGACAGTAACCTTGTCTGTATTTTTCCTGCATTGTGCTGTAGTATGTTTTACCAACCATGCTTATTTACTGACTTGTTCCCTGAAGCGAAGGGTGGCTTCTGAGATGGGCCTGGAATCCCTAGGACCAGGGCCTGCCATTTGGTTAAGTCTCCAGCAGGTCTGTGGGGAGAGGATGTGAGGCTGTATATATATAAAGCTATGGTCTTCTTGGGGCTAGAGTAGGGGGTGCAGCTCTGTGAGGAAGGAAGAGCCTTCTGGAAGGGTATGGAGGAGGTTTGAATATGAAACAGCAGGTCTTGCTGGAGCAGAGAGGAAGCAAGCACACTTGGCTTGGACATGAAGCTAAGACACCTTTGTACATTAGTGGAGCCCTTGACATTTTGAGCAAAGAAGTGAGATGCCAAGGGCTCTGCTTGAAAGTGGCATATTGTGGCACGATGCACTGCAAAAGGGTGACCTGGAGACAGGCTGGAGAAGGATGTAAAATGTGTGCGTGAAGTGGAAACCAGAGGCTGAAGTGCAACCCAGGGTCCACCATGCAGCCTGGGCCTCGGGCAGGACAGGCCCTGAGAGTGAAGCTTAGGAACTACTGCTCCCAGCTCATTCTCATCCCAGCAAGTTTGGAGCTCAGGGAGCTGATGGGCTCTGCCTTGGCTCCTCTCAGCTACTGCAGATCTAGTAAGAACCATAGGTTACCCAACTTCTAGTCCTACCCATCACAGGGAGGCTTCCTGGCCCAATCTGCAGGATGTCTGTACTGTGTTTGACCATGGCAACATGACACATATCTGTCATTTGTTTCCTCGTCACCCTACAGCAGTCTTGTGAGTGATGGGTTACAATTACATTTGTGAGAGGGAGGAACTAAGCTCAAACAAGCTCAATAACTGTACCAGATGCATGTGATTTCAACTGCATTCTGCCCACTCCTCACCCATCCAGCCCCCAGGGCAATTTGAATATTTGTTGAAGGCACACGGCCTCCATGGTCTTGTCTGAAAAGTGGAAATGACATGGACCTGTCAGTCTTGGCATGTTTGGGAAGTCAAAGGATATATAAGCCCTCTCTCTTCTAGAATTCCAAAATGCCAGGCTACAGGCAATGCTCACAGACATCATTTTGAAGGAGTTTGGCTTTCCACCTTAACCCACTGCACATGGAGGCTTACTTGTGACCCAGATCTGCCACTGGAAATAGTACCGAAGCCATCTGTCACCAGGCAAATGGGTAAAGCTTCCACCAGAAGCTAACAAGCTTCTTTTATGGTGAATGCATCTGATACCTGTTTACTATGCCCCCGCCTGGCCTGTTACACCTCCATTTCTACTTCTCCCTTGTCTCCAAGGGACTCAGAGGAGGAGACAGTAGTGGGGCCATTGCCTTGCCATGATACTAGAGTTTCAGCTGCCCAAGCCACACAGAGCATGCCTTGTTCTATCATAAAGGTTCCAGTCCCAGTTTTGTTACAGTGTTTTGGAGAGCTCAGCAGGGCCTTTGTGGTCAAAGAAACATCCCAGACAATAAGGTTACCATCCTCCAAAGTACTTGCTCCACCCTGGAGAGAGAATGAGTCACAGGTACCTCAGGTGCCCTGCCTGGTGGATATGGAAAGTTCTGTGAGGGCCCAGGAGAAAGGGAAGCTCCAGCCTCTGTTGTGCCACTGGTCTTAGGTCCAAATCACGACCCAAAGGTAGACTGCCCCAGCCCTTGCCAGGTACGGACAAACTAGCTGCACTCATTTGGGGACAAGATAAGAGAATAGACCCTGCTGGGCTGCTCCAATCAGAAGGTGGTATACCTGATGCAATGGTGATATATCATGTCATCCATAAGTGCTGACTTTTCTGATCAAATAGAATTCAGCACAGGGAGGTACAGGTGGATGTGAGGTGAAATTTTACTAACCACCTTGTGTGCCTTTGAAACCAGCACCACACAAATATAGCCATATTCTGTCAGCTCAGAATGTAACTTGGCTTCCTCCTTTGTCCACAGCTGTGGCAGCCTTTGTGTGCCTCTGGAAAATCATTTCTCTGGTTGACCCTGTTCAAGCCAGATGCTCACGTGGTGCTCTTGGTTCAAGCACTCTCTTTTCCAATGAAAAGTTGTTTTCTTTGTTGTTGTTGTTGTTGTGTTTTTGAGGTAGGGTCTCACTCTAGCTCAGGCTGACCTAGAATTCATTATGTAGTCTCAGGGTGGCCTTGAACTCATGGCGATCCTCCTACCTCTGCCTCCCAAGTGCTGGGATTAAAGACATGCGCCACCACGCCTGGCTGTTTTCACAATTTCATTTTAGGCTATTAAATCGTTGAATCTAACAAATGTTTGCCAAACCCAAGGTTGCAATTTTTTGTTTTGGTTCATATCTATAGTTTTTGACATTCAAATATATGAACCATTTCATGATAATTTATGTACAGTAGTTCTCTTCATCATCTGCTGAGTGTGCATCCCAGGACCTCCAATGGATGCCTGAAACCATAGATCATACGGAATCCTATATGATACTCTCTTGTCCTACACATATATACCCGTGATAAAGTTGAATTTATAAGTTAGACACAGTAGAGCTTAATAATAATAATATGGAATAGTATACTGTACTAAAATGTTTGCAACTATGGTTTCTCTATTGCCCCAAATATCATATTGTGTTGTACTCACCCTTCTGTTTGTGATGATGTAAGATGATGTAATGACTATGGATCAACTAGAATGAGATGAATGATGTAGACATTATATCATACTGTTTGGTTATTTTGTAAAGGCTTTTAAAAAAAACAGGTGCTATGATACCATGAGAGTTGATGTGATTGCTCTTATAGCTACTAACTAACAAGGTTCTGAATACAGTTTTGATTCTCTGAACAAAGAAATGACTCATCACACTGGCAAGATGAAACAGTCTGGCTTATGATTTCATCATACTAAGAATGACATATAATTTAAAGCTTGAACCTTGTTTATTTCTCAAATTTTCCACTTAATATTTTCAGCCCATATTTCACTGTATTCTGCAGTGAAACTGCAGAATGTAAAACTATGGATTAGGGGACCTTACTGTATATATTGCCATGGTAATTCACCTTTTGCATGTACACGTGCAATTGTTTTTAGCATCTTTGGTAAAATAAACTATCCATTGAATTCTTTGTACTTTTGTCAAAAATCAGTTGTCCTTGTATCTGTGGGTCTATTTCTGAGCTCTCCATGCTGTGTAATTGATCTTTTTGCTTGTCTTCATGCCAAATCACCCTTTCCTAATTATGCTAGATTTATAATAAGTTCTGATATCAGGTAGTATTGATCTTGTTCTTTCCTGGAAATGTTGTTTGACATTCTAAGCTTTATATATTGCCTATGCATTGTGGCACTGGTTTGACAATTTCTCCTAAAAACCTTCTGGCACCCACCACCATGTCACCATATCATTGCTCTCAAAAGAGCTAGCTGGGTCATACAAAGTATTCCCAGCTAGGATTTCCCACTGGAATGAAATCATCATTTAATATTTGCTGCACTGCAAAATAGGCTTTGAGCCAGGTATGGTGATGCACACCTTTAATCCCAGCACTCAGGAGGCAGAAGTAGGAGGATTGCTGGGAGTTTGAGGCCACCCTGAAACTACAAAGTGAATTCTAGGTCAGCCTGTACTACAGTGAGACTCTACCTCAAAAAAAAAAAAAAGAAAAGAAAAGAAAAGAAAAAGAAAGAAAGAAAGAAAAGAAGAGAAAAGAAAAAGAAAAGAAAAGAAAGAGAAAGAGAAAGAGAAAGAGAAAGAGAAAGAGAAATATCAATCAACTTTGCAAGGTATACAACTGGCCAGCCAGACAAGCTGTTCCTACTAGTGCAATAGTGGCATGGTGGCATGTCTCTTATAGGGGTAACCAGTTGCTCTATGTTGAATTTGGCTATTTTATTGGCAAGAATTCATGCCTCATACTGAAAATCTAATCAAAAGCCCATGTTTGGAAAGATCATAAGACCCAGAGGGGGCCTGGGACTAGACTGAGTTCCAGGTCAGCCTGGGCTCAAGTGAGACCCTACCTTGAAAAGAACTAGGCTTTGAAAAATCATATTCTTCAGCTGCTTTTCCCTGACCCATTTCTTCAGTGGATACACACAAATCCATACGTTCTATAAACTTACCTTTCTAAGTTATACCAGCTACAATCACAATAGAACTGATCCATTTGATTTGTTTATAAATGCTCTTCAGGAGGAACTTCACTCTCTTGTTTTAAAATAACTAACCACTTTCCAGCATACTAAAATGAAGTTAATTCATTGAGTCATTTAGGGTAGAAAGAGACTTTAGAGATCACCAAACAACAGAACCAATGTTCAACACTCATTTCAGCTGTGAAAGGTGATTACCAAGGAACTAATGTGCATCCAATGTAAGAAATTCATACTCGTGTGTCTATTAGGAATTCTGGTTTTGATTTTGTTTGGTTTTGAGCTTTCTAGAAGGGTTTTTTTTATTATTATTATTATTACACTCCTTGAATAATGACTTTTTTGACTCTGGCATTTATGTTCTTCTCTCTAGAATCCCAGCCCTTTCCTTATCTCTCCCCCCGCCCCACCCTAAGACATGGACTCTATCTCAGGCTGACCTGGAACATACTCTGTAGTCCCAGGCTGGCCTCGAACTCTTATCAATCCTCCTACCTCTGCCTCCTCAGTGCTGGGATTGCAGATGTGCATCACCACAACTGGCTTGTCTTGTCTTTTCACCATATTCCAGTCGACCAAAGTCTGTGTTAGCAGGGACCATCTGTCCTCAGGGTTTCAGTTTCTCCTCGTTCCTCTGACAATGATACACTTTCTTTTCTCTATTTCTATTTCTCCCTGAAATATGTCCACTGTCTTCATTCAAGGCTGATCTCAAATGCCACCTCTTTCTCTGAGAAGCAAGTTGTGGTGGGGCATATCTTCATTAAATAAAAGCTAAAAATAAAATGCAAAGAGGTGAAAAGAAAAGCCAGGAAGTAAAAACAAAAAGTCTCTGTGGGACTTCAAGTAATATCTGGTGTATGTGAATAGGGTGCATATTGAAGAAACAATGGTGACGTTTGATAAAAAATTATATAGTCCCAGTCCTAAGCATATTAACAAACCTTCAAGCTCAAGAAATACGAAGAAAAGTACAACAAGGCATATCTTAATCGAATTGCTGAAAACCAATTATTACGGTTTATATGCCAAAGATTTGTGAGTGTGAAGCTTGGTCCCCAGGGTGGTACTGAGTGTTGGTGGATCTTTGAGAGATGGTGGAGCCTTTTAAGAGATAATCAGATCATGGGAGCAACAGCCTTATAAGGAATTTCACAGCTCTCACAGGACCAAGTTAGTTCCTGCAAGGGCAGGGCTTTGTGAAAGAGTGAGCCTGACCCCTCCCCACTCTCTTGCAACCATACTTGTACACATGGCCCTGCTGTGTGCAGCCACTGATCGCTCTGCTTCTTGCCATGTTTTGATGGCAGCACAAAGGGCTTTACCAGATAGATGATGGTACAATGTTATTTTGACTCTTCAGCCACCATGGCTGTAAGCTAAATAAATCTCATACGTAAAGTAGCCAGCATCAGGTATTTTGCTACACCAATACAAAACAAGCAAAGAGCTCAGTGACAAAAAAAAAAAAAAAATTATATTAAAGCAGCTAGAGGAAAAAAGTTATAGCTAGTGCAATGAGACAAAAATGTAGAATTACAGCAGACATCACACTGAAAACAATGCAAGCAAAAAGACAGTGGAGCAACAGGTTTTAAGTTCTGAAATGTAAAACCAATCTAGAATCTTGTGCTTTTGAGAAAGTATAATCTAAAAATAAAAGTGAAACACAGATTTCTTCAAGCACATAAAAGCTAAGCTAGCTAAGCATCAGGACATTTTCATTGCAAGAAGTATTAAGGGAGCCAGGTATAGTGGCACACAACTTTAATCCCAGCACTTGGGAGGTAGAAGTAGGAGGATTACTAAAGTTTGAGGCCACCCTGAGACCACATAGTGAGTTCCAGGTTAGCCTGTGCTAGAGTAAGAGAGTGAGCGCCTACCTCCAAAAACCAAAACCAAAAACAAAAAAAAAAAAAAAAAGCTTTGAGGGGGAATAAATCTAGTGGTCCAGTGGTGGAATGGAATGCAGTGATACTAATAGACTCTGGATCCACAGAAATAAATGGAGAACAGCAGGAATGGTAACTGATGAGTATTACTTAGATCAGCTTAAAAAATTATTTACCAGGTTGGAGAGATGATTTAGTGGTTAAGGCATTTGCCTGCAAAGCCAAAGGACTCAGGTTCAATTCCTCAGAACCCATGTAAGTCAGATGCACAAAGTAGCACATGTGTCTGGAGTTCATTAGCAGTGGGTGGAGGCCCTGGTGTACCCATTCTCTCTCTCTATCTCTTTCTCTGCCTCTCTCTCAAATACATAAATAAAAATAAAATATTTTTTAAAAAGTTATTTACCAAGATAATTGCTTATACAATAAAGATAGTCCTCTCAATGACTGTTTTTATATTCGTTGCACCTCTGTTTACATGATGAAAATCTAGACACAAATGCCTTATTTCTGTATAGGCTGAAAGCTTGCTCTAACTTGTTTTCCATACCTGCACACTCAGAACCCAATCTATGAATGCCAGATAGCTCTGATATTAGCGGTACCTGCCTGGACACATAATAATTGCTTGTCCAGTTAAAACAAAATTAATAAGGCATTATGGAAATCATAGCATATGTAGAAATAATTTTTTGCATGTGTAGGTATGTGGTGTGTGTACATGTATGTGGGTGTGTGAGTGTGTGCATGTGCTCATGCATATGTGTATATGCATGTGGGGGACACTGATTGAAGTTGGGTATCTTCCTCAGTCACTCCCACCTTACTTTTTTTTGTTGGGGGGAGGGGTTGAGGTAGTGTCTCACTCTAGCTCAGCTGACCTGAAATTCAGTATGTAGTCTCAGGGTGGCCTTGATCTCATAGTGATCCTCCTACCTCTGCCTCCTGAGTGCTGGGATTAAAGGCATCATCCCCAGCCCCACCTTACTTTTTGAAACAGGTTTTCTCACTGAACAGAGCACTCACCAATTTGGCTAGTTTAGCTAGTTAGCTTGCCCAGGAGATTTCCTGTCTTCACCTCCCCAGCACTGGGCTTACAGGTGTGAGCAGCCATGCCAAACTTTTTCTCAGGGTGGCCTCAAACTCACAATGATCCTCCTGCCTCTGCCTCCGGAGTGCTGGGATTAAAGGCGTGTGCCACCACGCCCGGCTCATGTCAAACTTTTTCGTGGATGCTAGGACCCAAACTCAGGTCCTCATGCTTGTGCAGCAGTTGACTGACTGAACCATCTCTCTGGCCCTAAAGGTAAAATTTAGGACAATAGCAAAAAGGATGAGCGAGAAGAAATGGAAACATGTTGTTATGGGGGTTCCTCCTTCTTTCTTTCTTTCTTCCTTCCTTTCTTTCTTTCTTTCTTTCTTTCTTTCTTTCTTTCTTTCTTTCTCTCTCTCTCTCTCTCTCTCTCTCTCTCTTTTTCTTTTCTTTCAAACATGGGCTCAGGCTGATCTCAAACTCATGCCAGTGAGTCCTTCAACGGCTCGAGGAGTGATGGAGAGCATGCCACCCGCAGACAGATGAGAAACCTGCGTCGCTCTATCAACTGTGTCTTAACTAGCACATTTGGGCAGAAGCTTTGTGCTTTCTCACCTGGACTCTGGTGATGGGTCCACAGATGACCTCCCCTGTCCTATTCTTACTCTGCCATTTACCTTTTCATCTCCAAATCCATTCTTGCCTCCATCCCATGGCAAAAATAAGGTTCAATAAAGTCAGTGCAATGATTTGTCGGGCTGTTTCAGGTTCACTCATTTCCTACATATCCATGTCCCCACACATGTACAGCCTTCTTGTCAACATCCACCACTAGAGTGATACATCACTATGGTTGACGCATCTACCTAGGCACAGCATTGACATGCAGTGACGGTAGTTAATATTTGGGTTTGCACTTGAAATTAAGCATTCAGTAAGTTTAGATGCTTCACTGCTCTGAAAACTTTCTGTGCTCTGCCTATTCATCCCTCTTTCCTAACCCCTGGCAACCTGTGGTGCTCTGAATCAGATGTTCCCCGCGCCCCACAACTCATGTTTTCTGAACTCTTGATTCCCAGCTGATGGCAATTTGGGAGGTGGAGCCTTGCTGGAGGAGGTATGTTGTTGGGGGTGGGCTGAGTGGTGTCATAACCAGCTCCCCTTTCCCAGAGTTCAGCTCATTCTCCTGCTGCTGTTGATCACCTGACATTGGCAAGGAGGTGATGTCCAGCCTTTGCTCTATCGTCTTTTTCCTGCCATCATAAAGCTTCCCGTTGAGTCTGTAAACAAAATAAAAGCCTTTCTTTCCATCGGCTGCTTCTGGTAGATGTCCCAGCAAGGAGAAGGTGAAGGTGACCCCAATAAACCTTTGACCTTGTCACGGTCTCCACAATGTTGCCTTTTCTGAATCTTATATAATTAGAATTGTATAGCATGTAGCCCGTGTGTGTGTGTGTGTGTGTGTGTGTGTGTGTGTGTGTGTGTGTGTGTGTGTAGGGACCTGTAGGGGGTGTGTGCATGTGTATGTACACATGTATGTGTGTATGCATGTGGAGGCTGGAGGACAACCTCGAGTATAATTCATTCAGATGATGGCCACTTTTTCAGGGCCTGGAGCTTACCAATTAAGTTAGCGAGACCCAGGGGTCCTCCCGTGTCCACCTTCCCAGTGCTGGGATGACAAGGGCATGCAATGAAGCCTGGCTATTTTATATAGACTTTGGGTCCTCATGATTGCAAGGCAAGCACTTTACCAACTGAGCTATCTCTATCGTCCTAGTACATAGCCTTTTGTACTATTTTTAGCATGGTTTCTCCAGAAATACACAATTTAGATTCTTGTATGTCTTTTCAGGGCATACCCCTTTTTTTTTCAGACACATACACACAGAGTTATTATCCATTTGTCTGGATATTCTATAATTCATCGACTCACCTGATAAAAGGCATTTTTGTTGTTAACAAATTTGGGCAATTATGAATAAAACTTCTGTCAATATCTGTGTAGAGGTTTTAGTGTAAACATCACTCTTCAACTCAGTCAGGTATGCAACAAGGCTGGTGGGCTCATATGCTACCGTGAGCTGAGTTTTATCAGTACTTATATGCTGCGAATGATCAGCGTGTAGACTTGGAGGTCCCCTTGCCCTGCATCAGTGTTCAGGATTTGGACCAATGGGATTGGTGTGGAGACAGAGCCACTGTGGTTTCTAACTTGCAATTCCCTCATGGCACATGGATGGCACACGTTAATGTGCCATCTGTCTGAATCCTCTGGTGAGGTGTTCCCAGGCCTCTGCAGGCCCTCAGCTGCACACCTTGAGGGCCTCTGGTGACTGGCCCTGAGTTGTTGCTTGCACTGTGGTTTGGGAGGAAGTGAAGCAAAAGCCTCAGGACAAAGGAATTTATAAAATCCCCAAGATTGAAAGGCAGTTCAGCGTCTGCGTCCCCCTCAGTCCTGCAGCTGGAGTTGGGCCCTCCGCCTCTGGTCGGTGGAGTCCCTGGGCATTCTGGCAGTTGTGGACAAGCACCAGGGCATGTGCCCAGGGAAGAGGTGGCACTTGCTGGGACCCACACTCTGGCTGTGACGTGCAGGAAATCTGAAGGAAGTGGCCCTGACCTCTGGGTGCAGAGAATGGATGAATTTCTCTAGAACCTCGACATCTCCAAGCAGCTACTGGCCAAACCAGGCCTGGCAGCACAGTTCAAATGCCGTCAGGAGCTCCTCAAATATGTGCTAGAGACAGGGCTCAGAGCATGGGGGCTGGGGTGTGACCGTGGGGTGCGGTGAGTTCTGCAGCAGCCTGGGGTGTTACAGAGTTTGAGGAGGTGTGTGGGGAGGAACAAGCAGATGGAATGCAAGATTCTGTTGGACTCAAACAATTGTGCTATTGCTCTATGAGTGTCATGGGTAGGGAGTATGATGCCCTTTTATATAAATCACAAAGTCATTTATTTGTTTATTTACTTAGTGTGGTGGGATGGAACTGTGGGCCTCATGCATGCTATGCCTGTGCTCTACGAATGAGTTACATTCCTGGCCACAAAGACCTTTAAAAGCCTTTTAGGACTGGGTGTGGTAATGAGGGAGTCTGGCCTCTGACACTGTGCATAGACTCAAACAACTGTTTCCCCCTTTGAGGCCTGTTTTCTGCACTGTGAAGGCAGAAGTGGAACCCCAGCTGTGTATGCTGCTGTCAGCTACACCCTCCCCCACCAACCATAGAAGAGGTGCTCGGCTGAAAGAGTGGGGGATCAGGCAACAGAGTTCAACAGGACTTCCACTGGCCTCCTCTATTTCTGCTTGAGATACTTTAAGACAGACTCAAGATTGGAGCAAATCAGGTTCCTTTCTGTGGTGGGGAGATCTCGTGTTTTCCAGAGCTAGAGGAGGTGTTATGGAGGGAAGAGGCAGGCAGGACATGGTGCGCAATTACCTTCTCAGAATGGCCCCTGAGGCTGTGTGCTGACATGGACTCACAGACATAATCCCCCATGGTCAGGCCCACCCACCCCTTCTATGCCTATGAGAAGGAGCCACGCTCTGTCCTTTAGTAGAGTCAGCCCTTACTGCCAGAGCTCGGAAGGGACTCACTCACATTAGCTACAGAACCGAACTCATCTCTGCCTGGCTATGTCCCTGTTGGTATTAGCTTCTAATGCCAAGGTAAATGATTCAAAAATCCCGAGCTTACAACAGGGCACAACCCTATGTCCGAGGTTTAAACGATGGCTTTTCTTGTGGAAGATAAAGCCGGGGCAGAAGTATGAGTAGGCCTAGGGGTTGCTGGGAACCCTGAGGACCAGTACTCCATTGCAGGGTGTGGAAGTTTATGCAAATCTGTCAAGCTGTATTGATGGTATGTGTACATTTCCTCTTCTATAAGAAGATCTCAAAAATGAAGCAGAGAGAGGAAGAGCACTGGCCTAGCCAGTGCTCAGCAGCATTTCAAACACCCCCAGCTGTAACCATGGCAGGGAACAAGGTTTGAGGGCCAGCCACTGGCACGTATTGGCAGAGCAAACACATGGGCCTCCCAGCACACCGTCCCCTCTATGTACACAGGGTGTTAGGCCATGCTCCGCTGAGCCACACTTCATGGGAACAAAGACAACAATGGCACCATCTCGTCCTTGTGAAGAGTATGGCTGCCCTCAAGTCTTTGGTCCAATATTTGCGGAGCCAAGGAAGCCACATCTGCTTTGAAATATTGACTTAGATTCATCACTCACCAGAGAAACCCAAGTGCCCAGGCCTGCCTTTTCATCCATCACGGCCTTTGGGACTGTCAATCCTGACCATTCGGCTTCATGATCATTTTTCCTGTTATCTTCAGGCATGTACTTTGGCAATTAGGCTGGGCACAATCAGAGACTTCCAGACTGCTGCGGAAAGCCGGCTAAGGTCCTTGGTGATACAACCTGCAAGCTTTGGGAAGATGGCAGTAGAGAAAAAAATGAAGCATGAAGTCCAAATTCTTGAAGTTCCCGGAAAATGACTATCAAAACTTTTCTTCGTGACTCACAAGAAAAGCATTCATTGTATTCATCAATGCCGGGCACGCTAGCCTCCAGCTGTGGGGTTTTACCTCTTCCAGTCTTTTCTGAGTGAGACACTTTTACCATGGACAAGAGGCTGCTTTCCATAAACTCTGTTGTCATGGGATGTGGCTGCTCCCCCTTTGTAAGTTCCAGGGTTCCGGCAGCGGCCATGACCTGTGACCCTCCCTCTCTCTCCAGCCTGGCTGTCAGCTGGAGAAAGCAAGAGCCATCCTGCATCAGCTGGACAAATGAGGGCCTGGACACACTGCCCCGAGGCTCTGCTTTCGCTGAGGGGCTGTGACCCCTCACTGCAGGTGCCCGGTCAGGTGGCAAGTTGCTGCGACGTGCCTGCTCCCAGGGTGTTTCTTTTTGCTCCCTTTTATCAGAAGAGCTCTGAGGAGATTCCCTGCCCTGCCCTCTCTCTCTGCCTCCAGGGCCCACACATTCAATAAGGCCTCCATAACCATTAATTTAACCAATTTCCTGGGCCCCACCATCCCTGGGGACCCCACTTTGGTGGGCAGCAGCGGAACAAGACTCCCTGCTGTTTCCCTTCCCTTTTAATTACATGGGGGTGGGAAGGGGGGGGACAAGCTTCCTTGGGCTGACTTTGGGAGGCAGGCCCCAGGCCAGCCTGGCTGCCCTCCTGGAAACAATGCACACATGTTCCGGAGAATTCCCTCCTCTCCTAATCCGGGCTGGGAAGAAAAGGGCTTTTCTTCTTCTTGTCAAAGGGGATCTTCGATGCTAAGATACCATTTTGTGTCTCAAGTCATGTCACGGGACTTCTACCTCGGCCTTGCTGCCTGCTCTTTAGAAATGAAAGACGCAGTCCCCGCTTCACCTCAGGACAAGTGGCCCCCACCCTGCCCTCCTCTGAAAATAAAAAGGGGTTAGGGGCCAAGGGAAGCGGGGATAGCGTCCCACTCCTACTGTTCCTTTCTCATCCTGGCAACCTCAGCTTTCGGGTCTGTTTGCCCAAAGGATGAGTAGGGAGGGCTGAGCCTCACCTGCTGATCTCAAGGGTCATGAATATTCCCATAATCCCCGAAGAAGAAGGAGAAGAGGAGGAAGGAGAAGAAGGCCCTTTCATTATAGAAGGAGTTGGTCCTGGAGACATTGTGTGGTGGCATCCTCCACCCACCGCCTGGCGGCCTCTGCTTCCCTGCTCCCCAGTCCAGACTCCTGTTGCTTTCCAGCCCTCTGCATGGCTGGATGGAGAATCAGGTCTTCACTGTCGCTAATCCATGTTCCTACCGGATAGAGGAATTAAAGGGAACCATAAAGAAGTCACAGACACACAACCTGCCCCTTAAGAAGAGTGTCTTGAGGACAGAAGAGACCTACCCTGATCATCCCTGGTAGATGCACCCATTTATGCTACAGTTTACCTCAGTGACAAAAAGATTTCAGGGAGATTTTGGAAGTGTTCACAAAAACTCAGATGCAGAATTTGGGGAAAGGCAGCAAAATAAATCCAGGAAAACTTAATGCCACAGACCAGACATATAAATGCAAGGTTCCAAATGAGCACTAGGCTGAAAATTTTAAGTTTCGAATCACCTAGCAGAGAAAAGGGGGAAGCACGTTCATGTAGAGATGAGCACTCTGGCGCCCTAGCTCCCCCTGAGCCCAAGCTCTGAGACACCACCATCAGCAATGGGCACCCTGATGAAAACAATGTTTGTGCTGCACTGACAGCATCACATCAAAAACCCAGCACGAAAGATGCCAGTTTCAGCTGGGCATGATGGCGCATGATGAGTTCGAGGCCAGCCTGAGACTACATAGTGGGTTCCAGGTCAGTCTGAGCTAGAATGAGACCCTACCTTGAAACAATAACAACAACAACAACAACAACAACAACACACACACACACACACACACACACACACAAAGCCCAAAAAAAAAACAAAACAAAACAACAAAAGATGCCAGTTTCTTGGAGTTGTGCTAAAAAGGCCTGAAAGTGGCTTCTGTGAATATATTAAAGAAGGATGGGTGCCTGTGTGATAGCCCAAGTTTTCTTCAGAACCCCCACAGGTAACTACTGAGCTGGTGCCACATGGGTCACAGTCTTTGGGGATGTCCTGAACACCTTTTGATGGAAGAGTCAGGCTTTGAGTTGCCCGGTTTGTCCTCCGCTTCCTTCCTCTCCCTAAGTAAAGCCAAGAAGATTTACTGAGAAAAATACGAAGTGTCAGGGCCAACATACTGAGGATTTCGGCTGCTATGCAAAGAAGAGAAAGGAGAAAAGGCAAAGTTCTAACGCCTGAGTTAGACCTCACAGAAGTGAGCAGGCTTAGCAGTGAGAAGCCACGAGCTAGTGCAGCAAGGGAGGAAACTTGGAGGGGGCACAGTGCGTCAGCTCATAAGGGGTAACTACGCCTCTCACCTCCTTAACACGTTTGTTAGGTGTGGGGTGATGACAGGTGGGCTCTTGACCAGGTGAGTGACTGACAAGGCTACCTTGGAATATTAACTCTTAAGGGAGGTGTCGATAGTTCTAATACCTCCACCCTCCCTCTTTCACATGCTGTTTTAAATTCTATGGAGGGACAACTGTGAAGTTTTCCTGATCATTGTTACCAGGGAGATGGAAGTGGGGTTCCTCTTTTAATGTGTACAAGTCTGCCGATGTCTGCCTACCTGCAACAGTCCTTCCTCAAGAGTTAAGACCCCAGGGGAGGCGGATGAAGGAGAGTAGGGGTTGGGAGGAGGGTGAATTAAAACTAAAGATGCTATAGACAAGCCATATGGAAACTTAATTCTCAATTAGCTTATTTATTTGTCAAAAATATTTTATTTATTTGAGAGACAGAGAGAGAGAGAGTCCAAGAGAGTGAGTTAGTGAGCTAGATAGAGAAAGAGAGAGCAAGAGTGATTGTGAGCGGGTCAGGGCCTCCTGCCACTGCAAGTGAACTCCAGACACATGTGCCACTTGGTGTATCTTGTTTTACATGGGTACTGGGGAATTAAACCTGGACTGTCAAGCTTTGCAAGGAAGTTTCTTTAACCACTGAGCCATCCACCTCTCTAGCCTGAAACTTTTAATGTGTTATAATTTTTGTGTATTATCTATTGATATCATATTATAAATTTAAACAGAAATTAATTTTAAAAATAATAAAAATTACATGTTAACATAAATAACAATTTTTAAACACTTCATGATACAGACACAGAAATGACTATTTTCTTTAAATATTTTTATTTATTTATTTGCAAGGAGAGAGAGTATGAATGGCATGGCAGGACTTCAAGCTGCTGTAAATGAATTACAGATGCATGTGCCACTTTGTGCATCTGGCTGTATGTGGGTACTGAGGAACCAAACCCAGGTTGTTAGGCTTTGCAGATAAGCGCCTTAACCACTGAGCCATCTCTCCAGCCTATAAATAACATTTTTTTCTTCTTTTTTCTTTTGTTTTGTGAAGCAAGGTCTCACTCTTGCCTAGGCTGGCCTTGAACTAATTGTGATCCTTCTACTTGAGCCTCTTGAGTCCTAGGATTAAAGGCATACACACCATGCCTGGTTTTAAAACATTGCTTATGAAAAGCCAAAACCAATGTAGTAGCAAGACCATTGCATTTTCATTTTTTAATATTTATTTATTTGACACACACAGAGAGAGAACCCTCTATATGGACTGTAAGGTTCAGGAGTGACCACGCACAGGACACCACTCTGAGCAAAGATGAAAGCTTTTATTCAGGAAAAGCACGAGCTGCCAGGGCTGGCTCACAAGAGAGGAGCACAGCCCACCTGAGTTCCTCAGGTAGTGGGCTTTATAGGCTTCTTCAGTTGGGGGAAGGTGAGGAAGGGAAAAGCTTGAATGAGAAAGGTTCCTTTAGGGGAGATCTAAAAGGAACCAGGTGATTTATCAAATAAGAAACCATGACCTGGGGGCATTGCAGGCAAGGAGGGGGTAATGGCTTCAAGGTTTCTTGAGGAATGTGGATAATCCACTTCCTTATGTCTCTGTCACCATCCTGCTGTCCTTGGTGACTGCATATTGGGACCTGTCTGACCTAACATGGACGTGCCAGGGTCTCTTGCCACTGAAAAAAAAAAAAATTCCAAAAGCATGTGCCACTTTGTCTGTCTGGCTTTGCAAAGTTATTGCAAGCGCCTTTAATCACCGATCCATATCCCAGCTCTGTATTTTCATTTTTGTGACTCTGTGATGTTTGGTTTGAAGGAAGACAGTGGCTTCTCTGCTTGGCCTTCTCTACAATATGTTGACTCCGGTGAGTATATGAAGAAAGCCTGGCCTCACAGAGTTATGCAGCAAGGCAATTTAGAGAATTCTGTGGCTTTTTCAGATAAGCGTGCCTCTTCTATAAAGCTGTACCAACCTATGGCAAAGGTGACTTACAACAAGGAATCTGAAACTCCCACCGAGCTTCCTGCATACCATGTCTTAGAACCCATTGCTTCGCCGCCCACTTGGCACAGATCTTGACCCAAGTCCGATTTGGTATCATGGCTTTAGCCATTTGGGAAAGGGTCATGCAGATCTTTCCACTGTTGACACATTTCATTCAACAATATTAAAACATCACATTTTCCGGGCGTGGTGGAGCATGCCTTTAATCCCAGCACTTGGGAAGCAGAGTTGGCCATGAGTTCGCTGCCAGCCTGAGATTATATAGTGAATTCCAAGTCAGACTGGGCTAGAGTGAAACCTTGCCTCAAAAAAACAAAACAAAATGATCACCAGCACCATCATGAGAAAAATACTGAAGCTGTCAGGCCCACGGTAGCAGATCAAGTTTTCAGATTTCTCAGTTTTGCTTAGATACTGGTTTTATCGCTGCCAACATGTACAAGAGGGTTGTTTAGCTTGAATCTAGTCTGGCGTGCTTGCTTCGCTTACTTTCTGAGAACCTGTCTGCCTTGTAACAAGTCTGAGGACTCTTTGTTTTAGAGGAAAAGGGCCGTTTTACCTGTAGAAAGTTTGATTCTCTATGCTGCATCTGGTAAGTTGAAGTGTGTGGTTGTTTCCAGTATTGCTTTAGTGGCCAAGACACACTTTGAGGCTAATTGTGGGAACGTGTGTGGCTGTCTTTACTACAGAAAATGCTATCGCCTCCACACTTTTGGCTACTACGGGACCATATGTGCTGACCCTTGGCTGAGGGAATAAGCTTGGGGCCCCCGGAACCTATTTTTCTATCTGGATAAAAGTGCCATACATGGACCCTGAGTATCTAAATCCAGGACAACATACTGAGATTTTTCTTTTGGTTTTTCAAGGTAGGATCTCACTCTAGCCCAGGCTAACCTGGAATTCACTCTGTAATCCTAGGGTGGCCTCGAATTTATAGTGATACTCCTATCTCCTGTGTGCTGGGATTAAAGGTGTGTGCCACCATGCCCAGCTCATATTGAGATTTTTGATTCTCTGTTTCCTTTGCTATTTCTATCTCACTATAATGTAAATTATATTAATAAGTCATCATATGCTGGTTAAATTCATGGAAAGTTGGATTCTGGGAAGGGTTGGTGCCCCCAGTCTCAGAACCCCGAACAGATTTAAACCATTTGTCCTCCAGATCTTGTCCTGAGGCAAAAGTGTTCACTTGCCTCTGTGAGAAGGATAAAGAGAATGACAACATATAACGAGTTTTGGTTGTCTCTGTATATTTTCTCTCCTGTCTAAGATCAGTAAAGCTTTGTAAGAATATAATACTCATTTTTGAGAGCATTAAAAAAACAAGCAACTAATAAAATAAAATCTTTTTTAAAAAAAAGATGTATTAAAAGGGGCTGGAGAGATGGCTTAGTGGTTAAGGAGTTTGCCTGCAATGCCTAAGAATCCCAGTTTGATTCTCCAGGTCCCACGTAAGCCAGATAAACAAGGGGGCACATGCGTCTAGAGTTTGTTTGCACTGACTAGAGGCCCTGGCACACCAGTTCTCGCTCTCCCCCTCTCTTTGTCGCTAATAAATAAATAAAAATAAAATCTTTTTTAAAAAAAACAAGCAACGGCCAAATTTAACTAAGACTTGCAGAAATTTTATCATTTAGCAACATCTGAACAGGTCATTTAATTTGTTACATGTCATGAATGTCACTCAGATTCAACTTAAATAAGTTCATGTCAGTCCATTCAACTCTTAAATGAGTTAATGTCTGTCTATTCAGTTGATCTGCTCACGATAACAATTATGAAAGCTAGCTTTAAAATGTTTAAGATAGCTGTGTTGGGCTTTATTGTTAAATTACTCAAAACAGGTTTCTGTGCTTTTAGTTTTAAAACAGAAGATACTTGTCCATGCTCGAGGCAAATGGTTGATAGATATTCTTAAATGTAAATAATATAAGTGATTTCTATACTTCAAAACAATAAAGTTATAAGTGAAAGGTAGAAATGGACTTAAGAGAGATGAACTTAAGGCTTGTTGTCTAGTAACAACAGCCCTTGTGATTTGTTCCATACTCGACTTCACATGGGATAGCACGTCCCTTCCCAACCCCCTTCTAAGAACAGAGCCACAGGTTACATAGATTCCTAGGAGCCAGTTGCCTCTATGTTCCGCAGCTATCTTTTGAGATTCCACTGGGGACCCTCCTAAACAAGATGGGGCATCACCCTGATTTTCTTTACTCCAGACAAGGAAACCTAGGTAGACATATGACCGAACTAGGCTGAAAAAGGAACACTTGGTATTGTTTGTAGTAAGCTGGGCCACATGCTGACCAGGTTAACAAAGATATACGTAGACAAAGGCCCCGGCAGAAGGGGAAAGTTCCTGTCCTTCGTCTACTGGCTCTACGCCTAATCTTAATTCCGGGTTTTATCGGAACTAGAGGCTTTCACCAATGACATATCAGAGATGGTAGGGATATGAGAGGAGGAAAGTGGAGAAACAAGGAAGCACATTGTAAGGTCCCTCTGATATGGTACCCCAAACCCAGACAGACCTTTTAAGGTTGTTTCCTGTCCATAGGAACAGGCACAGAGCACACAGGGGAGCTATCCTCTAGTCCAGAAGCTGAGGTCCTGACAGACATGGCTGGCCAGGGTAGGTCAGGCTTGTATTACTCTCTCATCCTACAGATGGGAGCAGTTTCCTCTAAGGTTCCACATGAAAACCCCTCGCCTGTCTGCTAAAGCATTGGGAAGAATTGGATCTTCAGAGCTCTTGAAAGAAAAAAGGCTAATTTTCTATTGCAATGAAGCATGGCCCAATTATCCCTGGGGGAGCAGAGAGAAATGGCTCTCGACCACAACACATTCTTGTAGCTAGATGTCTTTTGTAAACAGGTGGGGGTGGGGGTAGACGGATGTACCCTAGCTACAGCTTTTCTTCTTTTTAGAGGAATATTCTGATTGCCTGTTCAGGCTCCTCTATAGCAGACCCTAAGAGTAATCCTCCTATGATGCTTGGCCAAAAGGAAACCAAAAGCCAAGGCTCCCAGAAGAAGCCACACCTACGTTATTAGAACCTCAATGACTCCAGTGATTGTTGAGTTAAAATGTCACAGGTCCAGAGCCAAAATTATCTTGGGCAATCTTAGCCTTTTAAAAGACTAGTCAAATTATTATTTTTTTTCTGTGACTTAACATCTCTGTGACAATCTGAGACTTCACTATTCCCAGTTCTATTTTTTTTCTAAAGTATATTTCTTTTTAAGTTATTTTTTACATGAGACCCTATTTATCCCTCTGAGGTAGTCAGTCTTTTGCATGCCAGTTATCATGTTTACTAAGATTTTTTTTTTTTTGCTTTAACCTCATTAGTATGAGTAGGGATACTCTCTGAAGAAGCTAGTTCTATATTTAACTCATCCACTTATACCATCCATTTTCCCCCAAAATTCAATACATCCAACTCCAAGTGGTTTCAAAATTCTTCCTGAGTGTCATACTTATTGTTACCCCCATAACCATTTTGATTCTCACATGAAGAAACCTCTCTTTAGTCCATCTGCTAACTTAATTCCCCCAGCTACCCTCACCCAGTATGCCATGCATATATCCTCCTTCATCTGCTTGATATGAGTACTTCCCTGAGATGTGAAAGTCTCCTGACCCCATGATACCGTAACCCAGAACAAAGCAGTCAGACATACAATCATGCGGCCCTGTGAGCCCAGCAGGCCTCCTCCACTCCCTTCCCTGTGAAGTTTTTTTCAAACTTTATTTTTATTTTTTTATTTGAGAGTGACACACACACACACACACACACACACTCACACACAGAGAGAGATAATGGGCACACCAGGGCCTCCAGCCACTGCAAAATGAACTCCAGATACACGTGCCACCTTGTACATCTGGCTTACGTGGGTCCTGGGGAACCAGAGTCCTTAGGCTTCACAGGCAAGCGCTTAACCACTAAGCCATCTCTCCAGCCCTGTTTTTTTTTTTCCTCCCAAGGTAGGGTCTCACTCTAGCTCAGGCTGGCCTGGAATTCACTATGTAGTCTCAGGGTGGCCTCAATCTCAAGGCCATCCTCCTATCTGTGCCTGGTGATCCTCCTACCTCTGCGTCCCGAGTGAGTGCTTTTTTTTTTTTTAATGTAAATAAAAAAGCTATAAATGTTAGATTTCAAGAGAGCTGTCTCCTCCTCCTCCTCTCTTGTATGGCAATTGAGTAAGTCCTCATGTACCTGAGCCAGAGTTGGCAGTGCTCCCAGGCCCTCCTCAGTCATGTCCCATGCGCAGCCCCTGCCTCGCTAAGCCATCTCACCCTCCTCTCAGTGAAAGCTTAAAATCTGCTCCTCCCCTCACGTTCACTTTGGATCCTGTCATTTTCTCTTAGTGTTAAGTAAAAATCTTGGGCCCAAGAAACAGTTTGGCACCAGTTTCCTGTCTCAAAGCCAGCACCTGACAAATGCATACACATCTTTGTCAAACAGTGTGCCATGAACAACTGCTGTAGCTCCAGCATCCTGGGACAGGCAAGCGGGGAGCTTGAGGGCACTGCCAGCCCCGTCTACAGGCTCTGCGGTGGCACCTGCATGGGCTCCACAGTCAGGCACTGTAGGGGTGACAGGGTCCCAAAGCGAATAGCTTTCTCTTGGCTAAACGTGGGAATTGTCCTTGGGCCTGCAGAGGACAATTGAGGTCATTACACTTTTACTACAGGTCCGATACAATAGAAGGGGCTGGCTGTGTGTCTCTGAACTCCTTGCCTCCTCCCAACTGGTCTGAAACCGAAGGTTTCCTTCAGAAGACCCGGTTCCCTTCTGCTCCACGGGGAACCCAGGCAACAGGGCTCTCTTTGAGCTCACAACCCCCAGAAGCCCCCTCCCACTGGTCAACCCACCATGCCCAAGGGCATGGACATCAAAGCCCTGTCACTATTAGCCTTGGGCTCTGTCTGTTCTTCTGATTCCTATGCTCAGGTATACAGCTTTTCCCTGTCTTTCTCAAGCTCTCATCCTCCTGCTGTCTATCTCTTTCCTTCACACTCTCTTCTCCACTTTTCTCCCTGGCCCACAGCCTGTGTGCCAGCAGCTGCCTGCAATAGTGCCTTTAACCAGCATGGTGCCCACAGCTGCAAGCAGACATTCTACACCTGCGGGGTCCCTCCCCCTCCTTAAGCTATGCACCACTGCTCTACTCAGAACCAAATAATAAATGACTCTAGATTTTAACCCACACTGGTCTGAGAAGCTCTATCTCTAAGTCAAACACCTAATATATAAGTGGTTCCCTGATGAGGGCTCAAACTCCTGGCCAAGGTGGTGAGAGCACTAAATCCTAACCACTCCACCACCAGGAGGGAATCCTTCTACTCCATTTCTGAAGGTCCTCCCTAGAGATTTAAGACTTCTGCGAAGATTGCCCTTTTCCAGAAATCCTGACCCCAGACACCTGATGTCAGGACCAGCCACCCATCCAGGGGGCTCAAATAAAAAACCCCAATGTGAGTTTTCAGGTGGAATTCTCAAACCCCCTCTTGCCTCTGTGGGCAAGAGAGATGTTTCCCTTCCTTCCTTGAAGCTCTCCCTTCTCTTAAAGCTCTCGCTCTTCAAGCTCCTCGCTATAAATCTCTGGTCTGTGGATTTCATCCATTGAATTTGTAAGATAAGAATCTGGGGAGCAGCCAGGCTTGGTGGTACATGCCTTTTAAAATTTACATTTATTTATTTATTTAAGACACAGAGAGAGGGGAGGGGGGAGAAGAGACGAGACAGGGAGAATGGGTGCACCAGGGCCTCTAGCCACTGCAAAAGAACTCCAGACGCATGCGCCCCCTTGTGCATCTGGCTTATGTGGGACCTGGAGAGTCAAACCAGGATCCTTTGGCTTCGCAGGCAAATGCCTTAACCACTAAGTCATCTCTCCAGCCCGATGGTGCATGCCTTTAATCCCAGCTCTTGGAAGGCAGAAGTAGGAGGATCGCTGAGAGTTCGAGGCCACCCTGAGACTACATAGTGAATTCCAGGTCAGCCTGAGCTAGAGTGAGACCCTTCCTCAAAAAAAAAAAAAAAAAAAAAAAAAAAGAATCTGGGGATCCCCCCCAAATCCTCCTATCATGTCAGTGTGTTGGTGTATCATATTGGTGCTTTGGCAAGGAACCTCAATTCCTGTATCAACAGAGGCCAAGAGACAACCTGGGCTAGTTCATTGACTTACTGGAGAAACATTGATAATGCCTACCTTAAGAGCCTGTAAGAAGAATAAAAGAGTTCTATGTAGTATACCTGGAATACAGCAGGTGCTTAATAACTAACTTTCCTACAGAGCAGTCTAATAAATAAAACTATATCTCAAAGCATGACCAGAAGTCATGTCACTTGCAGAAGGCTTCTGGAGTATTGTGGACAGAAATCTATCAAGGCTGGAGGTGGACAGCAAGCCTCCGATGGTGGCCTGAGTGAGCAGCATGTTGTAGATCTTGCTTTTTGACTCACATATGTGTTTAGAACTCAAAAATTACCTATGACCATTTAAAAATAGGAAGCTCTCACATGAATTGTGAAATGTCCTGGTCCCCAACTTCTTTTACTAAAAACCTGACTTAGAGACCCGGACCTGCAGCTCTAGATCTGATTCTTCACAGGCAAAAACCGAACTTTCTTTCAATCAGGTGCCAGCTCCTAGCTCTAACACTTGTAGAGCAAGCTGCATCTTTTCTCTGTGCTTTTCTCTCGTTTTGCAAAATAATAAGAGCTATTGCTCTTCCAAAGCTGTAGTTTTGTTTTTCACAAAGTTACCATGAACTCCTCAACCTGCAAGAAAATGATTTGACACAAAAGATTCCAAAATGTCCCCCTCTCTCCCCTACAAGCCTGCAAACAAATGGTACAGGAAGGAGGTCAGAAAGGAATCCGTACCCCGCCTACCAGGCTGCTGAATTCATTTACCTACCTCAGAGTGCATTCAGAGAAAGGGGGGGCGGGCAGGGAACAAGAGATGCTTGGGGCCAAGTGGAGTTTGGGGGTCGAGCGCTACATTACAAGATCTGACAGGCCTTTGCCAGTCTTCAGGCTTTGTGTCTCCTATATAATAGAGAAACAAACTGAGCAGCCAAGATCTGTGGTTACACCCTTGGACAGAGCACACTCTTTACGAATGCTAATAGTATTGTAGCATCCTGTCACCCAGTAACACACACAAAGGATGTTGATTTTCACATGAACCAGAACAGGCTCATTGTACACAAGTTTGTGACCAACTTGTATCATCTGCACATCAAAAGCCCAGCCAATCACAGACTACCCAGCTGGGGAACAGCACCAAAGAGGGCACCCATTAGGCCCCAATGCCTCACTCCACGTGAATAAGGTTATCTTGGTTCAGCTATGACCATAGTAATTAGTATAATTAGCAAGAATGTAGATGGGTTAGATATTTGGAAGGAGGAACCTGGGAAATGGGAGGGGCTTTGTGTCTGTTCCTGGAGCCGCTGGAAAGAAGAGGTCATAGATAGCAGGGATGTTCCACTGAGCATGCATGTTAGGGCGCTCGGAAAGGACACACTCCTGAGAATTTTGGCAGGAAAGTAGCTATTCTGTATTAACAGTCTTTGGGAAGCAGACAAAGCAAGAGAATTAAAGGATGGATGTGAGGTTTCTGGAAATACATCAGTTGAAACTAAAGACTTCTGCTAATACATTTCCTTTCAAAAGTGTTCGCTTTCTAAGAAACAAAAAGATAGCCAAGAGGAGTAATGTGGGTAAACTATATCTGACACCTCAAAAAAGAAGATCAGCAGCACTCGGGAGGCAGAGGTAGGAGGATCGCCAAGGGTTCGAGGCCACCCTGAGACTACATAGTTAATTCCAGGTCAGCCTGGACCAGAGTGAGACCCTACCTTGCAAAACCAAAAATAAAAATAAAAATAAAAAGAAGATCAGTTAAAAAAAAAAAACTGGATTGTGTTGATGGGAAACACACAGTTCTCACCTCAAAGTGATAAGAAATAATTTTTATTCTGATAAATTTTATTCTGGAGCAAAATGTGAGTGGACCATGGCCTGGAATCATAGGTTCAGGTTGGATCTCAACATGTTAACAATTTCATGTAGGTTTTATAGCTCAGAACAAGACAGTCATAAACCAGGGCACTTTTCAAATACACCGTTGGAGACATCAGGTAGCAAAGGGGAGGATTCTCTGCTTATAGGCTTTAGATCCTATCTGCTGACATTCTTAGCCTTTGGATGGGTGGAAGCTTTTGGTCCGTTAGTGCATTTTCAAAAGGTTTCACCTGATCACCTGATAGTCACATGGATGTTAGGTCAGACCCAGAGGTGGACAATACATGGCTATTGAGAGGTTAAAAGTAGCCCAAGGTAATGTGGCTCGGGTCCTGCCACATTCCATGTCTCTGTGATCAACGGGAGCTCCATGGGTCCATCCGGTCCTGTTCCCAGGAGGGTCTGCACCAGTGAAATGGCAGAGTCCACACAGGGAGGGGAAATTGTAAAGAACGCATTCTTACTCCCAGTGCTCATGGAAAGCCTGGGGCTGACAAGAAACTGCAAGCTGTGTCTTACCTTTGTGCTTGTAAGGCATGCTGTGCACTTCAGCGCGTTCCTGCTAGCATGCATGTGCTGGCTTTCTGCCAAGGGTTTTTGTGACAGCGCTATCTTAAAGTTTGCTGTCAGACTTGTTTTCAAACTCTGATTTTGCTACTCTAGGATGACCTCGTGCCATGTATGCCTGTTCTGAGCTTACATTATTTCTTCATCTATAAAAGGGAAATAACATTACCTGTGATAGAAGATGCATATTGTTTTCTTTGCTTGGGATTCAAGTTTATTTATCTTTTTTAAAGCCCAAAACCAGAAAACCAGAGACTGGAGAATGGAGAGATGGCTCAAATGGTTAAAGGCACTTGCTTGCAAAGCCTACTGGCCTAGGTTCAATTTCCCAGCCATCCATGTAAAGCTAGATGGACATTCATTTGCAGAGGCAAGAGACCCTGCCGTGCACATGTGTGCAAATAAACAAAATTTTAAAAAAAAACAGAAAAACACTTTTCATGGGCTCGATCTTGTTTTTTTTTTAAATTTTTATTTGACAGAGAAAGAGGAAGAGAGAGAGAGAATGGGCGCACCAGGGCCTCCAGCCACTACAAACAAACTCCAGACACGTGTGCCCCCTTGTGCATCTGGCTAACATGGGTCCTGGGGAATTGTACCTGGGTCCTTTGGCTTTTCAGGCAAACGCCTTAACTGCTAAGCCATCCCTCCAGCCCCATTTTTTATTTATTTTATTATTGGTTTGATCTTTTCACAAGATAGGAAGCTGGCCATTAAGGACTGGAGAGGACTTTCTAGTTGGAGCTCAAGTTACTAATGGCCAGTAAATATCCTACCCTTTAGGACATTCATTAAGGATGGACATCTGACTGCATCTCTCCCCTCAGTACCTACTCATTACTGTTTTTATGGCACTTGGGAGGCAAGTTCATTGTCACTGGGTGTGTACTGTGAGGCATTGACAATGTTATTTCAAGAGATAGATGATAGACAGGTAGATAGATAGAAGATAGAAATCATGTATTTGACATGCAAGGGATTGGCTGTGGTCCACCTGGAGCATCATAATCAATATGGACACTGTGGCGGTTTGATTCAGGCGTCTCTCATAAACTTAGGTGTTCTGAGTGCTAGGTCCTCAGCTGATAGAGATTTAGGAATTAAAGCCTCCTGGAGGCAGTGTATTGTTGGGGGTGGGCTTATGGGTGGGTGTTAGAGCCATTGTCCCCTTCCCAGTGTTTGGCACACTCTCCTGTTGCTATTGTCCACCTAATGTTGGTCAGGGGGTGATGTCCACCCTCTGCTCATGCTGTAGTTTCCTCTGCCATCGTGGAGTGTCCCCTCGAGTATGTAAGCCAAAATAAACCCATTTTCCCCCAAAGCTGCTCTTGGTCAGGTGATTTCTGCCAGCAATGCGAACCTGAATGCAACAGACACAATCGACATGAATTAAAATACATTCTTTTAACAATTTATTTATATTCACAAGCAGAGAGAGAGAGAATATGAATGAAGAATGAATGAATATGGGTGTGCCAGGGCCTCCTGCCACTGCAAACAAACTCTAGACACATGCACCACATTATGTATCTGCCTTTTCCTGGGTACTGGGAAAGTGAACCTGGGCCATGAGGCTTTGCAAGCAAGCACCTTTAACCACTCCAGCCCCTCAGTACATCCTTGCTGAAGGAGAATAAGCACGGTCCTTGCTCCGATGTGGGACCACTTGTGTGGAGATGTGAAGAGAGGGCTGGGGTGCAGAGCACTGGCAGAGTGCTTGTTTAGCATTAGTGAGCCTCTGGGCTTGACATTCAGTGCCAGAGAAGGTAGGAAGGAAAGAAAGAGGGAAAGAGGGAAGGAGGGACGGAAGGGAGGGAGAAAGGAAAACACTACATTGATTAGTAGAGCAGAAAAATGTGAAACGAAGAAACTGGCAAGGTCTGAGTTCTCCTTGTCAGAAACAAAAGCATTACATTGGTCTGGAAAGGAGACTTAGCTGGCAAAATATGATCTAGTCCTCTGATCTTAACGAACCGAGGTGATACCAGACTAGCCATTCGACATTTGCAAAAGATACTGTAACTTTGTTCAGTCATGCAGGTGAGTAAGTAGGCCAAGTAGTTTTGCTTCCTGCCGGTTTGGCCTAACTAAACTTAAGCAAAGCAAGAAGATGAAGATAACCTGCTGCTTCCACATTCTTTCAGGAAATAACCGAGCATTTGGTAAATGCCATAGTAGATAAAACTCTCATTTCCAGGTTGGTGCTCTGCCATTTAGTAACTATAAGAAATAAGCACCGGGGGCTGGAGAGATGGCTGGTAGTTAAAGCACTTGCCTGCGAAGCCTAAGGACCCAAGTTAGAGTCCCCAGTACCCACGTTAGCCAGATGCACATGGTGGCTCATGCATCTGGAGTTCATTTGCAATGGCTAGAGGTCCTGGCACGCCCATTCTCTCTGTCTCTTTCTAATAAATAAATAAAAAGTAAAATTAAAGAAAAATAAGCATCAGAATGGATCTTCTTCCATAAAAGTTCTGAGTGTAATGTAGATTCTAACCCACAGCCAGAAGACCTGTCTTGAGCCACAGGAGGCTGTGGCCAGCATCACTGCGGGAAGACAAGGTCTTCAGCAATGCCTCTAGCCTTTCAAGTTTGCATCTTCTCAAATACTTGGCTAGGGACCAGTTTACAACTCAATAAATATTAATCATAAAAAGGCACCAGCAACGGTGATTCTCTATCATAAAGAACTCTGATTTAAAGAGATTAAGTAAAGGAAGGGTGGGGGAGGGTTAATCAAAATCTACTAGGGTATGAATAAGTCATTTGGAAACCTACTATTTTGGACAATGAATACCCAGAAGCTATAGATTATTACTAGAAAAATTTCAGAGCCAGGGATGAGATACCTTCTGGTGAGTTGTTGGCCAAGGAGATCCCTAATGCTCTCCAAACATTATAGGCCATTGCCAAGGCTCTTGATTTCCCACCAGGAATAGATGGTTAAGACCCTATTGCTGAAGACTCCACATGCCTAGGCTGCAAGGTCACTGAGAAACCAAGCTGGAACTGAGTTGAAAACCTCCTCCCTGTGGACCAGCTGACAGAAAACTGGAAAAAGCTACATGGCATGGAGCTCTATAGGAGAGAGAGAAGTCATGAGTGGAGATAAACAACAGTGGACACTGCAAGCCTTCAGTTTGGTCAGCCATGCCATATAAGCCAACAGGTGCAACAGTGGCATGTCTGTTATGGGGGAAATCAACTGCTCTCTAATTGGATTGACGACCCGCTCCATGGGAGGGAACACAAGCCTGATACTGAAAACTTATGATGGGGGAAGTCATGAGCCCTAGAGGTGTACCGATTGCTGGTGTCTGGCTAAATGCATATATTAGACTCACCAAACTGCCTGGTAAGCACTTCTCTTAATGCTTATACCCATATATTAATGCTACTCTCACTTTTGGTTAGAGAACCTCTTTTAAGATAGCAGTAACCTTTGGGATGACTCAAAAGGCACCATAGTCTTGAGAAGTGTCAGAGGAGCACTCAGCACTGAAACATCTCTATCACATCTTCCACCACTCCGAGTCCATTGTGGAAGAGGTGGTGGGAAGAATGTAAGAGCCAAAGGAAGGATAGGATTCTTTACATGAACTCTTCCAGATGCAAAATTGCCTGGATATCCATGACCTTGCAGTGCCTGACACTACCTACACAAGACCATCATAATAGGAGAAAAAGATGACATCAAAATACAGGAGACTAATTGAGAGGGGGAGGGGATATGATGGAGAGTAGATCTGTGAAGGGGAAAATGAGATGGGGGAGGAAATTATCACGGTTTATTGTCTATAATTATGGAAGTTGTCAATAAAAGTTAAAAAAGAACTCTGATTTAAGGACAATAAAAACTAGTAGTCAGTTACCTGATCAATGATTTGACCCCAAATGAACCTAGAAATCTCTTGAAGGGGGATCTTGCACAGATCCTCAAGTTTCTCTTTTCCCAGGGTCTCATGGAGCTTAGGCTGGACTTGAATGAATGATTCTCCTTCGTCTACCTTCTGAGTCCTGAGATTATAGGCACCACACCCAGTCACACTCAACTGTGAATACAGTAACTGCCATTTTAGGATAGACTTAACTGGAAGACTATAACACAGGTTTTCCTTACTCAGTCTTATAAACTGTCTTCTTCAGGCTAAAGCTCACCTAAGTTGAAGAATTTCCCTTTTTAACCCTTAATGACTTTTGTAGATGTCTTAACCCCCAAGTTCTCTGTATTTGTTCACTTATTCCGATTTGTGCGGGACATACAATCACCTTAGTTATCCCAAATTGGGTGTGTGATTCTTTTACAATGTTTAGTGGCTTGGGATGGTGGTGCACACCTTTAATCTCAGCACCTGGGAGGCACAGTTAAGAGGATCACTATGAGCTTGAAGCCAGCCTGGGACTACAAAGTGCATTCCAGGTCAGACTGGACTAGAGACCCTAACTCGAACTGTCTCCCCCCCAAATGTAAAGTGTTTAGCGATATAACTAAGTATTATCTACATGCATATAACTAACTCTTCAACTGAATATGTTAAAACGTATTGCACTATTAAGTTTTCAGTAGATTTTTTAAAAAAATATTTATTTATTTGAGAGAGGGAATGTATGTACCAGGGACTCCAGCCGTTGCAAACTTCAGATGCATGCGCCATCTTGTCCATCTGGCTTATGTAGGTCTTGAGGAATCAAACCTGGGTCCTTTGGCTTTGCAGGCAAGCGCCTCAACTGCTAAGCTGTCTCTTCAGCCCCGATTCTTCATTTTTTAAAAAAGATTTTATTTTACTTATTTATTTATTAGAGACCCAGAGAGGGAGAGAGAATAAGAATGGGCATGCCAGGGCCTTTAGCCACTGCCAACGAACTCCAGACACATGTGCCCCCACGTGCATCTAGCTTACCTGGGACCTGGAGAATCGAACCAGGGTTCTTGGGCTTTGCAGGCATACGCCTTAACTGCTAAGCCATCTCTTCAGCCCAATTCTTCAGTTTTTTGATAACTACTTTGAACTTGAATTAACATAATTTTCTAGAGCTACTGTGCAGTACTTACTCAAGCAATCACAATTTTGAATCTTGTCCCAGTCTTGGTTTCAGTCCAGTGCACCATGCATGACATTCTACTTACCACATCTAACCAATTACTTGGTCAGTGTCACATGTGAACAAAGCTCTGGTAGTGATAAAGAAATGCATACTGGAATTTTTAACTGGATGGTGGATAGTGATGGCCATGGCAGTAAAGTGAATTTTAAAACCTTTCATGTATTTTACCAAAGAAGATAACAGAATGTTTTGACAAGTATCAAGACAGAACCGAAAGCATTTTGTGGATTCCAATGGGGAAATGCAAGATATGAGAAGAGCCACGCTCAAGCTTGTTAGAGCATGAATTTGGCTGTATTTTGAGGTCAAATCATGATCCTAGGAACATAGGTTTCTTTATCTCCCTCATCAAAACAAGGAATATGTAAAAGAGCCTCTCCAATCACAGAATTATAATGCCATTTAAATATCTTTTAATTACTCATTTACACAAATGACTTTAGATCAAGCACAGGCCAGATGTAGGTTGTAGTAACATTTACATTTAGTGTAAGGTTTTAAAAATAATACAAAGTTCATTCACAGGGCACAAGTGAAAACAAAGTAAGTTTAGAATATTTCAACATCACAAAGCCATGATCATGTAGAAGGTTAGCATATTTCCACGCTGCTCAAGTATATGAAAGTGTAACATATACCAGCTTAGAGAACGGAGATCAAAGCCATCATTATGATTTTATTTACTGGAAAGAAAAAAAATACCATGTTTCTTTTCTCAGATAAATACATCTAAAATAAATAAATACAAAATGATTCACTACTTAAGAAATTTCTTTTAAACCTCTATTGTCAATTTTTTATTTTATTCTTTTGACATTAAGTGTGTCACTATGGAGCCCAAGCTGGCCTCAAATTCAGTCTTCCCGCCTTTGCCTCTCCAGGACTGGGATTACAAGTGTGTGCCACTGGAATCTTACATGTGACATCCCCAAATTGTCAGGTTAGGGGCACCACACTGTGCAGTGTTCTCTATGCATCTCCACATTATTCTTTGCATTTGGTCACGAATTAATTTGTGGGAAGGATTCCACTAGAATAATGGTTGGAAATGGTGCTAAAACAGAGAGAGGAACCAGACTACTAGAAGAGCTGACTGCTCTGCACAGCTTAGCTGGTTCGGATGGAAAGCAGCATCATGCTTCACATCACTTACTCCCTCCACTCATCCTGTGGTGTGTTTTGCACACAACTGCTCTTTATAGTTAATATCCTGACCAGTTAACTTTGTGTATCATCATTTAAAATTATTCAGTTCTTCAGAGCTTCATTCGCTCCATTCTTTGCAAATTCTGACATGAAAATAACTGGTTCTTTGTCCAGTGAGACTTTAAGTTCTGTGTATTAAATCTATGAGATTATTTTTTAAATTATTATTTTTTGTTTTTTTGAGGTAGGGTCTTGCTTTAGCCCAGGATGACCTGGAATTTACTACAGTCTCAGGGTGGCCTCAAACTCACGGAGATCCTCCTTCCTCTGCCTCCTAAGTGCTGGGATTAAAGGCATGTGCCACACAGTTTAGCTGAGATTATTTTAAAATTTGAATCTTTCCTAGTTTTTGAACTATAGACACAACACACAGGGTTTACTGTTGAGACTGAATTTATTTTTCCTTTCTATGACATCTGCATTTAATAAAAATCTAGCTTTCATGGGGAGAGAGACACAAAAAAGCATGCTTAGTATGGGATCAGCTAAAAAAAGAAAAAACAAAAGCCCCCACCCCTATGATCAGAGTGATGGTGCTATAGCAATACTTGTTCTCACGTAATTTAGTGAGGCTGAGATGCTGGCCACTGTGCCAAGGGTATCACACACTTCCATACTTACAGTCCTGATCTCCTCAGAAAAATAAAGGTTCTCCTCCCCATTTAAACAAATGACACAAAGGGATGTGATAAAATTACTGCCATCACCAACCACAGCCAGGAGCATGATTTGTCAATGCACAGTTCACAGAAGCCAGTGTGGTTCTAGTTCCCTTTCTTTTTAGATACAGGTGTAGTTGATATGAATGTTTCACTACTGCAAAAAACAAGTTCGTTGCCACTGAATAGGGGCTGCGTCAGTGAGGAGCTCACCCACTGCAGCCTGGGTGGTGGAGTTCAGGCAGAGACCACATCCTGACTGACCTCTGTGGGGAAGGCAGAGCTCTGCGTTGTCTCTTTCACCACGGTCCCTAGACCAAGACTCAAAGGCCCTCGCCTATGCACCTACCAGATACCACTGTACACTGCTGACTAGCTGCGGAGACCCCCACCTACTTTTCTCATTCTCCTGCCCTGCCTTGTCAGCAACCTCCTAGGGGCGTATACTACAACTGGCTAAACCTACTTTTCTTATGAGAAAGTTTAGATAGAATATTACTGAATTCCAAGTTCCTGAAATGTTTTGTGACATTCTCTAACCTAATAGTGTCAGATCTTGAGGAATCACAATAAGTAGGGTATTGACATTCAAAAAAGAAAAAACAAAAACAAAAATAACACCAAACGAGCCCCAAACCCAAAACTGGAGTGGTGGTGGACAGAGAACTGGTACCAAAAATAAGAAATAAGAAAACCACCATAAAATTAACTGGAAAACATGAACTCACCCAGTGGACATTTTTACTAGCACAATAAAGCCTTAATAAAACAGAAGTGGGAAAGACATATAAAAAACTGCATATCTGTTGCTTTAAAAATCCTTTAAACATTGAAACAACTTTATACAAAATACATATTGTGAAGGTTTTATAACTAAACTGCAACTAAATAAACTGTTCATTTTCTTTCACTTTTCAGTTAAGTGAGGACAGCTAACATTATTGCAATGGTTGGAGTAATTTCTATTTGAAATGGTATGTGGGGGCTGTGGTGTCGTTCTGTGTTAGAGCGCCTGTCTCCCACGTGTGAGGCCGTGGTTTTCATCCCAGTAAACCCCTTCATCCCAAATAAATGCTGTAAGAAGACAGCCTTTTCCTGATGTCTGTATCAAATGGCTGGCAGTGTTCTAAATGAAATTAGTCAACTGTTTACCCTCAATCTTCTCCATGCTGTGCATGATTCAGTGGCTCTGACAATTACCCTACTGCTAATAGAAAGTCTAACTTAAAGCACACAATATTCAAAAGAAAATCATTTCAAATGGATACAGAGTGTCAAATAGCAACTGAAGGGAAGCTGCTCCTGATGCAAATTTCTATGCTAGCAATGAAGGGCCAAAGCTTCTTCAATGAGTGCACACTGAGCTGGCAGAGCCCTGATTAACTGATCTGAGGGGTTCTATGGTTAACCCGTTTTCTTTCATAGGAATACAAACTGAGAGCAGAGTTACACGGTTCCTGGATCTAGAACATTACAATACAGATGGTCACTTACATCGGTACCATCAGTCTATATACAACTGATAACTTAAAAAAAAATCAATGTTTTATTCCAAATCAACTAGCAGTATACTTCTGGAAAAGAAACTGATAGAACATCCATAATGAGTTACATTAGTGCCACCACAAACAAGACAATGAGACAGCAAGTTTCTTCTAGAACTAAACCTAATGGCCATGCCAATTATGTTTTCCCAATATGGCACTAGAGTTGGATTGGAGAGAATGTTAACGCCATTTTCACTGTTCCTCCAGTCACAAGGCAGCTGAGGGGTTGTAGTGCCTGTAACACACAATTCTTTTTACCCTATCACTTTATTTTGCATTTACAAAGGTAGAACAGAAGAAAAAGAGGCAGGACAAAAGACTCCAAAGTCTTCTTTCTTCAGATGTATGCAGAGGCGATTATATTATGATCAGGATTCTGTAAAAATAAATTAATCTGATAAATTCAGATGTGTCAAGACATGCAAAACTTCTAAACAAACTATTACATCATGATCATACCTTAAAAAATTGAAGCTTAAGTGTTCAACTTTGTCAATTTTATTTAAATCATTTAGAATATTACCTACATGAAATATCAGCATCACCTTATCAAACATTATGTATGGATACAAAGGTCAGAATTTGTTTCTCTGTGTGTACAGATGGTCAGGTGTGAGTACAGGCACACACATGCCATGGCGTGTATGGAGGCTAAATGAAAACTTTAGGGAGTCAGTCCTTTGAAGCAGGGATTCTCTCTGAATCTTGCTGACGCTCTTTTTTGCCCTCTCTGTGAGCTTCTGGAACAGCTTCCTGTCTCCACTTCCCATCTTGCTGTCAGTGTGCTGGGATGACAAAAGCCTGCCATAGCTTCTGAGTTTTTATGTGGGGTCTGGGGATCAGACTCTGGTCCTCAGGCTTGAGCAGAAAGTGCTTTATCCTTGGAACCATCTCCCAGGCCTAGAATTCATTTTTCATAGAAAGAGTTTACATTATTATTATTTTTTTTGGTAGAGAAGCCTCTGTATATGGCTGTGTAGGGTATAAACTACCTCAGCAACTATTAGCATTATAATTTCATGAAACTACCTTGAAGAGAAGAGGAACTCCACATGTTAAAATCATAGCCAAGAACTATTCCTGCAGATGTCTGGTAGCTTTTATAAAACATCAGACTGATGCAAGGCCATCACTCTGCCAGATTTACTCCACATGGATATGCAGGGAAGGAAAGAGATCACCTGTCCAATTCAGACACTTTGCAAGAGTCCACAGAGGCACAGGGCAGGGTAGAGACTCCACAGGCACTCCACAAGAAAAACTGGGATGGTTTCCCTATGGTCAGGGCCTCTTTGCAGACAAACATCATCATAGCCTGTGGGGCATGTTATTGGGACTGGACTGGCAGAAAAAAGGTATGTCCATGTAGTAATGGCCACTACAGATATTATAATGAGTAGCTACACTGGAGGTGTAACACTATTATATAAGTTAAGATATTGGCTGGTTTGGATTTCCTCATTTAATTACCCCCACCAATATAGTTTATATTTTTAACAACATTCATGATTTTTTTCCTCCAAAGCCCTATAAAAAAAATGTTGCTGAGTGTGGTGGCACATACCTTTAATCATAGCAATAGGGAGGCAGAGGTAGGAGGATCACCATGAGTTTGAGGCCACCCTGGGACTACATAGTAAATTCCAGGTCAGCCTGAGCTAGAGCAAGACCCTATTTCAAAAAGCAAAAAGTCATGTGCACCCAGGGCTAAGAGAGGATCAAGAAGGTATTAAAAATGTTTAACTCTGATAGCAACTATTCAAGTTCCACCAGGATGATACTGGAATGCTTCATGGCACTAAAATAAATTTTTATACACTGAAGATATAGAAACAATATTGATATTTATAAAAGTATCAATTTTGACTTGAGTTAAAGATAGCTGCATTTTTGCTCAGTTTTAAATATTTGTCTTTCAAAGAAACAAATGAAACAAAGCTTTCCTCTAGGGTTTTCTAACTCCTTCTCCCCCAATCACTTGCTGGTGGACTGCTAGGAATAATGTACAATCTGGGCACTGCCACACTGGTCGGCTTGCTTCCTCAAGCATACGTCCCCTGCGGTGGAGAAGTGTACGGTGTCTGGCATTAAGGACCTAAAGTGAACCAAGTGCAGTCTTGGAGGGAACCTTTATGTTGCTATCACTTCTAGTTCAGAAAGTTCTTCCAGTGAGGAAATATTTAAATAAATGATAATGTCTTAAACGTATCACTTATTATCTCAACTTTTTCAATAGAAGTGAATGACTGGGGCTGTGGTTAAGTGATTATGGTGCTTGCTTGAAAAGCCTAATGGCCTGGGTTAGACTCCCAAGAGCCACAAAAAGCCAGATGCACAAAGTGGCCCATATGTCTGGAGTTCGTTTGCAGGAGCCATGGTGTGCCCATTCTCTCTCTCTCTCCTCTTGCAAAAAAATAAATAAAGTGACTTAATGATAGTAATTCTTCAGTGATAATAATAACTGGCTATATACTAAGGGAAGTCCTTAAATGTACAATGCTGGGGTACATGATAAGACAAGTCCACATATTTACAGAAGTTACAAAATCTAAAGCCATACAAATGATTTTAAATGGGAAAAAGGCTGCTGTAAATGTTTGTAAATGAGAACAGATTGAGGACAATTGTTAAACTGAAGTCCAACCAAGTAAGAGCTGCTCAGTGACTGAACATGAGGAATAAATCATGGCACTGCAGGTCACTTACACTCTTCACTGAAGAAAAGCAGTAACCTGAATGTTATAAATTATTACGTTAATAAGCATGTTAGGTCTTTATTCATTTTGGCTTTGTCTAAAATGAGCTCCCAAGAAAATTTTAATTTAGGCAGAAGGCATCAATGCATTCAGAAGCTCATTATTCATTTGAAGCTGGTTTCAACAGATCTTGTCACTGAAACTATTAATACTGCAAGAAAGCACGCTGGGCAAACTATTAAGAATAGTTTAGCATATAAACTTCACATTCAGTACCAATGCAGTATGGTTTACTCACTTTTTACTCACTATAATTTACTTCTCCTGATGAAGAGCTTCAATGAAAGCATCAAGTTTTTCTTGAATTTCTCTAACTTTCTCTATGGAGATAAAAGAGTAAATAAAATTAAATTTATTTTTCAAAAGCATTACAAATCACTGGAGATAATTACTTATTAAACTGACTACAAAATTTCCTTATTTGATTAGGAAAAACAATGTTCTCATCATATCGTAAGCTGAGATCCAAATGTGTCCGGATGGGTCAATACAGTGGCATGGGGCTACTTTTTGGAAGGGGAGGATGGATGGATGTGATAATCCCTCTGGGTAGCTGTTAAGAAATGAACCCCTATATGGAAAACTATATGTACAGACACATGGATAACTATGTGCAGGATTATTCTGGCCTATTTTCTGAAGCCCTACCAAGAAAATAATGAAACTATTTTTAGGCATGACAGGAATAGTGGCACATGACTATAATTCTAGAACTTGGAAGACTGAGGCAAGATGACTGTAAGTTCAAGGCCAGCCTGGACTATGCTGTAGACACCCCATCTTAAAAAATAAAAAGGTGGGTATATACTTCACCTTAGTCTGGGAAAGGACCTTGAAGTATATAGTCAGGGGAGAAGGTGTAGAGCAAAGATCAACCAATATAACCACAGTGCATGCATGCATCCACATTTCAAAATGAGAAAATTAAAGTGAGCAAAGTATGTGCAACAAATAGGGAAGGCAATAATACTTTTAAACACACATAAAAATGATTTCCCAGGCATGAACGTGGAGAGGTTGGAAATATCAGCCATTAAAGGTAGATTTACATTACTTTTTATTTAGAAAATATTTTTATTTATTTGCAATCAGAGAGAGAGAGAGAGAGAGGAAAAAGAGAGGGAAAAGACGGAGAGGAAGAGAGAATGGGTGGTTCAGGACCTCGAGCTATTGCATATGTCACTTTGTGTATCTGGCTTTATGTGAGTTCTGGGGAATCAAACTCTGGTTTGTTAGGTTTTGTAGGCACGCACCTGAAGTGCTCAGCCATCTCTCAAGACCCATTTTTACTTTTTCATCTCATTACCTTCCAAATAAAATCTCTGGTTTCTCTGTAGAATGTACATTTCTTTCACAAATGTAAACAATTCACAGTCCATGTTAATTTTTTATAAAAAGTGGAAAAGTCCAAATTTATCCTTTACTGCTGACTTAACCATGCACCTCCTACCTTAAAATGTAGGGTACACTAAGCATGATAGATTTGTCTCTCTCCCTGCCCCTTGTTAACACAATTTAACATGTTAGGGGGAATTACTAAATGTCAAGAGCTCACTGGTTCAAAACTGATGGTCTAGAAGTAAATCTGACATTCTACTTTCTACCTGCAGGAGAATCATACAAGATGCCTCCAAAGTTCAATGTTATGTCTTCTAAAATTAAATATTCTGTAACTGATGATATGTGGGCATGTACAAGTGCACACATGTGCATGGATGTGCATGTGGAGGTCAGAGTTGCTGCCTGTACTTCGCCTTCTTAGAGAGGCACATGAGTCTGGCCCACAAGGAGCTTTATGTGGGTGCTGGGGAATTGAACCCAGGGCCATCAGGCTTTGTAGGCAAGCTCCTTTTAACCACTGAGCTATCTCTCTAGCTCCTGCTTTAAAAAAAAAAAAAAAAAAGTAAGCAAGCATTCATGATGAATACCCAATAAAAGGAAGACCTGTCCTTTTATTATTCTTGTTTTGTTCTCTCTTTTTATTTTATCTTAAGTAGAAACTTTGTATGGATCCTTTTATTATTCTTATTAGCATTGTAGGAATTCAACAAAGTCTACCATGGTTACATGGCAAAGAACTTGACATTTTCATAGTCTCTTTTTCTTTTAATTAAGCACTTCTAATTTTTGGTAGTAGATTAAGTTTAATAATAAAAATCTGAAGGGAATAAAATCCCATTGTTTTGATCAAACTATGCATTGAGAAAATATAATCATTATCACAAAAGTGGTATTTCCTGTTTATATAGAAGATGAAAGTAGAGAAGATAATTCCAATCCTTATTTTAGAAGTTTAACTTTCTTTTTTAGTAGGCTGCTATCCATTTCTTCTTCTTTTAAAATATATTTTATTTTTATTTATTTCTTTATGGTGGGGGGAGAATATGGGCATGCCAGGGACTCTAGCCACTGCAAACGAATTCCTGATGCATGTTCCTCCATGTGCACCTGGCTTATGAGAGTACTGGGGAATCAAACTTGAGTCCTTAAGCTTCACAGGCAAGTGCTTTAATTGCTAAGCCATCTCCCCCAGCCCTGCTTTTCTTTTCTTTTTCTTTTCTTTTCTTTTCTTTCTTTTCTTTTCTTTTCTCTTTTTTTTCATTTTCTTTTCTTTTCTCTTTTTTCCTTTCCTTTTCTTTTCTCTTCTCTTTTCTTTTTTTAAGTGTTTGGAGGTAGGGTCTCACTCTAGCTCAGGCTGACCTGGAATTCACTATCTAGTCTCAGAGTGGCCTCAAACTCACAGTGATCCTTCTACCTTTGCCTCCCAAGTACAGGGATTAAAGGCGTGCAGGCTTCCAACAATAGTGTCTGCTGCTTTTGGAATATTTGCTTTCCCAAATGAGGCCACAATCTTAGTTTTTTTTTAAGTTTTAAAGGGAGAGAAAGAGAGAGAATGGGTGCACCAGGACCTCTAGCCACTGCAAATGAACTCCAGACGCATGTGCTACCATGTGCATCTGGCTTATATGGGACTTGGGGAATTGAACCTGGGTCCTTAAGCTTCACAGGCATGTACATTAACTGCTAAGCCATCTCTCTAGCCCAATCTTAGTTTTAAAACAACTCCATATAGTTGCTTTGAAACAGGTGAACCTATTTGTTATTTATTTATTTATTTTTTGAGAATTTACAGTTTTCTGTAAGTATAGTCCATCAGCTAAGGACGTCTTTAAAACAGAGAGGATAGGAGATTGTTTGTTTTCTAGGTTGTTCAGCAGCATTGTGGACATGGTAGGGTCTTAAATAGAGAAGGTAGGAGAGTGTTTTCTAGGTTGTTCCGTAGCATTATGGACACGGTAGGGTCTTTAAAGCACACCACATGGAGACCTCAGAGGTGCTGACAGCCTCAGCAACTCCTCAATCACTTCTCTGAGAAATATTTCTATTTTGGAATACTATACCACATGAAGAGTAAATCAGAAATCCAATTTTATTTGAGTTATGATTTGAATGCAATTACACAGCTGCAGGACCAGCTATCTGAAGGTGTGTGGGACAGTAGTGTCACTCACAAGAGACTGGCCAAAGCAAGAGCTATTTGTGTTAAAAGGCACCAACAGCCACTCTGAGAAGGTGTATAAATAAGGCAAGGTCTTCTATAAGGGCTAAATAAAAATCATATTCTTTTAAAATTAAGAGTTAAGCAATATTTATTTTGTAAATGAAAGTAGAAAAATTATTCAATATGAAAACCAAAGAACAAAAATGTAAACTGCCTTTAAGGATCTATGCTTTTATTACAAAAATTGGAATTAGAATATTGGGATGTTTCTACCTTGCCTTGAGACCTCCAGCATGACACAAAAAGCACTTTACTAAGTTACTGGGCAGTCATGGGATGGGTGGGCTGAGAAGAGGAAGAAAGGAGGTAAATGTCACAAGAAAGAACAGTTGTCAAGATGCAGCCTTAAAAAATATTTATTTGAGAGAGAGAGAGAGAGAGACAAAGAGAAAGAGGAAGATAGAGAGAAAGACAGAATGGGCACACCAGGGCCTCCAGCCACTGCAAACGAACTCCAGACGCATGTGCCCCATTGTGCATCTGGCTTACATGGGTCCTGGGGAATCGAACCGTGGTCCTTAGGCTTCACAGGCAAACGCCTTAACCACTAAGCTATTTCCCCAGCCCAAGATGCAGCCTTTTAAGACTACAGAATATTTTTTAAAATCCTGTCTTCAGCCTTCTTTCACTTATAAGTGCACTGGATGGAGCAAATGGCACCCAGACCATGACCTATTCTTAAGAAGCATCCCTGGCTCACTCTCATCAGTCTATGGGGTGTCTGTTGCTTTTGGAATGATTTCAGATGTGACAATGCCTTCTGGTTCATTCAACTACTAAAGATAAGGATAGAGTCACCGAAGTGCTAGCCCCATCCACATTCCTTGGGCTCAGAAACATACTAGATCTGCAGCCATATTCTGAAGCTATATAACAAAGAAAATGCTATTCTTACAAACCTATTCGTTTATTATTTTTTTTGTATTACTCTTATGTAAAATAACATATATTCTGGTAAAAATCAAGACTATGAGTAGAGATCAGCCTAATTACAAAGCAAACTCTACTTTCTATTAAATATTTATAATGAGAACTCATGAAATTTATGGCATACATGATAAATTAAATTGACTCAGGAAGAGCTTAACTATTTGTTACACAATTCTATATGAGGGAATACGGAGTCTACTTCCCATTTACCCAATGTTTACTTAAAAGATGAGCTATTTCAAACATCAATTCATCGTGCTCTTTGACTGAGTCATGAATATTCCCATAATCCCAACTCATAAAGCACCAGTCTCAGTGAATGAAGTTCCTTCACTTTTTTCTTCCTTTCAGATGACTTGGTCCCCATTCACATTTTGGGTTTCTTTATCTCCACATGAAATAATACTGCTACTCTCGTTTTCTTTTTCAGTCTTCTGATACTTGCTCTAAAAGCCTCAAATACAGACTAATCTGTAATTAGGTTTTGAATACACTGTGAATGCCAAAAGGGCAAACCTGGGAGAAGGTTCACTTCTGTGGTTAATAACAGTTTAGAACAAGAACAAAGAACCACACACAAAACACTACCACATGCACTGAAATAACCCTTTTATAACTTTTGATGTTTTTGAAGAAATACGCTGAAAATTTACTAGAGTAGCTCACTTTAAGCAAACCATAGATATGTGCAAAGATCCGAAGAATCTCAGCAACTGTCTCAGAACATGCTGCATAAGTACTCTGTGCCAGCCTTTAAGACATGCTGTAGGTGAGATTCTGCTGCACAAAGCTGCTCACCATGGCAGTGAACATTAAAAGAAGCCTCTTATTATGCAGTGCATGCTGCTTCTGAAAAGGTCTGCTTTTATTAGACAATTATACTATGTAAGTGCCCTTCAGAAACCAGTATCTAAAGATATCTACAATACGAAAAGTTAAGGAATTTAAAAAAGGGGGAATGATATTGAATGATCAAAATTACAGTCAAAATAGATGTCCATGGGTATTTATTGTCAGCAATGTGACCTAACCAAGCTTTAATTCAGGCACTAAAGATAACTTTTAACAATGTGCTATTTTATGACCATAAATGATACTGTTTGTGAGAACCGTTCAACTTATGTTTGCTAAATACAGAGCTGTTTTAGAGTAACTTTGAATAAGCTGAGCTTGTTAAGACTGGAGTTGGCTCAGTAGCTAAAGGTGCTTATTTGCAAAGGTTAGGGTTTGATTCCCTAGTGCCCATTCCCTAGTGCCAGATGTACAGAGGGTCACATGTATCTGGAGTTCATTTGCAAGAGGCTCTGGCACACCTAACTCATTGTCTCTACTTCTTTCTGTCTCTCTCAAATGAATAAATAAAAATATTAACAACAAAAACAAAATCCTTTAAGGAAAGACAAGCATCACTATAAGGACTTTTGGCTAATATAACCAACACCTATTCAAATAATTTCTATATACCTTGAAGTCTATTTTAAGACTTCAGCATGGATTAACATGGAATGGCCTAATATTCAGGATATTACACTTGGTAGACACTGAAACTTTCTTAATTGAATAGCAACACTAACTTTAGGTCAGCCAATTATTAATGATTATGGATCAGATTTATTTAACAAGAAAGTGTAGTATCATTCTAGGTACGTGTCAATTAGCATAGGTATAAAATCTTACTAAATAACCATGTACTTGGGCTACATCATTTTGATTTTCCCAGGCCTGCCTATGTTACTTGGCTAAACCGAAGCGTCAACACAATGAAGAGCCGCAGGACTCCTGACTGCACGGATTTCTTTTGTCATCTAACTTGTCTGTGTGGAGGATCAACGAGACAGTCCTCAGGTGTGAGGACAGGTGTACTTAAGCTTCTCCTAAGCAGCTGGTACGTGTGGTGGTTCAGTGGCTTCATGATCATGGAGCACCATTCTACGTCCAGCAAGACGCAAGGCCTTTCTGAAGAATGTTCTGGGATTTACAGGTCCTATCCCAAGTTTTACTGTATCTTTCTCTTTTTTTAAAAAAAAACTTTTTATTATTTTGAAGAGAGACACACAGAGAGAGACAGAGAGACAGAGAGAGAGAGGAAGACAGAGATGGGCGCGGCAGCAGTCTCTCAGCTGCTGCGAACGAAATCCAGATGTGTCGCCCCCTTGTGGTCAAGTGCGGCATTGTGCCCTTGCATCACTTTGCATCTGGCTAAACGTGGGACCTGGAGATTGGAACCGCTGGAGATTGGAACCAGTGTTCTTAGGCTTAGGAGGCAGGCGCCTTAACCCCTAAGCCATCTCTCCAGCCCCCGTATCTCTTTTGTCCTGATTTTCTCTTTTCTTCCATCTAATGTCTTAACTTAACCAAGGTATCTGGAGACAGGGCTGCAGGTAACAATATTTGTTAATAACAATAATATTTGTTAAACAAAATTTGTTAATTTGTTAATAACCTTCTGTGAATAATTTCTGCACGGGAGAAAATATTTTTATTTATGCTCAATATCTCTCTTCCTTCTTTCTCTCTCTGTCTTTCCTTTCCCTCCCTCCCTCCTTCCCTCTCTTCCTTCCTTTTTTTTGTCAGACAAGGCCATGTTATATAGCCCAGGCTGGCTTGGAACACATGGCACTCCTCCTGCTGGAGCTTCCCAAGTGCTGGGATTACAAACTGGCACTCCTATGCCTTTTTATGCCCAATTCTTAAAAAAAAAAAAAAAAAAAAAAAAAGTTAAAATACCCAACATTTTAAGTATATGTAATATTTATTTTGAGGAATGGAAGTAACAAATAATAAACTTTGATGGGATTCATGACCATCTTCTTTTAGTAAAAGCTAAATAGAATCTATCATAAGATTACAGTTGTCTGTGACTCAGTTATATCCAGTATATATATTAATTGCTCCAAATTATGTCAGCTCATATGATAAGTTTTAAGTTACTTGATATACTAGCTCATTAATAATATTTTGCTTTATCCCTCCACTCCTGTAATAGCTAAATTATACTTTGTCAAAATAAATATATTTCTTTAGACCCCATGGGAAAACCTAAGTATCACAGCTTAGAAAAATATTGGTGTTGGTTACTGGGATGACTAATAAGGTCAGTTAAATATTTTGTTCTAATCAATTAAATATACTATTTATGTTTTTCATTTCTATTTTCCTCCTATTCTTAAAAGTACATTTTACTCTGAATTTTGTTAGAAGAAAAGCCACCCAGGCAGCCCTAAAGAGACAGACAGGACATTATTTATCACCTGCAAAGACAGATTTATAAGGAGAGAGCCCCTTCTGTTCCTTTAAGACTGCCAAACAGATGGGAAGTGAATGGACAGTCAATGGGACAAGAAAACACATGGGAGGTGCTGCTGTACGTATACTCCCAGCATCTGAAAAGAGGTCAAGATTGTAACTGCATGACTGGGCCCTGGCAAGGCTCTGTCTTCAAGCTGGTACAAAGACAAATGCTGTTCCTCACCCTGCTGCCGAACTGATTACACACACACATGAGTTTTAAACAGTTGGCCCATTAATGTAATATTAAAAGTAAAAGAAATAAGATCAGTGAATGTCATGCTGATTTATGAATTACAGGTTTCAGTCAAGTTATAAATTCAGATAACATGCAAAAATCAAATACAAGTTCAATCTTGAGGACACTACATATGCCAGTGTGCCCCCAATGCGTCACAAAAGGTCAGGCACTTGTGCTCTCCGAGGCTGATTTGATGGGTCCACTAGTTCTACCAAGGAAATATCACTACCCATACAAGTCCAGTTTCCCTCATCAGAATGCACGGGGCCAGAAGTAGTACAGATTCTGCCTTTTCTGGATTTCTGAAAATACTCTTTACTAGTTAAACATCTCTAATTTGAAATCTAAAATCTAAATCAGAAGAGTCTTATATCAGCCTTCAAAAATTTTGGATTTTAAACCAAGCATGGTGGTGCATGCCTTTAATCCCAGTACTTGGGAGGTAGAGGTATGAGGGTCATAACGAGTTCGAAGCCACCCTGAGACTACATAGTGAGTTTCAGGTCAGCCTGGACTAGAGTGAAACCCTACCTTGAAAAACAAACAAAAAAATTTTTGGATTTTGAGGCACTTTCTTTAAAATTAAAAATGCCCAACCTCTCTTGGTTCATTCAGTAAGTCAGAATAAGGGTCAGAAAAACAAAAGTAATTTCAGAATTGATTTTGCATATTAAGTCATTAGATATCACCTTTACACTTGAAATTTATTTTCCCTGTAGAAAAAAAAATCATAAATTAAAATAGGAATGAGAATATGTAAATTTATAAACCCAAGTTATCTTTTCTGATGAAAGAAACCCTAAGCACAACTTGAGGGGATGAATTAGATTCATGATGCTAGTAGGCTCTAAAACTAACAATTACTACTACTAATAAAAAAGGCACACTTAGGCACTGGCTTTTCTATGGTCATAACTCACAAATACAAACCCAAAGATTAAGAATGAACAGAATCCCAAAACAATTCTACAACGATACCATCTCTAACACACATGGCTAGCTCCAGTTTTGCTAAAAGTATTAGTCTAACTGGCTAACTCATCAACTTCAAAGAGCACCATCTTCTACGTATGAACAACGGGAATGCCTCCTCATGAGCCTCACAGGACTAGAAAGACATGGAAGTTTTGTAAGCTGCAAAGTACTACACAAATGTGAAGGGCAGATGCGAGTTTCAAGCAGGACATGGAACCCAAAATAACACGTGATGGATGCAAGGACATGAGACTATTTCTATTCTTGAATGTTTACCTGTAGCATTGCTTTCTCTTAATTGTCAGAACCTCAGAAAAACACATTTCAGTAGAGGTGAGAATAAAAGATTTCAAAGTTAGGGCAGCTGGCAAACATTCAGAGCTTTCTGGAGTAGAAGAGAGTCAAGACCAAGAAGTGGTGGCCATATGGAAAGGTTGATCCATTTGTTGTTTTAAGATAAACATGGTTAGAGCCTCTTTGAAGAAGAAGGGAAATGAGAGACCTAATGAAGACACAAGACACCCAGAGAGGCCAGGATCTGGAATATAAGTGAATTAACCTTAAAAGGAAAGTGATTTTTCAGTAAATGTGACACTACAACATGGCCCCTGGAATACCTGAATTTTATCAAGTAACTATCTGTTGCAGAGGGTTTACTTCTATGAAGGTTGCTTGCTTCTCTGAATGAATATTTTCGAACTAAGTTCATACAAAGAAAAGGAAATGCAATTGAGGCCACCCTGACAGATGAGAAACGAGAAGTGCGTGCTTGAACAATGAACTGAAGGAATGGGGATAAAAAAGGAAGCTGACTTGAGAGTGCCCTATGAAAACTGTTCTGAAAATTATGGCTCGAGGGCCACACTCATGGTTTTATTAAATTACAATGAGAAGTGTGACCCCTGGTTGGGGACACATTTTTCATGATGATATGTACAAGTTTTTTTTTAATGATAATTTTGTGCATGGGAGGGAACAAGCAGGACATCTATCTAAGATGGGCTACACAAGCCTGAAAACGTCACTAGTTCAAGTAATACTTCAATGTATTCCCAGGAGACAGGGTCAAGACAGGAACAGGAAATGAGACACTACATGTGAATTCCAACAGCAGAAGCTAATTCCATGACCACAGTCATAACGTGGTTCTGTACAATCAAAAGGTTAAGAAAATACCTTTGACTTTTACAACTAAGCATGTCATACATTAGCTTTATCATTCCCATGAGTATGAATTAAAATTATGAAATTTCTAAGGAAATTTTACATTGTGCCCACTGGGAGGGAAAGGTTAAAAATATATAATTGCAAAAAATTAAATTTCTTTGTCAGCTCCCGTCTGCAGCTACTTCCAAGAAGCGCACTTCAGATATGCCCAGCTTGTGAGTGTCAAGCACCAAGCCTTCAAGCCTGTCCTTGTTTTCCCAGGTTGCCCATGCCTTTGCCTATTGCACAGACCAGTGCATTATTTTTTGGTCAGGTTTAGGTTTCTATGCGGGATTCTACTTTTCACATCTAAAAAAATTTGTAGAGGATACACAAATACCTACCAAAACAAAATTTAATCCCAATTTTAAATATGTGATATCATTTTAATATCTCTCACTGAGGAAATGGGTAAATATTACTAAAAGTGGAAAACCAGTCTAATTTCCAATTTTAAACATGTGCACTGGCCTTCTGCAAACCTAAAAATATTTCCACAATAGCACACAAATAAATCTTGCTTTAAAATGATAAATTGCAAATCCAATCTATAGATTACCAAGAACTTTCTCATTTTTATTTTGACCTTTGGTCAGGTAAAACCAGAGTTTAAGGCCCAAAAGGTATACTTGCTAACAAAGTATTGAGTACCAGTAGCCTATAGAATGTTATAGAGAAGTAAGTATCCTTTTAATCTTATACCAATTTATCAATATCCCCCAACTGTGACTTTAAAAAATAGATCTGGGCCATGAAAAATGTGCTTTCATTCTAAAAGTCCCATTTTGAGCTTGGATTTTCTCATCAATAACTGGGAGATCACATTATTGAGACCTTGTCCCAGGAATTCCTGTGTGGAAATAACTACTTTAGGCCAGAGGGTGCTCCCCAAGGAGCCTTCATTCTTCGTTAGCTCTGCCCTTCCTTCTGGAGCTAGCCCACAAAGCACAGCCCCTGTGGCTGTGGGATTCAAGGAAAACATACTTCTCTACTGTCTTCCTTAGATACTTTATCAATGTCACCTCACTGTGAGGAACACTTCCATGAAAAGCACAATCACTTTTATCCTGAAAAGATACCTTAATGAGTTCAAGTACTGCTATCAGGAAATAAAAACATTTAATCTGTGGTAAAAGGAGTATAATCTTTCCTTTTTAGCATATACATATGTAGTAATAACTATTCCAAAAATACCTAAATGTCAAAAAATGTATCCCAATAACTTAAAAATTCCTAATAAAAAAGGTTCTTTTGGGGAAGCCGGGCGTGGTGGCACATGCTTTTAATCCCAGCACTCGGGAGGCAGAGGTAAGAGGATCACTGTGAGTTTGAGGCCTCCCTGAGACTACATAGTGAATTCCAGATCAGCCTGGACTAGAGTAAGACCTTGCCTTGAAAAACCAAAAAAAAAAAAAAAAAAAAAAATTCTTTTTGGTGTGTGTGTGTGAATTGGATGGACTGGTGATTAGGAAATCCCTGTTATCCATACATCAATGGTTTTGGTACAGTTGAGGCCAGACTGCAAGAGATCAAAAGGGAGTGGAGGGAACAGGATGGAAGCCCCAGCTACCCCACAGCAGATAGAGGGGCTTTCTGGCAAGTCGTGGGTAGCAGAAAGCTTTCTTAGGATGAAAGGGCTGCCAATCTTCCCCTCTGAAGCCAAGAGAAGGGCTAGAGAAAGTCAGTATTAAAAAATCTTAATTAAGGGCTAGAGACATGGCTTAGCATGCCAGACGCATGCCTGTGAAGCCTAAAGACCCCGGTTAGATTTTCCAGGTCCCACATAAGACAGATGCACATGGTGGCGCACATGTCTGGAGTTTGTCTGCAGTGGCTAGAGGCCCTGGAGTGCCCATTTCCACTTCCCCCTCTCTCAAATAAATAAATAAATAAAATCTTTAAAAAAAAATCTTAATAGAGCCAGGTGTGGTGGCACATGCCCTCAGTCTCAGCACTTGGGAGGCAGAGGTAGGAGGATCACCATGAGTTCAAGGACACCCTGAGAACACATAGTGAATTCCAGGTCAGCTTTGAGCTAGAGTGAAACCCTACTTTGAAAAAAATAATCATAATCAAGCATTCACTAAGCATGTATAATAATACATTGCATAAACAGTGTAAATTTATAAATGAACCAAATCATTTGCCAGTGAATACATGTTAATAAACACAGAATATTTTTCTTTCAACAGTTATTTGGTTGACTTACAGTTACATTGTAGAAAACAGTATTCTCCCTGCTCAATTACACAACCTTGGCAGTATCCAAGTGAGGTTTTTAATCACTGAGGGAAGACAAGCAAATAAGTAGAAGGAAAAATATTGGTTTAGTCACATGATACACAAGAGAAAAAGCGAGAAAGGGAGAGGTGCTAGGTGCTAGGTGCTAGGAGAGATGAGAGTAGTGAGGCCAACGAAACATAGTAGCAGTATTGGAGTGCATGAGGCTAGAGGTGCCAGGGTCCTGACTCTTCATGCTTTCCTTTCGCTCTACTCTGTGACTGGGTTCTCCCTCTACCTTGGTTTTGTCTTTTCTCTTTTCTTTTTTTTTCTTTTCTTTTTTTTAATGTGTAGCCCAGGCTGGCTTCAAACTCCTGATCCTCCTGCCTCTGTCTCTTCAGAAATTTCCTACGTGTGCCACCACAACCAGCTTTTTTTTCCCTTAAGAAACAAAGAGTGTCCTCTGTTGCTAGGTCTCTCAAACCCTACAATTCATTGCCACCTTCTTTAAATCCCTTTAAAATTAATTTCTTTGGTTGAGTTTAGAGAAACAAAGTGAACACAGTTCATACAGAGTTTGTCTAGCTTAACAACTTTTTGATAGTCACTTTATCACACAATACAAAAATGATTCTAGCAATTTTATCTCCAATTAATGAGATTACAAACTATGAACAGGACTAAATCTTGAGTATTGGTTCTGAGGCAGGTGGGTAAGTGATGGTGGGAGATGGCAAGAATCATTTAACTTTTCTTTCATGCAGTTTACATTCTAAATTCTGAGCACAATAATTTTTTTTCCCAAGGTAGGGTCTCATTCTAGCTCAGGCTGACCTGGAATTCACTATGTAGTCTCAGGGTGGCCTTGAACTCATGGCAATCCTCCTACCTCTGCCTCCCCAGTGCTGGGATTAAAGGTGTGCACCACCATGTCCGGCTTACAATAATCTTTGTGAGATGATTTTTGAGCTCACACCACTTCAGACTATTATCATTACTAATGACTCACATTCAGTAGGAATGGGAGAAGCTTAGAAATATAAAACAATCAAGAGAAATCATAGCCCAGGGTAACCTGACATTTTCCCTTTCTAAACGCATGAGAATATAATCATTCTGGGTAACTATGGCTCCGTTTAGCTAGGTTTTGCGTGCTTCTTTCTTCAAGCTTTCACATGCTGTAGAGTAGAGTGGTGTCAGTGGAAGGGTCTGTTTAGACTGAAGCCACTTTGGTTCATTTCTCCTCTTAGCTTTGCACACGGCATCTTACGTCACTCTTCAGCTGATGCCTTTTTTTTTGTCACAATTTCAAAACCAATGCATCTGTTTTCTGCCATTCAGTAGTATTATCTATGAACAGCAAGGTTTTCACTGAAAATGTGACTTTTATTGCTGAGTGTATGGCCGCTTCCATCAGTAGCCTATGTACCTAAGCTTCAGTCATGACTGAGTCTCTAGGACACAGTGGCCGAATCCATGCTACTCTCTAATTATGAAGAGAATGGGTAAGGGTAGCAGATCAGAAGAGACTGAGAATGTGAAGAAACACAAAGAGGAGCCCGATAGCATTGTATACTCTCAAGAGAAACAAACTTTAAGTTTCCAGTAACAATGCTTGCTGTCTGGGAGATGCTCAGGCATCACACAATAAAGAACAGTCAACAGAGGCAAGAGGCCGAGCACGCTGCTGCCGCCTCCTCTCTCTAATCCCTCTGAGCTCTGGTAAAAAGGCCAGCTGTTGCCATCTCGCTCACAAATTAATTGGGGGGTGGGGGAAAGTTGAGGATATTGCAAAAATCTAAATTACCAGCCTCTTCAGTTATATATGGCTTTTAACATTAAGAATATCAAACCACACTGTTACAATAAGCTTATACCATGGTAACCACAGTAAGGAGCTTATTACTGCTTTCATATTTGATTGGTACATATGAAGGAATGCTTAGAAACTTTCTAGAAAACTGATACTCTCAGTCTTGTTCAGTAAGAGCCTAAACTTAGAATAATAGCAGTTAAAGATCAGTTAAAGATTTTGTCTCTCATAGGTGGACTTTAGGATTCAACTTTATGATCAGACTTTAGGACTCAGGTATGAACAAAACTTCACTGAAAAATTCTAAATTTCAGGGCTGGGGATGTGGCTCAGATGGTAGCATGCACCAAGCCTTGGGTTCGAGCCCTGCATAGAGTGGGTGTGCCAGCATGTGCCTGCAATCCCAGCACTGGGGAGGTGGAGGTAGGAGGAGCAGGAGTTCAAGCGTTCTCGGCTACAGAGTGAACTGGAGAGTCCCTTGAACCAGATGTCTTTCAAGGTTTTCATGCAGTGTAAAGTTGAGCTTCTCAAGCTCTCAGAGTGTTGTGAGCACTCGGGATAGTCATGAAGATGACAGTCTCCATCACCAACATGTGCTGCCTCGCTGACCCGCTACGGTGGACATTTCCTAATGGAACTACATTTTCCAGAGGCTTGCGTCTCCTTCCCCGGTTAGCTTAGCACAGTGACTAAAAACACACTTGGGATCAAAGCTGGGCTTTACCACATACTACCTGGCTGTTTCTGAGCCTCCATCTTTTCATCTGCAAAATCAGAAAAATAACTGTACCTATTTCAAAAGGCTGAGGAAGAGACTCAAATAAGAATTTATTTAAAGCATTTTTTCTGTCTCTTGACAACTATTCAAATATTAACGCACATTTATAAATAATTTTAATTTTTGACACACAAATAGAGAGGAATTCATTGTAACATAGGAAGGAAAAGAATCCTTTCTTTTCTTAAAAAAGCTATTTAAATGATTGCTAGTGCCTTTTAAAAGTCCTGGTTAGCAGTGAGGCTGAACATACAGGGAAGGAAGAATTTAACCTGAGCTTTAGTGAGTAAGAGTTCAAAGAATTTCATGTGATGAAACGTGGCTACGGTTACCAACGTCCAGATACTCAATTTCCAAGGTGGGAAAACAAAGAAAAGACAAAACAAAAACCCAAGAAATGATAGGAGTCTCTTTCAAGGTCACACTGGACTACAGGCCAGCTCTGCTGCAGATGCTGCTCGGAGTGGGTTTGTCTGGTGCTGTGGTGATTGAAGTTACATTTGTGTAGCAGGAATGTCCCAGCACTGACTCTGGGTTCTTATCAATGAGTTCTGCAAGGTGACACAAGGTTTGAATCACTGTTAACAGCATCCACTTTGACCACATGACTAAAATGGTGACTGCCCAGGTGTCTCCACTCTAAGGTTTCCGTTTGCTCTTTTAGTTAATAGGCATTTTGTGCGAAGATGTTCTACATGGGTAGATAAGTACTGTATTCCTCATCACTGATTTTATTCATTTTTATATAAAGACCAATTCATGGATTCTTATTTCACTTAATAAATTGCGATTTGTCAGTGTCATTACGATGTGCAAAGTGTCCCAGGTTTGGCCAGAGCCTTAAGAGGCCTCTTGACATGCCAGATGATCGTTACCATTCATTCTTTAAACACTTCTTTACTTCTCACCCAAAGGTGCTCCAGGTTCATCCCTGCTCCAGTTATGGAGTCCACTGTGTCTTCCAAGAGTCCTGGCTTCTTGAATGACTCTTCTTGCAGTGCACAACTATTCAGTAAATATCCTACTGTAATGAATGATCATGAGGGGAAAAATGTCTATCAAAATTTTAACATCTCTATACAACACTACTATTTTGAGTTCTAGTTAAATTTCTGGTTGCCTCATTGGAAACTTTGTTGCCTCTATCTGATGGTGACTGGTACACTTTGGAAGCTGTCTGCCTGCAAGCCTCCATGACCATTTTTCCAAGCATTAGACCAAAGGAAAAGGTCCTTTTGAGACCTTTCTCATCTGTAGGACCAAGTCACGGCTCATCTCAGTTAGTGTGACTGATGAGGTTGAGTCACTGGAACCCTTGCTTCTAAGAACATCATTTGGTACATTAAAACCACAACTGTATTTGCACGGAAGTCAGAAGTCATTTCAAGAGAGGCATATAACTGCTTTGTTAGGAAAATCATCACAGGACTGGCTTGACAGTGAACATGTTCGAATTAGTAATATACTTTCTTTAATCATTTTGGAAGTGGAGAGTTAATAGGATTATACAAGCTTTATTAGAAGACTGAAAAAACATGTGTTGTTTTTTTTTAGCTACTTAAAAATGTTCTGAGGGATAAAAAGAATTGTATACATTGTGACAATGACTATAACAATACTAATGAAGCATGAAATTATGGACCAGGGACTTCCAAATGCTTGTCAAATGGACTTCCCAAGAATCCACATGATGGCAGTGGTTTCACAAGGAAGGTACAGCCTCGAGGACTCCCTGAGAACATACTGCAGGCAAAAGGCAGCACAGCGCTGTCAGCAAATTACACTACACTGCCAAAGCGATATGGAAAAGCTGAAGTTACAATGATACATATTCACAAAGAGAATGCAGACAGAATGACAAGGGAAAACAACAGCACTCCTTTTGACAATCAGGACACAAAGTAGGAGGAGAGGAGGTAGCTGACAAGAGGAGAAACGTTGCCTGGCACAGGTATAAAAACACAAAACTCTGCTAGAAACTCAACTTAGAAACTTCAAATTTGAGGTGCTTCTTTCTACTCATCTTTTGCTTTCTCTTAGCTGTCAGAAAACACACAAATCCAAGCCGGGCGTGGTGGCTCACACCTTTAATCCCAGCACTCGGGAGGCAGAGGTAGGAGGATTGCTGTGAGTTCAAGGCCACCCTGAGACTACATAGTGAATTCCAGGTCAGCCTGGGCTACAGCGAGACCTACCTTGAAAACCCAAAACCAAAACCAAAACAAAACAAAAATAACCCCACAAATCCAAGAACACAGTGAAAGAAAACAGTTGAATAAAGTGCAAGAAGGAAACCTGTACAGGTAGGGTAGACTCCACCACTGGTTTTACTTAATAATATTAATGCTTCATTGACTCCCTCGGGATCTCAAAGATCTAAGCCGACCTTAGCATAAAGTCCAGTCTAAGATCTAGGGACCTACGAGCCTTGAAGAGCTAAATATCATGGCAAAAGAACAACACAGTGACTAGCAGTGACAAGCAAGGCTGTGGGTGGAAAGACCAGGAAAGCCAGGGAGTGGTCTGCTGTAGGTGCTAAAGACTGACCAGAGCTAGGATGTTGGCAGCCTGGAGCTGTAATCTGGATCTGTGTAGGGCATTAGAATACAAGCAGGATACAGATGGTGCTTCTACAGAACAGAAGCCTGGCGTGGTTGCAGGTGGAGAGGAAGGGAGAGGGGCAGAAGAATGAGATTGGTGGATGCCTGGTACACAGGTCAGAGTGTGAGCACAGTGACAATATTTCCATGAAGGAGATCAGCCTACAACAGGATGTCAGAGCGGGCAAGGTGAAGAGAGATCAGGCATAGGGTGAGGCACTGGACTCGGGGGAGGGTGCTGGTGTGGGATGATGAAGAGCCCAACTTGGGAACTGGGAAGATGGATCAGTGGACGAACTGTTTGTTGCACAAGCATGAGGACCAGAGTTTGGACTGCTAGACTCCACATAAATGCTGGGTGGGCACGGTGGCCTGCTTGCCGTCCTAGCACCAGGAAGTGAAGACAGGGGATCCCTGTGGCAAGCGGACAGCTAGACTCGCCAAATCAGTGAGCTCTGAGTTCATGTGAGAGACCCTGCCTCAGGAAATAAAGGGAAGAGTGATAGAGAAGAACACCTCTGCATCCACCTGCACATGCCTGCACAGACATGCACACGCATGCATCCACCACCCCCCAACCACATGTACACAAGCCAAAATAAAAACAAAAGTCCAAGCTGGGGGAACATAACATGTTTTTTTGCAATAAAGGAGACCGTAAGTTGGTTACATATTAAGAAGAATGATAGAATAAATGTGTCAAGGATGCCAAAAGCCAGGTTTTGTCAGTGTCAGAAAAAGGGGAAACTTGGGCATACTGGATCACATCCAGAAGAGTCAGAACAACTTATGGTTTTCAATATATGCATATACGGTTAGGAACATGGATTTGTGTGTGCTCCTCTACACATAAACACACAAACCCACCTAACCGTTCCCACTGAGAAGGCCTGGGAACTGTGGTATTTCACTAACAATGAGCAGATGTAGTTTTCAGACCTAGATTTTTAAATTTCATTCCTTAAAGAAAAGAAAGTTGGTTAGAGAATAAGCCTGGAGCATTTTGTTGTATGGAGAAATAATACTGGGCAATGAAGAAAAGATGACTAAAGTCTAAAAACTAAATCTAGTAACATATTAGTTGTTAATACTCTGATTTTAGTAGTCGCTAGGAGGAAAATCCTTACTCCTAGAAATACACATTAAGGTATTTGGAACTGATGGGACTTTAGGCCACCATTATATTCTAACATTTCAGAAAAAGGAAACGTTCTTTGAGGACAACTGTTAAGTTTTCTGTGCACAGAAGAACAGACAATGGGACTAGGAGGGAATAGGCAGAGCGACTTACTGAGGTCTTCCGCCAGCTGAACTCGCTTGCCAGTCAGCAGTTTGACTTTCTTCTCACCATCTTCAGCAAAATCTTCCAAGACCTCTTTAACATTTTTCTCTAAACGCCTAACTGTTCAAAATAAATACAAAATCTGAAAAGTACTATTTTTATGAAGTCATAGAATGATAAAATTAATATATATGGAGAATAATTTATTTTTATGATCATGTTAATTCTGTGTTTCAAACCCTATTTCTATATTCCTGAGAGAATTTCTCTCTAGAACTTTCAGCATGAGTCTGATGCACAGTCTCAGAGTGAGACTAATGCTTAGAAGCCATCCCTTTCAGAATTTTTGTGAAATCAAAGTGGACAAGTGGTATCTTTTAACTGATCTTTTTCAATTACAATTTCTTTAAAAAAAAAACATTTGAAAGGCAAATACTTCAAAGTTTCTCTAATAAGCCTATATTAAGGAAGTATCTTGACATCCTTTAATCAAAAATGTCAAAATCAGGGGCTGGAGAGCTGGCTTAGTTGTTAAGGCACTTGCCTGCAAAGCCAAAGGACCCAGGTTTGATTCCCCAGGACCCACATAAGACAGGCACACAAAGGGGCACATGTGTCTGGAGTTCGCTTGCAGCAGCTGAAGGCCCTGGTATGCCCATTCTCTCTCTACCCTTCTTCCCCCCCCCAAATCAATAAATAAAAATAGAAAAAATAATTTTTTTAAAAAGTTAGAATCAGAATGTGGGCCAATGTGGCTTACCTTCAGTGTTTGTAAGCTGCTGTCTGAGAGTGTTGGCGGTGATAGCCAGCATGCGCTGTATTCGCCAAAACAAGACCACATCATTGCATTCCAGCTGGAATAGTCAGTAATTAAGATTACAAGATGAGAATTTACACATGAAAACCATGATCAAACACATAGAACTTATTTCTTAAGCATTAATAAAAATACTGAGGTTTATGTAATGCATATGTTCCTACTATGTAAGCTATAGAATCCTTTCTGCATGAATTCATGACTGGATCTTTTGGGGTCCATCTACCCCACACTTATATAGCCTACTTTAATTCTAATGGCAAAGCAAATGAACTTGGAAATTAGGAAATTTAATTATGTTAAATACAGTATATACTTTGTATTTGGATTTAGTTAACAACCCTGTTTATCTGAATATGCCCTTCAGTTGATCTGTTTTCTTGAGTGTACATTTAAGCTATTTTTAGAACTGAGCTATAGATGAAAGAAACTCTTTGCAACAATTAAAGTTATGTAAGAAATGGACACTTTTCCTAGGCACATTTAAATAAAAATTTCTTTTACCTTTCTGAAAAAAATCGAAAAAATAGAAAATCATTTGGAGATTTCAATTTCATAACAATGATTAACAAACTTTTTCAAAGAATATTTAAAGGCAGTTTTTGCTTGCAAAAAAGTGCTCAAAGTGTGTCAGTTTGCTGCCACCTAGGGGTTAGTTTGTAAAGTGTGACAAATTATGTCCATTATGAGAACTTTAAGTTTCAAGAATCGTTTTGTTAAGTGAGATTTTAGTGATATGAAAATGAATTAATATATGAAAAATGTACAATAAAAGCTGTCCTGTTATGCTATATATACTAACACACCTTCCCTATGTATATAAAACATAAAAATGTTTAAAGTTAGTTCTAAATTTGGGAAATATTATGACTTTCTTTTTATATGATTTTACACTCGTGTTGCCGCTGATGATGACATACATGGAAAATGCAGTTACTTCTAAGGTGATAAGTATCTCTGAAATGATAAGAGGTTGTTTTTCATAAATTACATTACTTTTCCCTCAGATGATCTAAGGGCTTAAAATTAACACTACTTTTAAACATTTAAAAATAATTATTGTTACAAAATATGTCCATTTTGTTTTATGAAACCTTACCTCAGAATCTACAAAGTGCCTTTGGTAATAATAAAAACCTCTTCGACAAAGGTTACAATGGTTTAGAGCTGTTTTTAAGAAATGTCTTCTATACACTTGATGCCAGGTATCTTTAATCTAAAATGGGACACGAAAACAAAAGCCAAAGAGTTATTGTACACTCTTTATATTGATAACCCTAAGTTTCTGTGGTTGTTTGAATTGGATGTCCCCATGGACTCATGTGTTCTGAATGCTTGGTCCTTCATTGCTGATAATTTGTGTGTGGGGGGGGGGGTAGGGAATAGAGCCTTGCTGTAGGAGGTATGTTGTTGGGGATGGGCTTAGGGATATAGCCAGTTCTTCTTTGTTAAGAGCCTGGCTCACTATCCTGTAGCTGTTTTCCACCTGCTGTGGCACAGATATGTCCAGCCTCTGCTCATGCCAGGCTTTTCCTGCCAACATGAAGCTTCCTCTCAAGACTGTAAGCCAAAATTAAAAACTTTCTTCCTATCAGCTGCTTTTGATTGGGTGCTTTGTCCTGGCAATGAGAAGTTAACTATAACAAAATTTTCTTTAAAAAAGTTATTTAAAAGCAGGAGCAATGTTCTTATTCTACAACCCTTTTTCAAGACAGTATATAAACTTAGTTGTTTATATACTTCAAAATCTGTACATATTTTGCATGTCTGTATGTATGAGGTGTGAGTGCACGTGTGTATGTGTGTGAGGGCTGGTGCACGTGGAGGTCAGAAATAAATCCTTTTCTTCTTTTCCTGCTTTTGGCTGGGTGTTTGTTCCAGCAATGAGAAGCTGACTACAACACTGGTAATATAGTAGAATAAGAGTTCACATCTCCTGACATGAATATTCTTGTCATAGTCCTAGGGTACTTTTCCTAGTTAGCTTTATAAAATGTACTAAATACAATTTCACCTGAAAAATGATGTTGTCCACAGAAAGTAACCAACATGTACATTCAATCCCTACCCAGCTTAAAAGAGAACTACATAATTGTTTCCCTTCCACTATCAAAAGAAAATCCCTTCTAGTATATTAGCCTAAGTGTTATAACATGTAAAAGTCTCAAACTGCATTTAGGTGAGTATCCCTTAACCAAATGCATGGGACCAAAATGCTTTGCATTTAGAATTTCTGGGCAGATGAATTTTTAAAAAATATTTACTTGTACATCAGGAGACATCTCAGGGATGGGAAACAAGTCTGAACACAAACTTCATGTTTTATATATACCTTATATAAATCACCTGAAGGTAATTTTATACAATATTTTTAGTGTGCCTGCATTTTTACTGCAACCACTCACAGAAGATCAGGTGAAAAATTTTCCTCCTGTGACAAAGTTGTGGCAAAATTTCCTGATTTCAGAGTATTGCAGTTTTCACATTTCAAATGAGGGATGTTTAACTTGTATAACGTTTTGTTAATGAGAGCTAGGACTAATGTGGACAAATTAAATTTACATCCAGCGAGAAGTCTTGTGTTCAATTTATAAACAATGTGAGGCATACAACAGCTTAAGCACTTTGACTCTTATGCTTTTTTTTTTTTTAATTGGTTTGGACTCAGGTGGAATTTACAATTAGTATACTCATTTCTTACATATGGAAACATGGTCAGCAGATAATCCTAAGAGGTTGCTCAGAAACTTATCTGATTGCTTTCACTACTAGGTTTTTCTAATTGGGTTTTACCTAAGCTAACATTAAAATGAGCATCTCAAGCCCCAATACTCCACTTTCTAAGTAGCAGAAATCACAGATCTACAAAGTGTTTTTGAAAATCTGCTACAAAAAACTAACAATGAAGGCGATCATGAAGGTGAGTGGGAATGTGGCCAGAAGGGTAGGTTATCTATTCTCAGATTTGTCTGGAATGAACAAAATGAAATAGAACCCACAGGTCTTATCTAATTCAATAAAATTTTAAAATCTACTTTTCTTCTAAATCTACCTATATCTGAGTTACATTTGACTATAATACATGTAAGTATCTGTGCATATAGCTGAGCCCCATTTAAACCACAGTTCGACTTTGCAATCAGAAACAGGTGTGACAAGGAGCAGAGAGAGGTGTGGTGATCATCCCATTTGCAAGAACTGCTGACATGGAGCTGGGGAGATGGCTCAGTGGGTAAAGTGTTTGCTGTGTGAGCAAGAGGATCTGAGTTCAGATCCCCAACACCCACAGCAAAGCTGGTAGTGATGGCATGTGCCTGAGGTGGAGACAACAGGGTCGTCCCTAGGGCTTACTCACTAGCTAGCCTACCTTAAGTGGTGAGCTCTAATTTCAGGGAGTGCGCTGTCTCAAAAACAACAAAAAAATGAGGAAGACACCCTCTGTTGAATCTGGCCTCCACATACTTGTACATTTGTACAAGGTGCATTTCTACACATGTGTGCCCCCACCACAAACACACATGCACACCATACACATCTGAAAAAAAAACTTCTGAACTAGCCTAAATAAATTCAATTTTCTACATCTTAATTTTTCTATTTACAAGAAAATTAAAGGTAACACTGCGAATAAAGTTTCTACTCTTCATAAAACTAAAATGACTAAGTTTTTAGCCAGGAAATGTGGACATGATCAAAGTAAAACTATGCAATTAGATATCCACATAGGGCATCAGAGAAATAACGTACTGCAGAAAGCACTGGTTCAAGAAGCAGAGATAAGGTCTAACGTAGCAAACCTAGCCTATCATTAGCTCCTGGTCCTCCTACCTCTACCTCCCAAGTGTTGGGTGTGTACCAAACCCCACTGTCTTACAGCTTGCTTTCTTTCTATGATATTTCTTACCAAGCTTGGGTCTACTTCAACTCCTCGAGATTCTAGGTTCTTCCGGACTGTCGTTATCTCATCGCTTGCAAGGTAAGCGGGGTGCTCCTCGTTACATTTCAGCATCTTCTCCAGTTCATTCTTGGTCTCATTGTGTACACACTAGGACAAGTTCAAATGAGACTGTTTGACAGTTCCAAACCTGGCACTTGTAAAAATAGAGCCTCAATATGAATAAATACCTTCCTATTACAGAATAGATGGAAACTTGCTCATGGTAAGAAAGGACAGTATCCCACTTGTGAATATGGGAAAGTGGTTTACGAATGCAGGGCAACTGGCCTTATGAAGGGGAAAATATCCTAGGAATGAGTTCTATTATCTTTTACTTGTGCTACAATATTTTATTGTTGAAGTTATAGCACCAAGTACCTGATGATGTACTTTTTCCCCTTGACTCTGCTGTATAATTTGGGTCTAGAAAAAAAATATCTACATGAGAATATATGGGGAAAATCAATGTTCTATAAATGCCTATAATTGATCCTGGTGATGTTTTTCTTTTTAGTCAATTAAATATAAAATGCATAGTTTGATTTTTTTCAAAAGAAGTCTTTCCATTGAAAATAATACCTCAGACTATTCTTCCAAAGTTCCCACTACTCAAGCTCACTTTCAGCCTTCTCCCTGTATCTCCTCAGTAAAGGAAGAAAAAAATATGCACTCTAATTATAAGTTTTCAAATAAGATTTACACTGTGTCAAATCAAATTATTTTGTCACTTTTCAATCCTCCACTCAAAAGTAGATGATAAAGAGACTAGCTTCACATTCAACCAATAAGAAGTAACTCCAACAAGTTACTACAACAGAACTTTGTCCCAAACTAAACCACAGTGATGGAATCTGTGTAATTCAACAAGAATACTTAATGCCACTAATTAGCTTATGAATGAAACTACAAATTCATACTTTGAAAAACAGGACCCTTTAGGAGACATTTCATTTAGAGAAATCCCACTGTCTGCTTACACATGTCTACTCTCCTCAGTCTGTCATAGGAAGAAACCTCTCTGATAGTGGTATTGCTCCAATTGCCCTGGCCAATGTTTTTACGTCCACTTTTCCACCATGACCAACCTACTCTTAAAACACAGCCTTTCCCTTCTACCCCGTTCCCTTCTATTCATCTGTTCTAAGAGGGCTTTCCTGGAAATTTAAAAAAAAAAAAAAAAACATAAATGCACAAAATAATTTTCAGAGTATGGATTTCTCATCTTTATCACAGGAAAATCTAAAGTTTCTCCTCCTGCTAAATCTCTTCACTCAAAAGACAGAAGGAACTGTTATAGTTATGTAAACTTGCAGTTCAAGACCTAGGCATATTCTCAACTTCTTCTAGATCTGTATCTCACTTTAACCTCTAGATACGAGGTTCACAAGATCAGATTCCAACTGAGAGGGGTAGGGACAGAAAGATTAGAGAAGAGCTTGACTCAGTGAGTATGAGATGAGACAATCTTTTGAAGAAAAAAACAAAACAGATATAGAAGGTTCGGTTGGTCCTCTCCCCATACCCAAATTGTGGCCTCTACAGTCAGCCTGGGTCTCACATATGTTGCCCTAAAACCCTGGAAGGAAAAAGCTCTTCTCTGAAAGGCTTCCTGAGTCCTACTGCAGGGCTCTTGGTCCTTTGCATCAAGCTTAAATGAATCTGTTGCTTTTCTAAATGGACCTTATGCATTTAATTTCCAAGGGACAAACAACTTACAAGCAGGAATAGAACAATTCTTTCTGAGTATCTTTGGCAAGCTCTGCCATCAGGATGGTTCTAGAAGTTTTAGATTCAATTTCACTAAACTATGAAATGCAGTTATGTTTTTTCTCTCTCGAGTTTATCTGCTTACACCAGCTATTTCTAATCAATGTCTCTTCCTGTCTCCAAGTCAGACAGGAAGCCCCTAGAAGTTCTTCTTGACAGGCATCCTTCTCTCAGCCCACCTGTATGGCAGAGATAACTCATGGCCCTCAGCACATATATGACCCAAGTGTTAACTTATGAACCAGTCAATTTAGAGAGCTTAGGAAATAAGGGATTAGACAAAATAGGGTGCTAATTATGTATTTTAAATAACTCTATGAAAAATGAAAACAAAAACAAAGAAACAAGGAGATGTTCTTTGGTACTTTCGTATTCTCTTTGCAAATTTCCTTATTTTAGTGTCTTCTTACTACCTCAGTGGAACCAAAGGAAACAGTAGCAAGTGGACTGAATGCCATCTCTCTCTTATCCATTACTTCACTCATTTATATACTCATATTCTGTATATTTTTAGGTACTTTCATTTAAGAAATGAATATAAGAATAAGATGTGTAAGACTAAATGCTAAACAGGAAAAGGAGTTATAAGAGTACAAAAAGGGGTAGACGTGGAAATAGAGCTTCAATTATGTATATTTTCCTATGATTTACACCAATTATTATTGTTATTGTTTTTGAGTCAGCATCTCATTCTAGCCCAGGATGGCCTTGAACTCAGTGATTCTTCTACTTTGGTCTCCCAAGTGCTGAGACTATAGGTGTGAGCGCCATGCCTGGCTTTATTTATTTATATATATATATTTTTGGCTTGTGTGTGTGATCGTGTATGTGCCTACATAGTGTTCCTTGTGCTGGCCTGTAGTGGACTGTGTTGGGTGTCCTGCTTCATTGTTCTTATTCAAGCTGGGGTCTCTTACTGATCCCAGAGCTTGCTGAGTTTTTGCAAGTGCTGGCGATTCTCAGGTCTGTTTCCTTATGGAAATGGGATTACAGACATGCCTGGCCTTGCCTAGGTGTTTATGTGAATCATGGAGATCGAACTTGAATTTTCCTTCAGTTCTCCTCATGCCCTCATGCTTGCACTAAAAGTGCTCTTAACTGCTGAGCCATCTCTCCATCCCTGGCTTCAGTTTTTAGAATTGTTTATAATTAGTTTTACCATTGTTTTTCTTCTGTAGTACTCATTTAATGATTATTGAAGGAATGAATTCTATTAAGCTTCCTATCTGAATTTTTATATATTTATATTTATTTTGCAAACATATTAACAAAAATCACAAAAGGGTAACAATTATATGTTAACCCTTGAATTCAAACGAACATAACAAAGGTTGATGCGGTGACTCATGTCTGTCGTATGAGCATGTGGGAGGTAAAAACAGGACAACTGCTGAGTTTGAGGCCAGCCTGATCTATACAGCAAGATCCTGTCTCAAAACACCAGAACCAAACAAAATAAAATCAAACCAAGGCAACCAAACCATGAGCAAAATATACTAAGATGAGAGATTTGTTTGTTTTTACCTGTTCTTGGGTCCGATTCTTCCAATACAACCACCTCTTTTTCCAGTCTGGACCTATCATGTTTTCAATAGCATTTTCAGCTAGAAAAATTTAAAAAAAAATTCAAAAAACAATTAATGCATATCAAGAATTTTATCACTACCAGAATGTAAAATGGTCTTACTTACCTCTAAGTGCTATATCAATATGAAATCCAGTTGAAATAGAGAAAATATATGACTGACATGGCCTGTGTAAGAGCTAAGCATCATGTATCCAGGTGATTTAATCTTTTTAACAGCTATAAATCAAATTCTACAAATAAATATTCAGCTATAAACTTTTACAAATGTTTCCTAAAGCTGATGGTGGCTCTACCACTGAACATGCTCAGAACTCAAGAGCTCGTGATCAATCCCACTTACTATCCTTGAGCCGGGCCTGCAGAGCCTCTTCCATGAAGTAAATAGCTGCGTCCCACTGCTGTTTATCAGATATGGACCGGTCTTCCAAAGCATTGTGCTGAATAACCCTCTGCAATGATTAAGAAAGCAAAAGATAATTTAATTTAGAGCCCCTCATCAGTAATTTCAAACTGGCAGAGCAGTATAGTAAATATCAAAAATAATAGATTCATTTACATAGCACAGAAATATGCTCCCTCCCACAAAATGAATGAGCTCTTTTAATTTGCCTTCTTATTTATCAGCTTTCTACCTGAAAATCAATGTAGAGAGCATCTCCTGGATCAAATTAAGTAAGGTAAGTGAGGGATTGGGATAAAGGCAGGAATACCACACATTACTATACCAACTGCAATATCTAGAAGGTAATATTTAAGGGTTAGTAATTTAAATCATCTTCCCTCTCCTTTGCCTCTCCTTTGCTGCATAAACTACACGGTAGCATTGTCTAAGACAGAGAAATTATCAACTATTATCTCACTGTTAACAGCAGTAAAAGTACTAACAGAGCAAATGCTTGAAAAGTCAAGCCAATCATAAATATTAGCTATTGTTTTTGCCATTGAAAACTGGTCTCCAAATTTTATAACTTTTCAGTGAATGAATAAAATTGGTATTGTTTTTAGGAATCAATCTTTAAGGAATTAAACAATAACATGGTTTTCAAACATAACAAATATTTCTTCAAGGTAAATTATAAAGAGCTCACAGTGAGAAGTGTATATGCAAGTGTATGCACTCATATGTACATGTATGCCCATGTGTGTCAAGGCCAGATGACAACTTCAGGTGCTATGCATTAGGAACACTGCCTACCTTCTCTAGACAGGGTCTCTCACTGGCCTGGATCTCATCACGTAGGCCAGACTGGCTAACCAGAGAGCCCCAGGGATGCCCCTGTGTCTGCCTCCCCAGCAATGGCATCACAAGCACACACAGCCACTGCCCTCCTTTGTTTAATGTGGATTCCTGGGATAAAATTCAGGTCTTCATGCTTGCAAGGCAAGCATGGTACTGACTATCTTTTTAGCCCTCAATTGTAGAGATTCATGGAAGTCTGTTTACTGTAAAATTTGACTTTTTTCTGATGACAGTCAAAAACAAGATAGGCCAACAATGATTTTAAAAGAGCCAGAGAAATGTTAAAATTCGGATTACAAATCACAAATCTATTACTTTCTTATTTAAAATTGAGTAATTTAACATCATATAAAAATTCTGATAGACCATTTACAAAATCTTATGAAAAATGATGGTAAAATGCAGTTCTATGTTTTTATTCTTTTTTTCACATACACACGTCATTTTAATAACATGAGAAATACATACATAGATTGTTATTACTAAGGAACCAAAAAAGAGAAATAGACATCCCTTTTGGTCCCTCATATACCACTGACCACCCCCCAAGGACAAATTTTTGAGAAATTGCCATACTTATTTCTATAATGGCTGTACTAGTTTGCACTCCCACCAGCAGTGAAAGTAACGGTTCCTATTTTCCCACACTCTTGCCAGCATCTGTTGTCATTTGTTTTCTTGATGAGAGTCTTCTAGCTGAGGTGAGATGGGATCTCAGAGTGGTTGTACTTTGTGTTTCTCTGATGGTTAGGATGCTGAGCACTTTTAAAATACTGGCCATTCATGTTTCTTCTTTTGTGAATTGTTTACTATGTTACTCTATTTGTTGATTGGCAGATTTTTTTTTTGTGCTTAATTTTGCATTCTTTATAAATTTTGGATATTCGCACCATCTTAAGAACAACTGGTAAAGATGTTCTCCTATTCTTGTAAGCTGTCTGTTACCTTTTCTGATGGTTTCTTTTGCTGTGTAAAAACTTTAAATTCATACAATTCTATTTTTTAATTCTTGGAGCTGTTTCCAGTGCTTATTAGAATCCTGTTCAAAAGGTTCTTGCCTATGCCTCTATGAATGGATAACAAAAATGTGGTACACATACATGATGGTAAAGCAGCAAAACAAAATTATGAAATATGCAGAATAATTGATGGATCTGGAAAAATTATATAGTGAGGTGAACCAAACTCAAAGGCCAAAGCCACACATTCTCCCTCATATGCAGATCCTAGCTTGTAATATTTATATTTATGTATATAAAGGGGGAGCACAAACATGAGTAAAACCTAAAAAGCTGGGATGATGATCAACAGCAGGTGGTAAGAGAGGACAAGAAAGGGCAGGTGGACGAAGGGCAAAAGGACACACAATGTATAAATGGGCGGAGGAAACAAGGGAAAGACGAGAATCAAATAAACAAAGCATCTGAAATGTCATAATGACATGTAAAACTCTATGCCAACTAAACCATAGAAGTGAAAGTGATGTTAACTCCCTCCTTAACCAAGTGGCATACCAAGCTATCTTCTGCGAAGTCATTCCACTTGTGGCGCTTAATGCTCTCTTCCTTAACAGCCTCTTTGAGCTTATCAAATATGTCATCATGTTCCTTTCCTTTGGGTTCTGTCATGAAGCGGGAAAATTCTTCTTGTAGAGTCTCCCAAGCAACCTAGAATTAAAAGAAAAAAAGCTGTAGTTATATTGCATACTTTTATTAAATACACAAGATGAAAATTATACACGAATTCAAGCCAAACAGATGTGATACATCATCTTATCAGAAATACACATGAAAGTATGTTAATACAAAGGCAGTAATATAAGCTAATGTTCTTGAGGTCTCACGTGCTTTGCTAGACAAGCACAGTGTTTTAAAATTGAGAGAACTGCCTGTGAACAGCTTGGAAACAATATACTGATATTCTTAAGACACCACCTGCTGGGCTGAACAGGGCTGCCTCCTTTACATGAGGTCTATATTCCAGGTCTGCCACCAACTTACTTATTTTAACCTGTAAGGCAATTTTACTGGACTATTTTCTTAAGGTTTCTTAGTCATTGAGCCAATCATCTTTATGTTTTTGCCTTTAAGCAAACAACATGCATTAAAACCTTTAAACACTGTTAAGTATTATTTAGCTTTGTGATACTGTTAACTCTAAATCATCTGAATTGTGAAAGGAAGAGTGTAGGGTTATAAATAATTAAGAACTAAGTCTACATATGATTAAGTGGGCTTTTAAATGCTGCATTTTATAGTTAACTCTCTCTCTTTTAACATAAAGAAACAACAAAATAGATAGATGTTTGTCTAAAAAATTAAGTGAGTGGTGGGGTGGGGCATGTATTTTATTTTTTTGAGACAGAATCTCACTATGTTGCCAAGGCTGGCCTTGAACATGAGGTAATCCTCTCGCCTCAGTTTCCTGTGTGCTAGGATTCCAGGCATGTGCCATCATAGCCAGCATGGGATGGGTATTAAACTACAGCTTTCTACCCTTCCTCCTCAAGTCCACATCCTTCCCATCACACCTAAAGCCCAGGGCAGAAAGTGGAAAGACACAGAATCACAGTATTTTTAAAACTGATTTTACTGGTTTAACTTTTGGTTATGAAAACATCTCATCAAGAGTCACACAAAACACACTGGGCCAGAAGTGAGGCAAGCCAGTGAAAAGTGTTAGAGAAACTCTCCAACTGTTTTCATGGTAAGTGGGTCAAGGAGCGAGTAGGGTTTAGCAATATGCCACATCAGCAGAGGCTGCTAGTGTCATTAGAAATAAAGATGGCAGAAACCGAGACCGGTGGTGAAGCCAGCACTGGAGTAGGACAGGAAGGGGAACGTCAACCTGAGTCATGACAAACTGACACTTGGTTACCCAAGGTTGTTATGAAAAACAAAAATACAAATAGAATGGACTATAATTTTGAAAGCAAGCTTACAGAGTCCACAACATGCTGACTCTTAGCTACAGTAATGGACAGGACACATCAACTTATATAAAGACGATAAGAATAGTGCTGCATTTCCTCAATAGTTATTATAAGCCAGGTGTTATCTAAGAATTTTATATATAATGACACATTTAATCCTTTATCACAAGCCTGGGGGGTAAGCAACAAAATCATCCTTAGTTTTCAAATGAACAAACAGAGAAGGTACCAACTAGACCAGTGATCAGTTTTAAGTGGTAGAATCAAGATACCTGCGTAACAGAAATAGTCTTTAAGGTTTTTTTTGTTTGTTTGTTTGTTTCGTTTTTTTAATAAGTCTTAGTCTACTCTGACAGGATTCTAACTCAGAAAATTCTTATGTAAATGTAATTAAGTCTTATAAAAATTAAAAAGGAAATATTTGATTCATTAAATATCTTACAGAATTTCTACCCATAGAAATTCAAAGTATTTCCCAATGCCGGTACAAGTAAATGCTATGTTTGGAAAAAGAACTAATAACTTCCAGGTCAGCACCATCTCAGCTAGTCAATGGGTATACTAATAGTAACTGATAGTAACACTGAGGTTAGTTCCTATCGAGATGGGAACAAAGCATAAATAAGGTATAATGGCCACAAAGACAGTGGCTGTGATAAAATAAAGCCCAACGTTCACAGCTCCTATTCCCTTCAGATAATGCTTCTTACCCATTTTACTAAATTATATCCTAACCTCTACTGCTTTATTAGGAAGCTGCTTGTCAGTCCACTGTTTAAGCTTGATATCCACAGTAGTATTAAAAGTTCCTGAATTCATGGTTTGTGCAGCTGGAAGATAGATGTTTTCAATCACATGAGTTGATACTCTTTCCCACAAAGATTGCTGAAGGATTTCCTCCCTGTAATTGAAAAAGAAAAGTTTCAAGAAACTTAAGTCTAAATATAACATTACAACTTTAAAAACAGTAGCAATATCACTGACTACAATAACGATGTAAACATATTTAAAGTTTTAAATTCTGACATGTATATATTTGTGAATTGTAGTGACAGTGACAGTAAATACATGTTATCTATCAGTTGTAACCACTCAATTTGCTGCAAATCTTGTCTCCTCAAATTTGAGTGAGAGGATTCAACTTTTTCATTTTTCTTTTATTGTTTTTAAACTACATCCACATGTAGGAATACTTGCCACCAAAAATTGCATGCATGCTTTAGTAGCATTTTAATTATTTAATTTTTAAAAAATTTTTATTTTTTGTTTTTTTGGAGGTAGGGTCTCACTCTAGTCCAGGCTGACCTGGAATTCACTATGTAGTCTCAAGGTGGCCTTGAACTCATGGTGATCCTCCTACCTCTGCCACCTGAGTGCTGGGATTAAAAGCGTGCACTACCATGCCCAGCTTTATTTATAGAGAGAGGGAAAGAGAGAGAGGGAGAGAGAATGGGATGGAACAGGGCCTCTAGCCACTGTAAACAAATTCCATACGCATGCGCCCCCTTGTTATCTGGCTTACATGTGATCTGGAGAATCAAACTTTGGTCCTTAGGCTTCGCAGGCATGTGCCTTAATGACTAGGCCATCTCTCCAGCCCCTTTAGTAGCATTTTAAAATAAAAGTGAACTACTTTGAAGCCAATCAGCTATTATGCTAGAAAAGATGGTCACATTAATAATATGCCAGTACCTCATTTAATGCCCATAGCTGAATGAATGATGTGGCTTGCCAATATGCAGTGAGTACATTTATCACTATAGCATTACATGTCAAATCTAATCCCTCAATACTGCTTTCTTAAAATATGACTAAATACAGTAGAATGGCTACAGATAAATATACTGTCATGTTGGGACACAAAGTACTTCTTCCAGATCACCAAATATAGTCAAAATGCTAAACTTAAATATTTCACAAATCTAGGGATATGTGCCTTAAATTTTCACATAAAAGCATTATGCAGCAAAAAAAGGAGTACCAATAAAAATTCCCAAGACAATTAAAATACTTTTTTAAAAATTTATTTATTTATTTGCCAGGAGAGAGAGAGAGAGAGAGAGAGAAGAGAGGCAGACACAGAGAGAAATGGCACGCCAGGGCCTCTAGTCACTGCAAACCAACTCCAGATGCATGTGCCCTTTGTGCATCTGGCTTATATGGGTCCTGGAGAATTGAACTGAGATCCTTTGGCTTCACATGTAAATGCCTTAACTGCCAAGCCATTTCTCCAGCCCTAAAATACTTTTTGACGTAATGTAGTTAAATCCACTGTGGCAAGAGTAGTTAGGGTCAGGATTGGTTCTTCTTACTTTTATATTAAGCCCTAGGATTTGGAATAAAAATCATTGATTGAAAGATGATAGAGAAGCATCTGACTGGGCAGTTTGCAGACATAATTCTCTAGTAGCCAGATGTTCTCATTCTCAGCCTTTTCTTTCCAGTGGGCAACGCTGTGGGGCTGAATTCCTGTCCCTTCATAACGTAATCAATTAGGTTTTCCTTTTAGGCTTCTCACTTCACTGGAGGTGTACTGTAACATGAGTTCAGGGATGTTATGCTTGAATAAAACCAACCTTTCTAACCTTTTCATTTGACAACAAATTAATTTGCTTTGTTTCTATCACAAACAGCATTTTATTTTGTGGGGGAGAATGGTGGTGTTGGGGATTGAACCCAGGGCCTTGGCTTGCTAAGGACATGCTCTATCATTAAGCTGTATCCTGAGTCCACTAGTTATGGTTTCTAAATCACTTTTTATGTGTATTACCCTCATACAACCTAGAAAGGCAATTAGTCAATCCACTGTATGTATGTATGTATGTATGTATGTACATACGTACGTATGTATACTTACATACACGTCTATATATCTCTTGCAATTTCAAAAGCTGACTTACACAAAGTTACTAAATGGGCTTAAAATACAAGTAAGAACCATAAGCCGTCAGGTCATAAACATTTGATCATTATTCTCATTGTCATATTTGTCTATTTTGAGTTAAAGTCACACTATATAGTGTAGGCCTACTTGGAACTTGTGATCCTCCTGCTTCTGACTCCTGAGTGCTGGCCTTAGAGGTGGGTACCACCATCCCTCGTGTAGCTTATTTGTTTATAATGTCCCATCCAATACATTTGAGAATGCTCAGATCAATATAACACATAAATTGGGGCTGGAGAGATGGTTTAGTCGTTAAGACACTTGCCAGCAAAGCCAAAAGGACCAAGGTTCAATTCCCCAGTACCCACGTAAAGCCGGATGCATAAGATGTTGCATGCAGTTTGTTTGCAGTGGCCAGAGGCCTTGGCGTGCCCATTCTCTCTCCCTCTGCCTCTTTCTCTGTCTCTTAAATAAATAAATAAAATTATAAAAAAAGAAGTTTTCTAAAGGATATGTTTACTTCCTATTTAAACAAAACCTCTGCTAGAGTTAATTAAAAATGTTTACTTGTACACAATATAGGAAGGCACATGTTATAGAAAGCATCTACTATTCTTAATCTGAAAAGAGAATCTGAAAATAAATACTATTTTTTTATATAAGTCAATTTTCATTATGGTTTTATTCCCTTACCAGGTCAGATAGTTTGCTATTTATCTAAAGTACAATTTTATAAAATTTATGCTGATATGATTTTATATAAGTCATGATTATGTATCGATTAAATAAGAGATAAGGAAAGGCAAAGATGGAGCCAGATGTAAAAGGCTCCCTGATCAAATGAATGAATGAATGAGTAACTCCTAAGTAAGCTACTGTCCAGAAATCAGTTGGCTACACTATAACTGCCTTTATTTTGCAGGATGAACCAAAACACAACAAATCACTGCTTTCTTGTAAATCACAGAGTACCACGTTGAGAAAAGGGGCTAATACTCACCAATGTTTTGGTGTAACCTGGCTTAGACTGATAACTTCATCGAGGATCTCATTTTTAGCTTTTTCAAATAGTTCATTCTAGGTAACAGAAATACAAGTTAATATTTTGCCAAGACAATAAATTTGCCCTGTCATGGTTTTCAGAGATAACCAGAAGGGGGGCAAAGATAGGCTGCTTCCCTGAGGTTAGGTCTGAAAATGCAGGACTAACAGCAATGATCTTCTAGTCTTGATTTTTAGGAGTGTCACTACCTAGACAAGGACAAAGACATCAAGGCAGATATGTCCACTTATCAATTCTGAATGTGGTTTTCATTGAAGATTTGTTCATATAAAATTTCCATATAACACATGCTAAAGTACCAACACCTATTAATTTAGTGAATCAGTAACAGTAAGTTAATGCTGTATTTTACAACTAATGATATTTTAAAGTCAAAAACAACTTTTAGTTGTCAGTAAATTAGAATAAACATGGCCAAAGTAAATACTGAAAAGGTAAAAAGTCAATGTAGAATTTAAAAACAAGTAGATTACACAATATGCTAATTTCATAAGATTAGTACAGAATATCTTTACTCAGAAAACATTTAAACATCTTATGCTTGCTAATTATTTTTAGGTGTTATGTAACAATTTAATATAGAAGAGATAACTACTCCTAAGTAGTTATGATCAAAACCATAGAAACTTAGCTTACTAGATTTCTCACATCAATACCAATTTTGTTAGAATACAGCTAATTAAGATATACACAAAATATGTGAGGCACTCAGATATTACCCGGTCAAGTTCTCGCAGGCGAGGGTAGTTATTCTTCCATTCAGTTTCAAGGTTAAAACGCGTTGCTGAGGAAGAAAAAAGATTGTCAAGTTTGCAGATTCCTTCCTTCCAGGTGTAGTGTCCAAGGCCATCCTGTACATCTTCTGGATTAGCTGGACTTCCAAGCATGTGTCTATGCTAGTCCTCAGAATTTCAGTATCCCAATAGCTGTCTAACTCTTCTCCTTGATTCTGGCTTCTCTGTCTTCATTTCACAAGGACACAACTGCAGTAGTTTAGGTCAGTTGCTAAGAGAATGGACTCTGGGGTCATACCACCAATATTCACACCTAACTGCTATGTGACCTGGTTGTGTAAGTTACTCTGCACCACTGTCTTCCCTTCTATAAACTGATGAGATACTAAGTAAACAAACAAGGAAGACTTCCAAATGGCAAGAGGGAAGGAGAGCATGCTCTCTCACTGGACAGTGGCAGAGACGTGGGATTCAGGGAGCAGTATAATATAGCAGAAGCACAGAGTGCTCTGCTTCCAGTGTTTCCTCACCTTCTCCTAGAAAAGGGATCCACGTTCTCTGTTGTTTACTAACCTTCCTCTCAAGCACTACTGCAAGCTTGCTACTTTGATTTAAGTCTGCAATGCTGCTTCTGAAAGGAAAAATCCTGTTTTTGTACAATGGAAGGCTGTAAGCAACCTTTTAAATCTTCTACTTACTGTGTAATAGTAAATCAGCACTGGGTAACTAAGGCAGGAAAAAAAATCTAATGAATGCTAAAGGCCAGCAACTAACAAAACACCTACATTTGTTGCATTATTATTTTAATAAGCTAAATTACCTTTGAAACTATCAGCCTGTTGTTCAACTGACTCTCGAACCATTTTCCAAAAGCAGTCTGATACAGCAAGGCTTAAATTTCTTGTAGTCACCTGGTGTGCCTTTAGCATACTTGTCCTACAAAAAACAAGATCTAAAATATATTAAAATGGCAAAAGATGGTTGGGAAGATGGCTCAGTGGTTAATGTGCTTGCCTGCAAAGCCTAACAACCTGAGTGAGATTCCTCAGTACCCATGCGTAAAGCCAGATGCACAAAGTGGCACATGCATCTGAAATTTGTAGCTGCTAGAGGCCCTGGTATGCTCATTCTCTCTCTTTGTCTCTCTCTCTCTCTGCTTGCAAATAAGTACATAAAAATATTTTTTAAAAGTTGCAAAAGATAAGTTCCCTCTAATATGAAAATCCACCACTGTCCAGTAACACTGTGTGAGGAAGAAAATGGTCTGCATTGAAGCTGTCCAATAATGTAACCACTAGCCACACGGGATACCAATCCCCTGAGTTTTCATTTTCTAGAGTACTAAGTAGTCTAAAGGTTAATAATCACACATGACTAGTGAGTACCATAGTGGGCAGCACCATTCTACATGCTTGTCAGTTCCTTCCCAATGGATGGAAAATTCTCCAGCTCCATTTGCAGGAACTACCCATATTTACATACTAATCTAGAGGCCAACAGTTTTCTATTTCTAGAAATTCTACATAAAAAGTTCAAGTGTAATTCAGCTGTCCTTTCAGTTCTTGCTTTGTGATTCCACATCTTATTTTCCATCAATATTCCTTTGTTACCTCCCAATACAACTTTCTCTAAAATTGCAAGAGAAGTGTTAACATATTTAAAAAGAAAATATTAATTTGTAAAAAGCACTTTCTATCGTCTTTCAGTGTCCACATTCCCAGGAGCAGTTTGTCACACCTACTATGCCATGTGATAGCTCCTAATGTCCAAGAATAGCTTAAGCAGCCTTCCTTAGCTATAGATCACTATGTGGAAAAATAGCTAACATTAAGTTAAGAACTATAAAATATGAACATTAAAGTGAAAACAGTTCATTTAGACCTATGCTCCCACTACAAAACATTTAAATATTTAACAAGACACGTACTTTAGGAGTTTTGAATTCTGAAAAAATTCTTCTTCATATTCTTTTATAGCTTCAATGCTTTCAGAGCTGTTTCCTAGGGAAAAATGGTGACCAGATTTTCACCAAGAAAATGAATCTTTATTATTTGAAAACAATAAAAACTAAAAATAAATCAGAATAGCTCATCTTTACGTACCTTTTCCTGTTACAACAGCAAAATAACCAAGAGCTTTCATTGGGAAGAGCTTTCCTTCAATTATCTGTTGAATCTATTTAAATGAGAACAAGAAATGTGAAATATAGACTTACATAATTAAAATTTTTGTATTGACTTCTTTATTTGGGGGGGGAGGCAGATAGAGAAAGAATGGAAACACCAGCGCCTCTAGCCTCTGCAAATGAACTCCAGATGCATCTGGCTTATGTAAGTACTGGATAATCGAACCTGGGTCCTTAGGCTTCACAGGCAAGCATCTTAACTGCTAAGCCATCTCCCCAGTCTCAGACTTACATAATTTTAAAGAGCATATTATACAATTTGGAAAACAAAATAATTTTAAATGCTATACATACATGATTATCAAAATATATAAATCTGTACTAATGCATTTAAATGCATTTCAGTTATTTGAGAGAAACTATTTGACTAGTGAAATGTCTTAAGATATATATATATATAAAAATTAAAATCATGTGCATTACAAGTTAGACCTTGATTTGCCTTCCTGCAATGCTATTTACTAGCTATAGAGACTTAAGTAAAGGAGTTAATTTTTTAAAATGTTTGTTAAGATTATAAAATATGAGATGTCTTTTAAAACAGTATTTGGACCCATTAATTCAACTCTGGGGGTAATCAAAACTACACTCTCTACAGAAAATACGTATTTGTATAGATTTAGTACACACAGTCTAAGAATTTCTACGCCTGATGTTCATTCAGTTTAATATGAGGACAGGAATACCTCCTCCAAGAAAAGCTACAACTGAGGTTAATGCTTAATCTTGAACAGAGAAAGGACTAAAATAAGCTTCAGTTGCATTTCAACTGAAGTCCAAAGTGACCATCTAGAGAAGAGAAGAAAGAAAGGAATGGAGAGAAATGCAAGTCTCAGAAATTTCTTTTTACTTCTCTTCTCCTCCTTTTCACATCAGTACCTATGCTGCCACAGCAGACCTTACTCTTAGAAATAGTCAAAGAGGAAGCCAGGGAGGTTGTGAAGAAAAGAGTTAACACAGCAGGCCTGAAACTATCCTACAAAAGGCCTGCTTGCCTTTGCCCGGCATCTGGGAACTTCATGGCAAGTAATCCCTACACACATAAAACTTAAGCTAGATGACAGTGGTTCACTCGGCACATGTGGTCAGTGCTAACAGGTATATTCCTTCAAGGAATCTGGGATTTTGGTACATGAGGGTGCCTACCTGACCAACTTTTGATTAAAACCTTAGGTGCAAGCCTCTAATGAGTAACTTGCCAATGGAGCAATGAAGTGTGCCTTCTGTGACTCTACTGGGAGAAGACGCTCAGTAACCTGAGCTGGCTGCCTCCTAACTTCATTCCAGGCACCTCGGCCTTGTGCTTTTGTTTTCACTGTTTGAATCTTGATTGTGAGTCTGACTAGTTGTGTGAATCCTTCTGGAAAAAAGAAAATCACTGAGCCTAGGGCTGGTCTGTTGGGGAGACCTTTGACAGAGGCATCATCCCACAAAGTTCACATTGGGAAAGACAAAGATGCAGCAGCAATGGGGATGGCTACTTGAAGTTGTTGTTTTATAGAGGATGAAAGAATAATATCAATTCATCCTTATTATTACTCATATGACAGTCATGTTATACAAATGCATCTACTTGAACCACTTTGTGTTACTTATTTAGCTCATGAATTCATCACAGCCTATGAGAGTGTATTATTAATACCATTACCACCAGACACGGAAGCTTTACGCACTGAAAAGTTGAAAAGTTGAATATCTTACCCAATATCATGCAGCAAACAAATGGTAGTACTAGGATTTGAAACTAAATGACAACAGACTACTCTGCTCTTCTTGTCACCACTTTGTATTTGACAGTTAAGTAGACATCATGACTTTAGTCAGAGATGCACCCAATTAAGTCTTACATGCAAGGTGACCTTGAAATAACTCTTTGTTAAAGGAAGAGGAAAAGGGAAAGCTGTTAGGAATAACAGAGTAACTCCAAAAATAATTTTTCTTTCTTTCTCTCTCTCTTTTAAAGTTTTTTTGAGGTAGGGCTTCACTCTGGTCCAGGCTGACCTGGAATTCACTATGTGGGTGAATTCAGGGTGGCCTCAAACACATGGCAGTCCTCCTGCCTCTGCCTCTGAGTGCTAGGATTAAATGCGCGTGACCCACACCGGCCCCAAAATAATTTTTCTAACAGATAATGAGTACTATGTACAAAATATCAGAAATAAAATGATCTTATATTTAATATATACAAATAGACTAATGGGTTGAATTGAGGACTGACTGGCTTCAGGCAGCGACTATGTCTGTCTAAGACAAGATGGAGCATGGAGAAGAGTGCCGGGGCCTGACTGTACCCAGTTCAATGCTTTTCCTACTACAAGCATCTCCAATATGGCTGTGATGAATTAGGGAAAGAAATGTTTATCTGAAGAAAAAAGGCATATGAAGGGTCCAAAATGAATGCGTACAGTCAGCAATTTATGGTTATCAAACTAGGAAGGCAGAGGAAGAAAGAGAGAGAGAGAGAGCAAGAGCAGGAAAGAGGGAAGGAGGGTGTGAGGGGGAGAGAGAGCAGGAGAGAGAAAAAGGGAGGGTTAATGACTATGTCAACATATATAATTATCTAAATTACAACAACATTGGTGACTTAAACATTTTAGTAATAAATGAACAGTAATATATCCTAAAATTATGCTTAACTTACTACAACCTTCTAAAAACTTTCACTACTTTCTGATGAAGTACTTCAGAAGATTTCTTTCATTCGTTTTCTTTCCTCTTTAAGTAATCCTTACCATAGGTGGAGCTTATACAAAATAAAAAATTCTCACAATTAAGAACTTGTCCTCACCCTACTTGGACTGGTTACGTTTTTCTCCGCCAGGTCTACTTTGGTCAAAACAAAAATGGTCCTTCTTCCGTGAGGGTCCATTTGACTAACCAAGTCGGTAACAATACTGCGCTCGGCATCCACAGACCCATCTAAAAAAAGAGTTGAAAAATGGTGCTGTGATAACTACAAAGAATGTAAAGACTTATGACACATTGTATATACAATGAGGTCTATGTTACAGCAAGAAATACTTTCTTAGTAATTTACCTTATGAAAAGAAATTGCAGACAAGATAAATTTCAATGATACCAAAAGTGAAAATTATCAAATTATCAAAGGAATCCCCAAATGCAATTCTACTGACTAATAAGAGAAAGTAAAAACACACTTGTCTTATACGTTTATATGACGTGCGTTAGGGTAAAGCTTGACGTGCTCAGTCACCACAGTCTTCTGCTGGGATTTACCTTGAATACATAGTATGATGGCATTGGGGTTCTGCATGTAAGCTTTGCTGATACTGAAAATGGTTTCCTTTGTGTCTGGAGCCATGCCTGCCGTCACAGTCTTGAAGAGAAAGGTTGACAATGTCATTAGAAATGCCTTCCAGGGTAGGAAGGAGAACACATTCATGTTCTGTGTTTGTGTATACGTACATTAATCACGCCTGGTAAGTCCACGAGCACCATCCTCTGCAGCCCAGGGCCTTTGACATTTAAGGATATGGTCTATTTAGAAAGACAAAAATACATCTAATTTGAGAGGTGAATTTGCTAATAGTTTTGGTGATACATATTCTGGAAATTCTATAGTTCATTCATTCAGACATGTCATTCAGGGGGAAAAAAGTGTTTTTTCATTTCATCCCAAAGTAACTATTCTGGAAAACTACCTTTACAATGACAAGTTATTTAGAATATTAAACAAACAAACAAACAAACAAAAATCTAGGGGCTGGGAAATGAATCAATCAGTAAAGTGCTTGCTGCAACAGCATGAGGATCTTAATTCCAATCCCCACATAAACACTGGGCATGGTGGTATGCACCTGTAATCCCAGCTCTGCAGAGATGGAGACACGAGGATGCCTGGGACTTGTTGGCCAGGTAGTCTGGCCAAACTTGTGAGCTCCAGGATCAGGGAGAGACCTATCTCAAAAAATAAGGTGGAGCGCAATTGAGGAACCTCTGTCTGCTACACACTGAACATGTGCTCACACACATACAAACACGCACACACATCTCACACTCACAAAACACACACACTGACAACATATCTATGCATCTTGGAAGAGCTGCAATCTAAGCATGAGCATCAATACCATAATTTATTTAAAAGTATACACACTACATTTCCCTAAAACACTGTTGAAATGAATTGCAACTCTTACCTCAGGGCTAACAGTACAACCTTCTTTCACATTTTTCCTCATTCTGAGCTCAATTTCATGTCTTAATGCTGCAAGCTATTAGTAGAAAAGAACAAAATCTTAGGAAAATATTAGTTCACAAACATTCCCATTTAATTGTCTTACAAGAGGTTATAAAGTTATAAATATGAACCTGAGATGAATTCTACTCACATCTTCCTCTTTGGTAAGATCAAACTCGCGAGAACTATCTTTGAACAAGGCCACATGGTGAGGACCTTCACTCAGAGTCACCTGAAATTAACAGAAAACTGAGATCTAATGACACACTGACAGTAAATATTAATTTCCATAGTATTTACATGCCAGGGCCAGTATACTACAAGAATCTGGGTCCCTTCATACTACATCTACATACATACTAGGAATGTTGCCTGGAGCTGACAGCTGAAAGTTCTATACTGTTTATGTGTACATCACCCCCAAAGTTTGTGTCCAAACAACACTAGGGACATTTTATGTCTTTTGTGACCCAAAATGCTGCTACCCCCTTCATTCCCCAATGTTATAGACAGTATCAAAAGTCATCACTCTAAAACTTGAAAAACTGAAAGACAATCCAGCAATTAAACTTCCAAGATGAATTCAGGTAAAGGACAACTCATCTAATCACCATCTACCAATATATGAGCTCTATGTGCAGATGACAACATACAAAGTTGACTGTCTATGCTGTGGACTTCTAGGAGAAATATACATGATAGAACAGAACAAAGTGGCAAAACTTAAGAGTGTTACATCAGAGATGACAATGGCTGTAAGGAAGCCAAAGACTGCATATGGGTAAGAACATTTGAGTGACACATATTCCCAGTTGATAGTTTTGCAAGAACTCTTAAACTTTATGTTCCTTAAGATTTAAGTTATAATTTTTCAAGTTTCCATGATTGTTTTTTTTGTTTTACTTTAAATATATAACTCTTTTGCTAGGTGTGGTGACACACACCTTTAATCCCAGTACTTGGGAGGCAGAGGTAGGAGGATCACCGTGAGTTCGAGGCCACCCTGAACCTACATAGTGAATTCCAGGTCAGCCTGGACTAGAGTGAGACGCTACTTCAAAAAACTAACATACATACGTGTGTGTGTGTGTGTGTGTGTGTGTGTGTGTGTATCTCTATATATACACACACCATGTATCTCCCTCCACTGGGATTAGCAAAGTAACCCACACAAAAACACAAAAACTAGCTCCTGCAAGCAATAATGGCATCTTGGGTTAGAGTCTAGGATCCCAGGATCCCAAAGAGCATAGATTTTCCTGTAGCTATTTTCACCTGAACATTGGCTGATTAGTGGGATAAAACAGAGGCCAAAGAGACAAGCTTAATATTTATAGTTATTTCTTTGGCCCAAATACACAAACATTTGAATTCAAGGTTATCAGGTACCAAGATCTCAGAGAAAAAGGAACTCTAAAAATGAACCTCAAAAAACTAAACCTTGTATCCAGCACATGACGTCCCTCCAGGGCTTGTGCATGTTAAGGACTCAAGCATATAACAGCTGCTAAGAGGCTCAAATTCTAGGCCAAGATTTTGCCAATTTTACTGTTCTGAGGAGAGGAAAATAAAGTGTTCAAAATTAAAGAAGTCCCTCTACATTGCAGAAGACTCATTAGAGCTCAAAGAGATAGCTTTGTCTGTTTCAAGGAAACCTGCTGACATCCTACCTGCCTCAGAACAAAGTTAACTCTTCCCTCAAGTATCACCTACGTCCTCTACAAAAGGGAGGCTTCCAGTGTTCTTGACATGGGCTACTGAGTATATGAGGCACAGGTTCACTTTGGAATTTTCTTTCATTAGTAAAATGGGTATGTAAAGTTAAGTTTACTCTGAGCAATGCCACTCTGAGCATTGAAAAGGGAATGAGCATCACACAACATAATCCAATTCACAGTCAGACCCAAAAGCACAATTTGAGGCTCACTAAACTGCCCAGTGCTCCTTGTATGGTTATACGGAATTCTCTTCTTCAAGATTTTCTCTTCACTCTCACTGTCTCACTCTACCACTATCCTGGCCATACTTGTGGGTGATCTCCACTTCCAATTCTTTAATTACTTTATATATATCCTGAATGTGAAAGAAATAACAAGAAAACCCACAAGAAATCACTTTACATTTATGTTTCCAGAGTTAATGGGGACTTAGCCTGGCTCCCCAGTCTTCACATTACTGGACTTCATCAGAAAAGCTTCACAGAAAGCGGAAGCAAACAGACAACTTCCACATATCAACTGATTTGCCTCCACTGGCAAACTGACTACTGAGTAGTCTTGTCTTCATCTCCCAGCAGTACCTCACACCGGCACTTACTTAGCTCACACCTAGTTCCCAGCATGGCTCCATTTCTCCTCCCATCACACTGGGTGACTTTCACATATTAGCTATTTGCTTCCTCTTTCAGTACCTCTGACGGTGGCAAGGATACAATCCCAGCAGGTTCTGTGTCTCTTCTACCTCTACTCTTTCCTTTGGAGCCCTGACCCAGTAAGGTCACGGTTTGTAATACAATCCTGAGACATTTTATCTTGACAATGAAACCTGGGCTACACCAAGATTCTACCTCAAAAGCCAAAAACACAATGGTACTCAGTATATAAATACCTTTAAAACTGTCCCTTGACTCAACATTATTTCACTTGCTACTGCCCTGTTTCTCTGTTGTCTTTCATATCTATAGTTCATGGATTCCGTTTCTATCATTCTTATTTTCTTCCTCAGTCTCTCTGTGTGCCTTAAACATAATAAAACCCACTGGGTCTCTGATGTCCTCTCCTACCACTCTACTCGAAGTCACTCTTAGATACTGATACTGGCCTCCTGGCTGTGCTGATTTCTACACTGGGAGTGGTTCCACATGCTGTAGAAGAAGCCCTTCTTTCACTACAGTCTTTGTCAAAACAGTGGACAGACCTCATTGAAAAGGCACTTTACTCAGATGGCCTAATTTCCTACCTTTACTGGAGAACGTGTCATCATTTCCCCAGATCCTCGGGGGAATATTCGTGCTTGGGCAATCATTTCCAACACACTTGTTTTTCCAGCACTCTGATCTCCAACTACAACAACCTTACAGCAAACAAATACTATTTACTTTTATTTTTCTAAAACCAAATTAAATGCACATGAATTTGGAATAACACTATGCATTCTTTAGTCTTCTTAGATAGCCATAATTAAAAACACAAGTTTTGAAAACAAATCTATGAAAAAGTGATGGTTAGCACACACAGGTATACTGAAAATATGCATAGTAAAATATCAATTGGAGCCACTGCTTATAGCCAAATTAATTAAAATTAAATTTAAAAATGCTACCTAAAAAAGTTATTTCTGGGTTAGGAATGTGGCTCAGTTGTACAATGTCAGTAACTTTTCACAAATACTTTCCATAGCTTGTTTACTTTTCACAAACACACTATGAGTTCTATTGGATAAAATTTCATTCATATGTTTACTTTGATGTTCAGTATTTTAATTATAACTATAACAAATTTATAATGCAAAGCACCTGACATTTTTTGCCCCAAACATTTAATGTAAATAACAAATAAAGTACTTATATTTACTCATATGGACAAAAAATTAAGAGCCAAGCAATACTCAGAGCGCAAGATATCTCCAGAACACAGGGGTGACGATTATGGAGGTACAGCACTTGTCTAGCATGCAGCAGGCCCTGGCAGCATGATTTCTGAGAAGCACACTCTCTTGCTAAGAAGCAAGTTCACTGTCTATTAATTTTTCACTTACACGTGGCAAATGATCTTGAGTATTGTAACTGGCATCATAATCGGACAGGACATCAAGAACTTCAGAATACATATCAATCAGAGATTTCTGTAAAATTTTTCAAAATCAATAAAAAATAGTAGAAAACATCAAAAAAAATGACTACAGAGAAAGAAGTTGAAAAATTCAAATTTACATTGATGTTGACAATAAAAAATACAATTTCATAGAAAAAGTAGTACAGAATAAATGCTATTTCCTCTTCACCTTACTTTATTTAAAGATACACTGATTTAGGAGCTGGGAAGATGGAGCCGTCAACAAGGTACCTGCCACATAAACATGAGGACCTGAGTTTAGATTCACAGCATCCAGGGCTCAGTGTGCAGCAGTGGTATAGAAGATGAGTGTGCTCTGACAACAGGACAGGGCTCAGTGTGCAGGAGTGGTGTAGAAGATGAGTGTGCTCTGACAACAGGACAGGGCTCAGTGTGCAGGAGTGGTGTAGAAGATGAGTGTGCTCTGACAACAGGACAGGGCTCAGTGTGCAGGAGTGGTGTAGAAGATGAGTGTGCTCTGACAACAGGACAGGGCTCAGTGTGCAGGAGTGGTGTAGAAGATGAGTGTGCTCTGACAACAGGACAGGGCTCAGTGTGCAGCTGTGGTATAAAAGATGAGTGTGCTCTGACAACAGGACAGGGCTCAGTGTGCAGGAGTGGTGTAGAAGATGAGTGTGCTCTGACAACAGGACAGGGCTCAGTGTGCAGGAGTGGTGTAGAAGATGAGTGTGCTCTGACAACAGGACAGGGCTCAGTGTGCAGTGCTCTGACAACAGAACAGGGCTCAGTGTGCAGGAGTGGTGTAGAAGATGAGTGTGCTCTGACAACAGGACAGGGCTCAGTGTACAGGAGTGGTATAGAAGATGAGTGTGCTCTGACAACAGGACAGGGCTCAGTGTACAGGAGTGGTATAAAAGATGAGTGTGCTCTGTGCTCAGGAGTGGTATAAAGATGACAACAGGAAGGGCTCAGTGTGCAGCTGTGGTATAAAAGATGAGTGTGCTCTGACAACAGGACAGGGCTCAGTGTGCAGGAGTGGTGTAGAAGATGAGTGTGCTCTGACAACAGGACAGGGCTCAGTGTGCAGGTGTGGTATAAAAGATGAGTGTGCTCTGACAACAGGACAGGGCTCAGTGTGCAGCTGTGGTGTAGAAGAAGATGAGGTGTGCTCAGTGACAACAGTGGTGTAAAAGATGAGTGTGCTCTGACAACAGGAAGGGCTCAGTGTGCAGCTGTGATGTAGAAGATGAGTGTGCTCTGACAACAGAACAGGGTTCAGTGTGCAGGAGTGGTGTAGAAGATGAGTGTGCTCTGACAACAGGACAGGGCTTAGTGTGCACCTGTGGTGTAGAAGATGAGTGTGCTCTGACAACAGGACAGGGTTCAGAGTGCAGGAGTGGTGTAGAAGCAGGACAGGGCTCAGTGTGCAGATGTGGTGTAGAAGATGAGTGTGCTCTGACAACAGGACAGGGTTCAGAGTGCAGGAGTGGTGTAGAAGACAGTGTTCTCTGACATCAGGACAGGGCTCAGTGTGCAGCTGTGGTGTAGAAGATGAGTGTGCTCTGACATCAGGACAGGGCTCAGTGTGCAGGTGTGGTGTAGAAGATGAGTGTGCTCCAACAACAGTACATGGTGCAAGTGTCAGGGACAGGCGTTTGGACCACGTCTCTTTGTAGATCAGGATGGAGCAGGGTACCCTGCTCTTAATGAGCTTCAAGTAAAATATCTGATGGACAAACATAGAGGCCTGGGAAGTAAAGTTAACAATCACGTTGTACATGAAAAAAACCCAGATAATTTCATAACTAGCAGTTTAATGCCAAGTGGAAGTGGGAAAATTATGAGAGCTTAAGGTTCTTTTTGTCTCTCAATATCTGGAAATTACTAAATGGCAAGCAATTGCCCCCACATCCCCTAAAAAGTAATAACAAAAAAATCATTACTATTACATTTTATGAGGTAAAATACCACTTTGGAGGTAACTTTCAGCATTTCATACCATTTGTACATGGCTGTTCTTAACTTCGAAGTGTTGCATGTAAATATCATCATTCTGTTTATTGGTTTGCACAGTCACAAGGTACAGTCAGTGATGCTAATGCATATTTGTTAAGCTAGACTACACTGCAATAAAGAATTGGTACTTATTCTGAGAGTCTGTCTGCCTACAGGATATATGCTAAAGTAATCACTTTAGTATATACAACTTGAGCTGGTGAGTGGGGGATAATATGACTTAAATTATTGACACTGGTAACTGTTACCCATTGATGATAAAAATATTAAAATATGCTTTTTGCAAAAATTTTTCAGTGTGGAAGGATCTCCCCTGAGAAGATAAATGTTAATTACTTACATTTTTTTATTATTATATTTTATTTGCAAGGAGAGAGTGAGGCAGAGAGAGAGAGAGAAAGAGAGAGAGAGAGGGAGAGGAGAGAATGGGCATTCTAGGGCTTCTAGATGCTGTAAATGAACTCCAGATGTATGTGCTACTTTGTGCACCTGGCTTTATGTGGGTACTGGGGAATCAAACCCTGGTCATTAGGCTTTGTAGGCAAGCATCGTAACAGCTGAACCATCTTTCTAGCACCAAATGTTAATTATCTTAAACTGAAGAATGTGGCCTTATCACACCCCAGAAATACAAGTTAGGCAATGATGATATCTTATTTAAGTGTTCATTAAACTACTGATTATAATTTTATAGATAAAAGAAATTAAACCTAAAAATAAAGTAGGTGTTTCATAAATTAAGTTGATTCACAAGAACTTCCTCTTAAAAAATGAAGATTTGGGCTGGAGAGATGGCTTAGCGGTTAAGGCGCCTGCCTCCTAAGCCTAAGAACGCTGGTTCCAATCTCCAGGTCCCATGTTTAGCCAGATGCAAAGTGACGCAAGAGCGCAATGCCGCACTTAACCACAAGGCAGCGCATGCATATGGATTTCGTTCACAGCAGTTCAGAGGCTGCTGGCGTGCCCATTCTCTATCTGTCTTCCTCTCCCTCTCTCTGACTCTCTCCAAAAAAAAAAAAAAAGAAGAAGAAGATTTATGGGCATAACTTAAAATGAATCTTTGGAGGCTACAATTTGTGAGAGGTTGACATAAGGTTAGAAACATACAAATAGAACACTTTATGGTTTCTTAAAAACTTGTATGATGATCACACAATGTTTCCCCTGTTCTGAGAATTAACAAACTCAAAAACTCAAAATACCTTAAGTTTTCTATGATGGATGCCTTTGTCGTCTTTCTGCAGTACTAATTTTCTCAGTTCTTTGTTCTCCTTTTCTAAACGTTCCAAGATTCTCTGATACTTTAACTACAACAGAATAGAACACAAAACTATGTAAGAGAAAGGTAGGTTATCAAGCAATTAAATATAATTAAAATCTGCCCAAATTATGAAGTTATACCACTAAACTACTTACGCTAAAAATGTTCTATGACAATGTTGAGAAAATAAACTATGGTTACCTTATGCAAAGTGAAACTCATTATAATTTCTGTCGTAACTTAGATTTTAATCTTCTGAGAACAAAGTAAATAATAAGTCATGGTTCTATCCTCAGAATGTCCAACTTAGGTAAAATTAAAGAAAAGAACATAAATTATATAGTTTGAGAAAGCAGAACTAGATAGATTGCATGGTAAACATATTTTATATGACACATCCAGTAATATATGTGTGTGTGTGTGTGTATGTGTGTGTGTGTATTTTGGAGAGAGTCAGAGAGAGAGAGACAGATAAAGAACAGCTGTGCCAGCAGCCTCTCAGCCACTGTGAATGAAGTCCAGACACGTGTGCCCCCTTGTGGGAAAGTGCAGCATTGCGCCCTTGTGTCACTTTGTGTCTGGCTAAATGTGGGATCTGGAGAATCAAACAGGCGTTCTTAGGCTTAGTAGGCAGGCACCTTAACCGCTAAGCCATCTCTCCAGCCCATAATAAAATTTTTGCTGTTTAAAACAGTCACTGGTTACACTGACTACTGACCACTTAAAATAAGGCTGATTCTAATCAAGACATGCTATAAATAAAAAAAGCTTTATTGACATCTATTACATGGATTATATGTTGAAAGGATACTACTTTGGGATATATAGGGTCAAATAAAATATATTATAAAATAAATTGCAACCGTTTCTTTATTCTTTTTTTAATGTGACAACTAAAAATTTCACCTGTTGTCTGCAGTTGCTAGCACCTGTAATGAATGGGTTCAACCCCTAGCATCTCAGCAAGAGAATATACTAGTGTTCTTACTCATTAGATTACCTGAGTATGCAGAAGTTCTTCTTGAAGTTGGTCAATTTTTTCTTTGTCTGATACCTAAATATACAAATAATCTAGTTTTAGTTGAGTAGAATTAGGTTTATATAGAATGTACAGTAAGTTAAAATTTTAGAGAAGTATTAATAATAAAAACTACTGGATTCATAACCTTTTTTTTTTCGAGGTAGGGTCTCACTCTAGCCCAGGCTGACCTGTATTTCAGGATGGCCTCAAACTCACAGCAATTCTCCTACCTCTGCCTCCCAAGTGCTGGGATTAAAGGCGTGCGCCACCACGCCCAGCTTGATTTATAATCTTTTAATCAAAGCAAATTTTAAATCAAGTGATTTAAGAAAATAAATACCTACATTCACCCATAAGTTTAAAAAAGTTAATTAAAGTCATATGTTATTAAACACCTTAAGGAGTCACTTTCCTGTTGCCATTCTGCTTGTCTGTCATAAAAGGTTTATTAAAAAAATAAGAGGACTGGAGTAATGGCTTGCCTTAGCAGGTACAGCACTTGCCTGTGAAGCCTAAGAATGCATGTTTGAATCTCCAGGTCCCACATAGCCAGATGCACAATGACACAAGCACACAATGTCATACATGCGCACAAGGGGTTGCACATGTCTGGAGTTTGTACACAGCAGTTGAAAGACCCTAGTGTGCCCACTCTCTCTGTCTTTTTCTTCCTCTCTCTCTCTCAAAAATAAAAAATAAAAAAATAAATCTACTCTCTGGCTTAAAAAAAAAAAAAATAAGAGAAGACCATGTGGTTGCTCTTGTAAGACAGCCCTTTGTTAAAGCACAGGGCCCTAGACATTTGAAGCAATGAAGCACTGGGCCACCTCTAGAAATCTATTTAGGGAAATCAGACACTTGCTACTGTGTATAGCTACTGAGCACACTGTATCCTTTCAGGATAAAGTCTTCATGCCTGTGCTTTTGGTAGGAAGTACAGAATAAGTGAAAAGGACAACTTGCATCTTCAGTGTTAAGTAAAGACAAATGCTTGCTTTTAGATTCAATTCCAATGTAAGATCAGCTAACTTAAAACATAAATATATCTGTAGAAATGAAACTGCTTAAGCAACTCAAATTGGCATAAAATAAAAAAATAAAATTCACATGTACTGTGTAAATTACTTCAAACTGATACCAATATTGCTAAGATAAACATTCTAAAAAGCCAAGAATTTTACTGTATAACAGGTTTTAAAGTAGTCATAATACAATTCTAAGCACAAAGCACAATGACTGGTAATTATAAAAATGTCACTTATGACAAATCTACCTCAATTATGTACTGACTTTTGACAAGATAGTTCTGTCCTAAGATCTCAAAAATAATTGTCTGAATTCTAACAGTCAAAAATTGTACGTATGAATTTATTTCATAGAAGAAAAATTAAGTGAAAATCATATTCTTTTACATGCAATAAAGTCATGGCAAGAACAGACATGAAAACTTTTTAAATGATTTCTGTATTGAATTAGACATTACTAAATCTTGTCTATGCTATGAAATTTTACTTTGTGATTTTAATTCCTATTTCCAAATACGTCTTCAAATTTTCCCATTTGTATCTAAATAGATGCTTATTAGAAATTATAGGTAGATTTTTACCCCCCTTAAAAGTCTATGCTTAAAAAGTTCTCCACTATTTGGTAATAAGAAAAAGTGTAATATAATGTAAGCTTTGTTTTTTTCTCTACTCCTGTATAGCAAGCAGAGACTTGCTGATATAATTTTTTTTTTCATCTTGATTATGTACATTTGTATAGCTTGGACAAGACTCATTACGTCTCTTAAACTGTGAGGAGCCAGGAAAGTTGAAGAGCCTACAACTCGGAGAATAAAATCTGAAAGGCCAAAGAAAAAATAAATCATTCCATATTATGACTACATGTCATGCTTTCATTCTAGAAGAGAGTGAGTGTAAAAATTCATTAGGCAGATTAAATTCCCAATTCATTTAAATAGGTACTTTGATTTACTTTGTTTCATTAGATATTCAACCAACTGCAACTAATTACTATAAAATATGTAAGTGACACTAGTTTCAACTGTTTTAGTTTTAAATGAGATTTTAGTGATTTCATGCAGAATATCCTAGGTTGCTATAAAAATTCCAGTGTTATTTAAAATCTGGGTTGACAATAAAGCAACTAATATAATTAAATTAAAAAGTTAAAGTGTTTATTATGAGCCAAAGGCAGTAAAAAAATCAATTTAGCTAGTAATTGGTAAAATTTAAAGTTAACATAAGTTAAAATAATATAAGGCATTAGAATATTACAAATATAATCTTGATTTTAATAATTGTTTAGTTACCACAAGTAATATTATTTTTATAAACTTGAATTTTATTAGCTCTTCTGGAAAAATTGTGAGAGTAAATCATAGTTTAAAGGCATACTTCCTGCTTGCTTAGTTTAATGGACTACCAAAACTAACATTATATTAAAAGACAGGTGGTGGTGGAGTTAAAAATTATCTCTAATTTTATTCCTAGGATACAAGATCAAAATTTATGTTTATAAAATAAGATTAAAGAAGATACTTTTACATGTTTTCTTAAGATACCAGTGTGAGCTATTTTCAATTTATTTTATTTTTAGCTACCAACTTGGGTATATTTTCTTTTGATGGCTTTACTGGTTAAATTCAGTTGCTTATAGCAAGAAGCTCAAGTTATACTGTTTCATACACATAGTTTGCACTATGAAGTTAATTTTAAGCTCACCCTGACAGAAATGAAATCAAAGGTCTTGAAACCAGAGCTTTTCTACAAGTCCAGGGCTGTGAAACGGATGGAGAAAAAAAAAAGGAATCTTCTGCAGAACAAGCTAACACTGAAAGAGAGTTTTTTTTTTAACTTGTTCCTCACAGAACCATGCATTATTTTAAGTATTTATTTCTAGTAAGCCATCATGGCCATTCTGAAATACTGAAGTTCATCTATAAGAGAGTTGTAAAACTTTCTAAACACATATGGACACTCATAGGAAGTAAAGCTTTCAATATATACACACACATTCATAGGAAGTAAAATTCTGTATTTATGCATGCACACTCATTGAAAATAAAACTATATGCATAAGCATTTCTAGGAGATAAAACTATCAATGGCTATTTTAATCTGTCTCCACTTGAGCTTGTTTGCTCAGAAAACACAGGCAACATTTTTGAACTATTTCTAATAGAAAATTAGTAAATGAGGACTTTGCTGTATTTTTAAGAAGGCAGGGGAGGAATAATGATCTAATACAGCAAAAAGTACCTGTGGTTTGTTCTGAGCCTTAAATAGGCTTCAAATGCTAGAATGATAAAAAAAATCTCATGAATAAGGATTTTTTTGATCCTGACAAAGAGCTGAAAAATGATCTGTGTACTGCTGGGAAGGGGAGACACAGTAAGGAATGGGTCTTTTGGGATACTGAGAATGGCTTCATTATAGAACAGCACAAATTATTTTTAAAGTTCCATTTACTTTTCCACAAGGTAATCAAAAAGAAGGCAGGAGCAAGCCCTATGTGGACTCTACTAAGTGAGCCTTAATAAAACATATGGGGTAAAGTCTTGTCCTTCTCTAATTTACAAATGGCAAAAAGAGGGACAAAAGAATTAAGTGAACAACTCAGTAAAAAAGAATAAGATCGGTATCTCTAAGCCTGAGACAGAACAATAAAGCAAACCTACACTGAACACTAGTGGTTGATAATTAAAAAATGAATCACATGTGTTCTTAATATTTCCTCAATTGTGGTTCAAAAGCATGCCAGTCATCATGAATCAATCGTATCTTATAACTTTTAAAATGGCACACAGATGGGACTCAATTTTATCATTAAAAAAAAAGCCTAAGTAGCACTCTATTCACATCCCAAACATAACAGCTCTTTCCCCTTCTTCTGTAATAGAGTCAAGGAATGGATGGCTCAGTGTATGAATCCAATTTCTTAGAACACTTAAGGGTATACTCATGGTACAGAGAACAGAGAATGTTCAAAATAAGTCTTTTCTCAATTTGCATTGTCTAATCACACACATAAAAGAAACCTATTTTCTTTTTTTTTCTACCTATATTATTCATCAAAAACTGAACCAAAACAATTGTTTCCACAGCCATGGAATTGAGAAAAACCAGGAAGTGACAACAAAGACAAAGATGGATTATGATGATGAGCACTCTGAAGCATTAGCCACCACCAAGTATGTTAGCCAGCAGAATCATAGCACTAAACCTGTACCCATAATTCCGATTTAGATAGCAAAACCTACAAGAGATTAACTATATGACTCCCTCTTTGTCCTCTGAATAAAGCTTATATATAACTTTACAACTTTTCTGATCTAACAGAGGTGAGACAATTAGTTTATTTTAAGACTTAAGTATAACTGTGTAATTATTAAACTTGCTTCACTTTTATTTACAAGTTTAGACTATAAACTAGGGATCTATACTATGGGATTTTGACCTGTCACAAGCATATATCTATTTTTTTGTTTTGTTTTGTTTTGTTTTGTTTTGTTTTGTTTTGTTTTGTTTTGTTTTGTTTTCCAAGGTAGGGTCTCACTCTAGCTCAGGCTGACCTGGAATTCACTGTGTAGTCTCAGAATGGCCTTGAACTCATGGAGATCCTCCTACCTCTGCCTCCCAAGTGCTGGGATTAAAGGCCTGTGCCACCATGGCTGGCTAAAAATATTTTTTACAAGCATATTTTTAAAGAACCTCTTGACCACACAAACAATTCATAATTTAATTTTAAATACAAGCTATGGACACACATAGACAATCTGATCTTCATTACCTAAATTCCTATGCTTGAGCTTTTATTTTGAGTTTTGTCTGTACCACCCATTTCAGGGGGCATGATGTATTCCAGGGGGTATGATATAATTTTTCTATTTACTTTGCTAACAATAATATCTCATGAGTGGAGCATGTGAATAGATTAAGGAGACATGATCTTGGCAGAAATGGCTGATTAGTGTAACACATCAGTAGCCCCCTTAAACCATCCATCACCTTGCGCTTCTGTTGGGCATAGCTCGTGCTATACTGGCCAGCAGCTCTGCGTGCTTCCTCTTCATGTTCTTGAATTTGCTGTTGTAAGAGAACGAGCTCACCAAGCAGACCCTGCCATGAATTTACAATGAGGAGAGGAGGAAAATTGGGGAGGAGAACAATGTTAAACCAAAGGGAACAACAGAGGAACAGATGTAAGACAAGGGGGAATGGATAGCTTAAAACAAAAATGGAAACTCATGCATCTATAGAGCCTTCACATAGCTGGGTTCTGTATTGCATTTCCATTTTCCTCTCAGTAATGAGCTAGCTATCTCAGAAAAATAAAACAGCATAGTTTAAAAAGTGAAAAGTAACGTGCAGTAACAGCTGCTAAGCAAAAGGAGCAAGATAAATAATAGCAACCACAGTAAAACCTAGACCAACTGGGACGCTCAAAGAAGACAGCACTGGAGGCCACTGGACTGCTTGGGGAAAGCCTGATTTCTTACTTGCCAATATATGCCAATGCACGCCAATACACTATGCATGTTGCTGACTTGAAATATGGGGACAAGCTGAACACTGATTTTTAACAGTGTCGATCTTCTAACTCTCAACCATTACCTCTTAAAAGACTGACTGGAAGACAACAGCTTATTATTTATGAAATCATTATTCCTAAATATTTTTCCTTGAAGTAATTTCAAATTGCAAATTTCTCTCAAAACTTTAGCACCAAGTTAATCAAGGTTTTACATCAATTTAATCCTGTATGTACACAAACTTGTTATATTAAAATTTAGGTCTCTTTTTATGTATAAAAATGTTTTAGGTTCCATTTGATTTTCTGAGGCATGAAATAATAAATTGGACTAAATTTTCACTTTTTATGAGCTGTTTTAATATTAAATTGAAATAGCTTTTGAAAATATAACAGAGTACCTATTGATTATTAAGAAAACATTGTAAATAACAAAATAGAGACAATAGTTCTTATGAAAATTTAAAAATAAAGCAAAAAATAATTTAGATCTCTATACCTTTTTCTATTTCTAAAACTAATTCTACTTAATCATAAAATATTAAACTGGTACAATGTATTCACATGTTGCAAAGTACTAAATGAAATGTCCCTTTCGAGGTATTTTCAATTGCTGGTCTATGACATATAGTCAGCTTTGAGAAATGTGAAGGCAAGGACAACTAAGAATGGCGATGATACAGAATGAGCATGTCACTGGGAAGCCTTGCAAGCAAGCGCTCCAATGATTACCATAACTTACTTGTAAAAGAATAGAGTGTAAAAAGAACAGGGTTTGGGGGGCTCACTCTTTCACCAAGTCATAACAATAAAGCAAGAAAGCTAGTACTTAGTGAAAGAATCTACAATAGGGGTGTAAAAGAGCTTCTGTTTTTTAAAGTGACTGCAAAAAAAATTCTCTTAAATAAAAATGTTAGTCAGCATTACATTCAAGAGTTAATTTATAGGCTCACTAGAGGCTTTCTTAATTTATCTTATAGAACCAAAGGCTTATATAAACATAAAAGAAATAAATACAAACAGGTTTGAATTATAATAAAACACCTTGAATTATAGAAAGATTAATATAATCTTGAGATTTTTCTATACTAGGTTATGATTTTTAACAACTAGGCAATGAACAATGTGATTGATTTATGGCATGTAAAAGGATGAATGAAATTTATGACAAATGAAATTTCAACATGTTTCCAGATTTTATAGTATAAAATACACTAATAAATTCTTGATGTTCTCTTTAAAGACATATCTTTTTAACAGTTTTATGGTCAATGCCAATTTTTTCAAAGATGATGATGATTGCTATTTTCATAATTCTATATTTATCTCACTTTTATATTGTTGCTTTTCAAATGTAACCTGACATTTTTATCCACTTGCTCATTCATCTTGGCCATCCCTTTTTCAGTGTCTTCCTAGGGTTTAGGTTACTCCAACAATTGCCTTCCACCAAGGCTAACTTCACAGTTGCATACTACTACACTCACATACCTTCACCAAGGCTAACTTCACAGTTGCATACTACTACACTCACATACCTTCACCAAGGCTAACTTCACAGTTGTATACTACTACACTTACATACCTCCACCAAGGCTAACTTCACAGTTGCATACTACTACACTCACATACCTTCACCAAGGCTAACTTCACAGTTGCATACTACTACACTCACATACCTCCACCAAGGCTAACTTCACAGTTGCATACTACTACACTCACATACCTTCACCAAGGCTAACTTCACAGTTGCATACTACTACACTCACATACCTTCACCAAGGCTAACTTCACAGTTGCATACTACTACACTCACATACCTTCACCAAGGCTAACTTCACAGTTGTATACTACTACACTTACATACCTCCACCAAGGCTAACTTCACAGTTGCATACTACTACACTCACATACCTTCACCACCAAGGCTAACTTCACAGTTGCATACTACTACACTCACATACCTTCACCAAGGCTAACTTCACAGTTGCATACTACTACACTCACATACCTTCACCAAGGCTAACTTCACAGTTGTATACTACTACACTCACATACCTTCACCAAGGCTAACTTCAAAGTTGCATACTACTACACTCACATACCTTCACCAAGGCTAACTTCACAGTTGCATACTACTACATACATACCTACACTCACATACCTCACATACCTTCACCAAGGCTAACTTCACAGTTGTATACTACTACACTCACATACCTTCACCAAGGCTAACTTCAAAGTTGCATACTACTACACTCACATACCTCCACCAAGGCTAACTTCACAGTTGCATACTACTACACTTACATACCTTCACCAAGGCTAACTTCACAGTTGCATACTACTACACTCACATACCTTCACCAAGGCTAACTTCACAGTTGCATACTACTACACTTACATACCTCCACCAAGGCTAACTTCACAGTTGCATACTACTACACTCACATACCTTCACCAAGGCTAACTTCACAGTTGCATACTACTACACTCACATACCTCCACCAAGGCTAACTTCACAGTTGTATACTACTACACTCACATACCTTCACCAAGGCTAACTTCAAAGTTGCATACTACTACACTTACATACCTCCACCAAGGCTAACTTCACAGTTGCATACTACTACACTCACATACCTTCACCAAGGCTAACTTCACAGTTGCATACTACTACACTCACATACCTTCACCAAGGCTAACTTCACAGTTGCATACTACTACACTTACATACCTCCACCAAGGCTAACTTCACAGTTGCATACTACTACACTCACATACCTTCACCAAGGCTAACTTCACAGTTGTATACTACTACACTTACATACCTCCACCAAGGCTAACTTCACAGTTGCATACTACTACACTCACAGTTGCATACATACCTACCCACCAAGGCTAACTTCACAGTTGCATACTACTACACTCACATACCTTCACCAAGGCTAACTTCACAGTTGCATACTACTACACTCACATACCTTCACCAAGGCTAACTTCACAGTTGTTGTATACAAGGCTAACTTCACAGTTGCATACTACTACACTACATACACCAAGGCTAACTTCACAGTTGCATACACTACAACATACCTAACTTCACAGTTGCATACTACTACACTCACATACCTTCACCAAGGCTAACTTCACAGTTGCATACTACTACACTCACATACCTCCACCAAGGCTAACTTCACAGTTGCATACTACTACACTCACATACCTTCACCAAGGCTAACTTCACAGTTGTATACTACTACACTCACATACCTTCACCAAGGCTAACTTCACAGTTGTATACTACTACACTCACATACCTCCACCAAGGCTAACTTCACAGTTGTATACTACTACACTCACATACCTCCACCAAGGCTAACTTCACAGTTGTATACTACTACACTCACATACCTTCACCAAGGCTAACTTCACAGTTGTATACTACTACACTCACATACCTTCCTTCAAGGCTAACTTCACAGTTGTATACTACTACAACATACCTCCACCAAGGCTAACTTCACAGTTGTATACTACTACACTCACATACCTTCACCAAGGCTAACTTCACAGTTGTATACTACTACACTCACATACCTTCACCAAGGCTAACTTCACAGTTGTATACTACTACACTCACATACCTCCACCAAGGCTAACTTCACAGTTGTATACTACTACACTCACATACCTTCACCAAGGCTAACTTCACAGTTGTATACTACTACACTTACATACCTCCACCAAGGCTAACTTCACAGTTGTATACTACTACACTCACATACCTCCACCAAGGCTAACTTCACAGTTGCATACTACTACACTCACATACCTCCACCAAGGCTAACTTCACAGTTGCATACTACTACACTCACATACCTCCACCAAGGCTAACTTCACAGTTGCATACTACTACACTTACATACCTCCACCAAGGCTAACTTCACAGTTGTATACTACTATACTTACATACCACTAGTTGCTCTAATTTATAAAATGCCACAGAATTTTCACAAGTAGCTTTAAATACCTTCCCTAAATCATTGCTTGTATCTACATATACTATATAGTAAATGCTCTAATATCTATTAGGTCATAAGAAAACACCCTCTTTCTAGTGACATCCCACTTTTCTTCCAAGTCTGTTACTGAAGCACTATTATGTGAAGGTAGCTGAAATTAACTGTTACCTCCTAAAAAAAGTAGGAAGAAAACAAAAATTAGACACAGACAATTCTATTTACACTATACTGTATATCTTAAGATTATCTTTCCCCAATTTTTAAAACATTAAATTTCACCCTAAGCACCACATAATGAGCTATACAGAATTCTAATTCAAAAGCATGTGCACAAGAAGAGATCAAATCTACATATATATATATATATATATATATATATATATATATATATATATGTATATGATACATCTTTCCCAAGCTTGAACTTTTTTCTCTCAAGAAACAGTACATGAGCATATGAAAAATGTAAAACTACTCATGTACTGTTTCTTGAGAGAAAAAACTATTATAAAATATAGTAAGTATTATAAATGATAAATAATTACTAAATTTAAAAATGATATATTTGGGGCTGGAGAGAGAGCTTAGAGGTAAAGGTGCTTGCTTAAAAAACCAAAGGACCCAGGTTTGATTCCCTAGTACCCAAGTAAGCCAGATGCATAAGGTGGTCCATGCATCTGGAATTTGTTTGCAGTAGGTGGAGGCCCTGGCATGCCCATTCTCTCTCTCAAATAAATAAATAAACTAATAAATATTTTTTTTCAAAAAGACGATATATTTGAGGGGCAGAGTACTGGGGGTGAAATGGTCTAAGTGGGGTCAGGAGAGGGGATGGTGGAGAGCAGGGGATGGGAGGAGAGTTAATGAAAATGTAAGATGTTATGAATAAGCCATGTAGAATCCTACTTCTTCAATAGCTAATACTATACATATGTTAAAAAAGAGAGAGTTTGGGCAGAAGTATTATGAGGAGGTGGATAATGTGCTCAGAAGCCATAGATTATTATTAGAAAAATTTCAATGCCAAGGGTGAGATACCATCCAGGGAGTTGTTGGCCAGGGAGACTCCTGATGCCCCCCAAACCCTATTGCCAAGGCTCTTGGATGCCCACTAGAACTAGATGGTAAGATCCTATTACTGAAGATTCCAAAAGCTTGAGCTGCATGTCACTGAGAAATCAAGCTGGAAGCTTCCTCCCTGTTAATTAGCTGTCAAGGATGCTGGAAAGAGCTATTCGGCCTACTGGGGAAAAGAGTCAACGGTGTTAATCAAGCAGTTGCCTCTGCAAAATTTATTGATTAACCAAGCCAAATGTGTGCAATGGTGGCATATCTATTATGGGGGAAACCAACTGTTCTCTGATTAAACTTGAGGTTTACTCCATGGGAGGGAAGTCCTGCCTGCTACTAAAAAGCTAACAAAAAGCCTATGGCTGGGGAAGTCATAAGCCCTACAAGGGAAACTACTACTATTGTCTAGCTAAATGGATACTATGCCCACCAAACTTCCCTCTAAATGCTTACTTATGTCTATACCCATATATCAATGCCACTCTCACTTTTGGTTAGAGAAGCTTCTCTTTTAAGATGATGGTGATCACTGGGGTGACTCAAAACTCACTGTAGTACTAAGAAGTGGCAGTACAGTGTTCAGCACGACATGACACTTGTCTACCACACTCTTCAAGTCTCAGGGACCACTGTGGAAAAGGTGGCAGGGGAATGTAAGAGCCAAAGAAAGGGGGAGTGCTTATAATAATGTGTTCTAGACACCAAGTGGCCACAGAATTCATGGCCTCACAGAGATTAATGCCACCTACACAAGACCTGCCTTAATAGGAGAAAAACATGATGACATCAACATAGAAAAAAGAGTCTGTTCAAAAGAAGGGATTCAGTATAGGAGGTATTTGGGAAGGGAAAAGGGAGGGGACTATGATCATGATATACTGTCTAACTGTATGAGTTGTCAAAAAGTTTTAAAAAAGATGATATATTCTAAATACATACTGGTCACTGCCAATTGGGCAATTTTCAGTCTTATATTTCATGTATTGTACTTGCAATTGTTATTTAAAACTATGTCAATAAATCAAGAAAATTAGCAATAACCAAAGAATCCAAAATGTCAACTAAAAATACAATGATTTTCTAAAATTTAAAAAGGTTGGTGGAAAAAATTTAATGTCTGTTCCCACATTTTCACAGCGATACCTAACTCTTGGTGTGATGGCTTAGAGAAGTAGGATCTTTGGGTGGTGGTAAGGTCACAAGGATTCTGGATTAAGAACTTAAAAAAAAAAATTATTTTATTATTTATTTACTAGAGACACACAGAGAGAATATGGGTGTGCCAGGGCATCTAGCCACTGCAAACGAACTCCAGATACATGTGCCACGATGTGCATCTGGCTTACATGGGACCTGGAGACTTGAACCAGGGTCCTTAGGCTTCACATGCATGCGCCTTAACCGCTAAGCCATCTCTTCAGCCCCCTTTTCTTTTCGATTTTATTTTTGATTAAGAACTGTTATAAGAGGCCTCCAAAGTTTCCTAGCCCCTTCTGCAATGCTATATAGACAGCCCTCACCAGACACTAAATCTGCTGGCACCTTGATCTTCCATTCCCCAGTTCCAGAACTGTGAGACATAAAATTTCTGTTGTTAATAATTTCATGTGTCATTTTTATTATAGTAGTTTGAAAAGACAAAGATAATTAGAAGCTACTTACATGAGAGTACACAAAAATATTGTTATTTAAAAATTATATAGCAAAGCAAGACCCATATCTGGTTCTTTTTTGGATGTTTTCAGGTCATTTAAAAAATTATTTATTTATTTATTTATTTATTTATTTATTTTATGAGAGAGAGAGAGAGAGAGAGAGAGAGAGAGAGAATGAATATGGGCACACCAGGACCTTTAGCTACTGCAAACAAACTCCAGACAGATGCGCCTCCATGTCCATAGGGCTTATGTGGGTACTGGGGAATCAAACCTGGATCTTAAGGCTTTGCAGACAAGTGCCTTAGCCACTAAGCCATCTCTCCAGCCCTTTTGTATGTTTTGAGATGGGGTCTGGCTACATTGCTCAGGCTAACCTCAAGCACCTGGGTTCAAATAAATATCATGCATCTGTTTCCTAAGTAGCTGGTACTAAAGCACCATTCTGCCCACCAGACAGAGCAGGGATTGGTACATGCTGTGAAAATATCAATGTTAATATGTTGTTAACATGTAATAATTCAAAGAAAATAATGATCACTGCTGTCATTGGCCTCTTCCACATAACAGCCTCATTTATTTAGGACTTTACACAATCTTCATGGTAACCTTTCAAGGAAGGTCCTTTACCCACAGAGGATACCAGGCACTCAGAAAAGCTAAATAACTTGTCCAAGGTTTCAGTTTAGAAAATAGAAAAAGCAGGATCTGCATCCTGGTACTGTGATTCCAAAGTCTACCTAAGTCCCACCTGATGACATGGTATTGGGATTTTCAAGTGTCTCTGACTCAATGATCACCCTGCATGTAAGAGAACACTGAAAACATGACAGTGTAATAGCAGGCATATCTAAATTGCTGTAGAGCAGGGGTTGGCAGCCCACGATGGGCAGGCTGAGTAGCTGATAGGGACACGATGGCTGCAAGCCTAAATAAAACACTTATGCTCTGGCCCTATAAGGAAATTTGCCAAACCATGTTAACCCTCTTGCTATTTAAAAAAAATATTTTATTTTTATTTATTTGACAGAGGAAGAGGGGGGAGAGAGAGGGAGAATATGGGCATGCCAGGGCCTCCATTTGTGTGTGCCCCCTTGTGTATCTGGCTAACATGGATCCTGGGGAATTGAACCAGGGTCCTTTGGCTTTGCAGACAAATGCCTTAACCATTAAGACATTCCTCCAGCCCCCCTCTTGCTATTTAAAAAATATCCCAAGATTACTTTATGAACTTAATAAGTCTTTTTTTTTTTTAAATCTAAAAAGAACTATAGATACTTACAGTCAGCTGGAAAACTGATTAGCAAAAGGAAATGTGTTTTCCACCCTGGATTACTTAATTTGAGCCAATCCAGAAACAGCACATTCTACTTTACTACTTGGATAACTTCTAAACATATTTTTAAGACATGAACAAAACAGCTATTATCAATAATCACCAGCATTATAATTTCTACTAAATCTGTTCTAAAGGGTTGCTAAATACTGTAATATACCTACCTGTATACATACATATTAAATAAAAATACTGTTTCTTGAATGCCACAGACACCATTTTTCTTATTAGGTAACACAATCAAGACTGTCTGTTTTACATTCCACTTCCCACAGACACATTCCTTGCTTCTCTTCTGATAACTCACTTCCCATCTACTATACTGAAGACATTAAATGGTATGGATTCTGGTTAAAAATCACTCTCATTTATACTTGCCAGTTGTCAGATACCCAGACAAGAAGAATTCCCCAAGAATTCATCAAGAATGCTGCAGTTACTTGATGGTGCTGGTGGGGAAAACTTAATTTTGCACACTTACTACATCATTTCTTGCACAAGGAATACCAGAAATGTAAACTCTCTGTCAGCACCACTGCCTTCTTCCAAACCAGAGCCTCAACTACATGAGGTTACTTCTCAGTTGTTAGCAAATATGAAGGGACAGGAAATATAGCCCTCTTGCTAGCTGAAGGAAGGCAATGGGTTAATACAAACAAAGATATTTCTGGACATACCCTTAGTACCATTACTTTATTTTAAATTAGTCACTGTTCTACTGAGTTAGACTAATCTACTGGTTTTGCCAGAAGTTCAACACTGTTCAAGGTGTTTTACAAAGAGTTAAGAGACAGAAATGGTCCACTAAACAGTTAAGAATTCAAGACAAAGTAAATAGTGTTTAAAGAGCAAATGTTGTTAAGTGTTAAGAAGGCAAGTGTTTGAAAGTAAGAAGAATGATATCAACACAACTAACATGGTTATGAGAGACTACATGAAAAAGACAACTGGGCTGTTTTCAGGATGAGTAGAAATCACACAGGTAGAAGGAAAAGAAAGAGACTTATTTTAGCTGGGAGAACTTCATCAAGCAAAAACCCATGCTGGTGTTATCATTAAATAATTAAATTTAACAACTACTACTACTTTTCAAATGACTCTCTAAAGTTTATAAATGTGCCTGTTATCTTTAGAATGGTCATTAGCTGTGAGAAGCTGATAATCCAACAGAAACATGATAGGGTAATAGCACAAATAAAAAAATGTCTCATTTAGTACATCAGTTCTCACCAGCATAATCATCTTACAAATTTAAAAGAGAGCACACTAAGTAGTCTTTTCACTAAATATACATTATAGCTGATAAGCAAAAGTCTGCTAATTTACAAATCAAATAATCCCATTAATTCACTAAAATATGTTCACTACTCCAATTCCCAATTTATCTTCAGGAAATTTTAAGTTCTCTAGGTCTAAGGAATATTAGTCAGCTACTAACAAGGGCTATTTCTAGCATTTTCCTCTAGTAAACACAAATTTTTAAAACTTCTGATTAACAAAACATTCATCAAAAAGCAGTATTATTATATATCAATCATACCTCAATAAAATGGTCTAAGGTTAAAAAGTGACTATTCAATGTTTTATTAATTGAACATACATATCAGAACTTTTTTTTTGCTAAATATTTTATTTACTTACTTGCAAGCAAAGATATACAGACAAAGAAAGAAAAAGAGAGAAAGCATGCCAGAGCCTCCAGCCATTGCAAACGAACTTCAGATGCTTATGTGGCTTATGTGGGTACTAGGGAATCAAACCTAGGTCCTTAGGCTTTGTAGGCAAGTTCCTTAACCACTAAGCCATCTCTCCAGCCCCTTCTGTGACTTTCAGAAAACTGTAGAATTTTCTTACAAGTCTAGTGGTCTCAAGCTAGGAACCACAGGGAACCTCATACTGTGCATTCTGACTCAGTTCAAGCTTTTCAACAAGACATCTATGTTTCCCTCAACTTTTGTCATTCTCACTTTGGGTGATTTTGAATTGCCCTAGCTGTTCCTCTATTTACCAAGACTTCCAGATGTGTTTTCCTATTAAAAAGGACATATCTTTATTTCATTTCTAGTTACAGAAATGTTTTTGCCAGGCATGGCAGTGCACGTCTTTAATCCAAAGGTAGGAGAATTGCTGTGTGTTCAAATACAGAGTGAGTTCCAGCTCAGTTTGGGTAGAGTGAGATAGAGTGAGAGCCTTCTTCTTTGCACCCCCCCCCCAAAAAAAAAAACGAGAGATGAGAGACGAGAGACGAGAGAGAGAGAGAGAGAGAGAGAGAGAGAGAGAGAGAGAGAAAGGGAAACATTTTCCAATTACTATTACTTTAAAAACTAGGTTTGTATTTAATTACACATTTCTAGTAGAAGTCTAGCCAGGAGACCCTAACCACAAATCTGACCACCATTAACCTTCAGCATGACTGCTTCAAACCCTCAATAATATTTAAGATCTCAGACCAAACCAATTTAATGCATAATAAGCTAACTCTGGATGCCATCCCATCTTTGATGTATCCAGATCTTCAAACTTCATGCGTAGATATGATTTCAATGCAGCTACTTCTATGCTGAGGGCTCTCCTTGTGTGTTTACATTCAGTCCTTCCTTTGCAGGGAAAGGTCTTAAAATCAGGTCCGTTTATTTGCATCTTATCCATGCAGCATGTTAGCCTCAAGTATCACAGACAACAGACAAACTCTACATACTGTGTATCAGTAGAATTAAAACCTATTAGTAGGGACAAAGACACTTTTTTGAAGTGTCAATTTTTATGTTAACACTTACCATAATTTGATTTAACATATAGTAAGTGCAGCATAATTACAGCTTCAAATTTAGTATTTACAAAATTTCATTGGAAAAAATATGTGAGTTTTTAATAGGTAAAATAATCAACATAAATTAAGAAAAAGTTTAAAGAAAATAGTTTTTACAAGGGACTATTTTGCTGTCAAACAAGCAAAGGAGTAAATTATAAAATAAAGCAACACATTTATTTTCATGTTTAATGTAACAAATCAAATCCATAAAGAAACACTCTTGCTCATCTTCATCTATACTACAGACTTCAATTGATTGTTTACCATCATGGCAGCATTTTCCAGGAAGTGAGTCAAGCCCTGAAATTAGTTTCTCATTCACCACAGCAATCCCAAGTGGCATGTGAGAGAAAGTAGACATGTGTACCTCTAAATGACTCAGGCAAACCCATTCCTATTACAAGAAGCCACACTACCACACCTGTGACAGTGGCTCCTTGTCAGGAAGGTTAGTTTACCTCTGCTCATTGAGGTTACCTACCTCTGGGCCAATGTCATGCATGGCTCAAAACATGCTGCACACATTAGGCTAATTTCTAATTCTACCCCCAGAACATAAAGAATTAAGAGTGTTTCTTAGTTAAAATAATGTAAATTCAAAGAATATTAAAAATAGGCCAAGTTAAACAGCAAATAAGGCTTAATTCCAGCACTCAAAAGGCAAAAGTAGGAGATTGCTTTGAGTTCCAGGCCAGCCTGAGACTATATAGTGAATTCCAGGTCAGCCTGGACTAGAGTGAGAACCTATCTCAAAAAACAAAACAAAACAAAACAAAAAAGCAAATAAACATTTTGAAATATGTTTTACCCAAAGGATGAAAGGTAAAAGAAAAAGATCTTGGAAATATAGTTAAAATTTGCAATATCATATAAAAAGTTCAAAGACATGGAAATACATACACAGAAATTATTTCTTCTTCCTGTTCCACAAATCAATATAAAATTGTTTTCTATATTTTAAAGCTCAGTATAATTATATACTTAATTTAAAAATATTCATAGAATATTTCTTCATAAATCTACCTACATATTTTTCAAAAACTTTTCATGTAATTTATTTTAATAGTTCCAAAAGAAATGTAATAACTAAGAAAATACCAGATAAACATATGATTACAAATACAGAATAATGCAGTTAATCTAGCTCAGCATTTCTGTAATTTTCATATGCTATTCTCCTGTAACTTTAATGTGGATTTGTTCACATCGGTGGTGCTCAAATTGACATGTCTTCATAACTGGTAAACTCGCAATATAAAAAAAAGTGATTTACTCCCTAATTACTCATTTCCTACTCATTTTTCCTAAATGAAAGTCTCTAGAAGATGCTTCATGAAAAAGTGGGTTCTGTTGTTAAATCTTGTATGTCCTATAAAATCTTAGTCCTCTGTGGGCTGTATAACACCCATGCATACATGCTGGTCTGGGAAGTCCTGAGAAAGACTGGTTGAATTGTCTACATTGGCTTTTACTACATACGTTTAGAACAAAACCATTTTTGAGCACCAAGACACGAATGACTATTTCAAAAAACATATTTGAAGGAGACAAGTTTCTTTGATTGTATTCCTAAAACTGCTGAATTGTTCTACATATTAAATAATCATATATTACTGTATTATATACTATGTATTCATATGATATATTATTTATATCTGAAAGATATGGGCTTCTCTGATTTTATTTCCAGAACATTCTGCTCTAGGCAAGAACACATTTTTATATTTCCTTCCTTCCTCCCTTCCACCCTACCTCCCTCCCTTCCTTTTTGTTTTTTTGAGGTAGGGTCTCACTCTTGCCCAGGCTGACCTGGAATCCACTATGTAGTCTCAGGGTGGCCTCAAACTCATGGCAATTCTCCTACCTCTGCCTCCCAAGTGCTGGGATTAAAGGCGTGCACTATCATGCCCAGCCATTTTTATATTTTCTACTAATGCTTCACCATTTCCAAATTTTCAGAAAGGTAAACACTTTTAAAATTCTTTCAAGACTACTTAGAGAAGAATTCCATCTCTACTACAATTACCTTTCTGTAATGCTTGTCACTGTCAGATCCATGATCTGTTGCTCTAAATGCTGTTTCTCCAGGTGAACCTTAAAGATAAATATACAATGCTTTGAATTGTTCAGTGACATCAATAGCCCAAGGTAAATGCCAAATCACATCCACTCAACTAAAAAGTGTGTGTGTGTGTGTGGCTGTGTGGCAGGGGGCTGGGGATAGAGTGCAGTGCAGTGCTTGCCTAGTAAGCAATGGACCCCCACCACGGCCAAAAGAAAACACAAAGCCAGAAAAGACCATAGGCATGACTACAGTCTCAGCACTGAGCACTCAGGAGGCTGAGGCAGGAGAATTAGAGAAATGAAAGTTCTGGCCAGTCTGGGCTAAACAGTGAGATCCTATCTTAAAATAAAATATATCTAGAGCAACCCAGCATCAAAGCATCAATCATATTTATTTTTACTTTAAGAACATCACTGGCAACCAATGTTAAAAATTTAAAAGAACATAGCATATGGTTAACCAATTTAAAACTATATAAATGGCCATTGTAATAAAAATAAGACAATTTTTGATAAGGACTTTTAAAATGGGTTACTTAAAAGTTTAACCAAATTCTGCTACCATCAGACCACATATATAACACAGAAGCATATTTAAAATGTCCACTATGACAGGGCAGATGAGACAAACTAAAATTACTTTTCATTTCAATTATAAAAAACTAATTGGTATTTCTCAAGAAATATTTGGCTAAGCAAATTTTTTTATAGCTTTCAATCTTATGTATTTAGAATTTTACTTTTATCACAAAAGCAATTCTTTTATTATTTCCATGGAGTAGATAATCAGTTTGCCTAACAGTTCTGGGGCTTTAAAATTCAGCATAAGCAGGATTATAAATTTGGTCTGCAATTTTACTTGCAACTAGTTTATTAGAAGCATTTAAAAGGCAGGTTAAGGTCAGCAAAAATGGCTGGTTACACACCTAACAAGAGAAGTAGGTCAGAAGCGTCTATGACGTCACTAACCAATTTGTGACCTGTGAAAAATCAGCAAAAGGGGAAATAAAAATGTAACATTTAATAAGAACGAGCAAACAAAGATGTCTGAGATTTCAGACTTATATCACAATAGGGCGATAATTGGTCAAATATGCCAGAATTAACCTTACAAATTGTCCATTACAATTAAATTTGGTCTGACAGCTATCATCTTGGTTCTAACAAATTATGAAAAGCAAATACATAGGTAGTCTCATCTACTTGTCAAAAACAAGCTATATTTCCCCTCACTGACTAAATGTCAAGCATAAATTTGTAATAAATCTTCACTTTTCTGTGCTAAGAATTAAAAGCACCATGCAGCAAAAACTCTGTCTTTTGTTAAACTTTTTTTTTTTTTTAGAAAAATTTGCATTCAACGTTTTAATTTAAAATATGGGAACACACAAACACATTTCTGTTTTTCCTCTTAATCTATAAATTGGATCAAACAGGTTCTTCCTTACCTGTGGTAAAAAAGTCCTTTAACAAGCTGAGGCTTTCAACAATCTTATCCATATCTGGTGCTAACTTTGCAAGGTCTTCTGAACTGGGAAGGGCTTTTCTAATTTTCTCTGGAGAAGACCAAAACACACAATTAGTTTTAACAGTCTCAAAATAGGAGTATGTGTCAAATATTAATCTTGGGGGTATAAAAGCATTAACTTTCTTAAACTTCTAGCAAACTCTACAATATGCCTATTACTGTCAACCATTCATAGACAAGAAACTGGGGCACACGGCAAGAAAGCCATGGCTAACTCTACCCATATACATCTGAGACAAGAAATTATGCAATGTCTTTAAAAAGGGACTGAAGAAAATTAAGATTTAAAGTTTATCAGAAGTTACTATAATGAGCTACTAAAGTACATTCTTTACTTACCTACTTATTAAAATGAGGCACAGTATGACAGGAGAAGTCAGTTGGGATATTAACATACTTTTAAGGAACTTTGCCACAAAAAGAAAAAGTAGCCATAGTATCCAATTAAAGTAGCTAGTGTAGGTGACCATGGCACATATGTTAGAAATGTATTTAGAAAGAATGCCAGCAGCAAGGAAATGCTGAGAAAATGTGCTAGGTAGCAAAAGAAAAGATACCAAGATGCATGTCCTCACGACTGTAATTTTTAAAAAGGAAAATAAAGTATCAGCCCCGTACAACTAGCAAGCAAAATTAAGAGGAAGTGCTCCATAAGGACTGTGACATCTGTGGTCAAATGATGGAACTACTAGCTACTTCTTCTCATACTCTGATACCCTATTACTTTGATCATTAAAATAGATTATGTATTAGACTCAAATGTTAAGAGACTACCTCAATATAACCACTTCTGGTTCTAACAAATAACTGAAACAAGAATTTCAATGTTGATAATACAAACCAAAATCGATATATTCATCAATTTCCCATACAATGTCAGGCACAATCCATTTATAGTCACTAAGGTCTGGTATCATATCTTTCCACTCATCAAAAGTCTAAAAGATAAGAAAGTATGCCATAGTCAGATATTCTGAACACCAAATAGATGTGGGAAGAGAAAAATGTGTTAATTTATGAAGAACAATGAAAAGAAACAAAGAAAAATACACAAAACTTTTAAGAGACGAATTTCTAAATTATCAGATAAGTATAAATAACATGTAAGTACTCTTCTTCCACATATAGAAAATGTGAAAATTCAAAACCTACTCTGATGTCAAGCAGGCTTCATGCTGCTATTAAACTGTATGATGAATCAGAAGCAGACACAGAGAGGCACCTTGCTCTGATCCTAGAGCTGTCAAGAAGCAGCCCTGTGAACATGCCAGCTAGCTTTCCCTTCTGCATTACTAAATGACAAAGCTCAAAAGCCAAACCTCGGTGCTCTCACTCCCAGATGAGAGTTCCTTCCTTTGAAGCATCTTTACCTCCTATAATTATAATTTACATTCAAACACCATGAAAGCAACCTTAGTACACGGTAAACTCAATAAATGCCTAAACATCCAATTTTATTTTACTAAAGAAAAATGATATTTCTTTTCTTCCTACTTATGCTATAACAATTGAAACTAATTTGGAGTAATTAGAAAACCAGTAAGAAAGTTAAACTCACCTTTTTGGCTGTATAGCCACCCCCAACAGCAGATCCCAGAATGAGATACCGAAGTTTCAAGAGTCTTGCAGCTAACCTTGCAGGCCAAAAATTCCTGTGGGGTTGGTAGCCATATTTAACTGGAGAAAGTTTCAATTTACGTAAAGGAAGGTTAGTGAGAGAAGAAAACTGTTGAAGTGATGTCCTTAATTGGGGTCTTTGCAGCTTTAAGGTAGGATGACGAGAATGATAACCACTTCGTGAAGCCAGATGCAGTTTTTGGAGTGGTAAGTTTCCTTTTATTCCAGAGTTGTGTTTCACCAAGGATTGGCAGACTTCACTGAAAGTAAACAAGTATGGGAGAAAGATCACACATGGTAACAATGCCAAGGAAATGGCATCAAAGAGAAATACTGTCAAGGGAATACACACACATGCACATGTGACCCACCATAACCAACACACAACAGTTTACATTTGCCATGTGTCATCTCATCCAATTCTGCTGGTGAGCCTATCCAGAAAGTCGGAAGACAAACTCAACTTGTCTGAAGTGACACTGACCCCAGGAATAAAGGTGGAATTCAAATCCAGTGGCACTCCAGACTCTGCATTACACATGGGCTATGATAGTCATTCAAGCAATTAAAACCAAAAAAGGGAAAAGGAAGACACTTACTTGACCAACTGCTACTCACTGTAAGTAAAAGCTAAAGCAAAAATGCATGCAAATTTCTGCTTTTAAGCACAAAAAAGTCCTAGCAGATAAGAACATTTATCCTCTAGGTCTTTCAATCCTAACGCAGTCTAGAGGTGAAAATTAAAGGCACTAATGTATCCCACCTCAAGAACCTGGATCATCACCAGAAAAACAGAAGCAGCACACCAGCTCTAAAGAAAGAGAACTGAAATGTACACATTAATTACTTGAGTTCTATCCTCTCCTTCCTGCTGTGCACAGAGGGATGCTAACTAGAATTATACCTACCTTATCTATTCAACACACTTGATTCTGAGTAGGGCTAGGCTCAAATAAAAGTAGTTTTAAACATTAATCTATTTAATGCTAGAAAAATCCAATATGATCGGTATCTTACTATACAAATTTGTTTTTATGTCTTTAAAACTATGTCTTGGGCTGGAGAGATGGCTTAGTGGTTAAGGTGCTTGCCCATGAAGTCTAAGGACCCAGGTTCGATTCCCCAATACCTACTTAAGCCAGAGGCACAAGGTGGCACATGAGTCTGGAGTTTGTTTGCAGTGGCTAGAGGCCCTGGTGTGCCCCCCCTCACAAAATAAATTAATAAATATAAATAAGTAATGCTTTGTCTTGCCTAAGGTAACTGGTAAATGGTGGAAGAGAGGTTGAAACTAGATTCAGCCTGATAGTACAACCTGAATCCTTACACTAGAATAAGTGCTGGCCAAGAGCATGGGAAACAGTAGGTACATAAACAATACAGCCCCAAGTCTTTACACAGGGAACAATGCCACAATGCCGGACACTTGTGGGGGAAATAGTAGGTGCACAACCATGTATGAACAACACAGGTACTTCAAGGAACAGCTGAGGCAAGAGGGTGGAAGAGAGTTCAAAAGAAGGAAGGCGATCAGTGTAAACTTCCCAGAAAAAGTAAGTGGGATAAGAAATTTCAGACAGGGAGAAGGACACAGAGGCTAAACCTTGAAGGAGAGCCAATGAGCCAGCACAACAAGGTCACAATGGGAGAGATCAGAGAGGTGGTCTAAGGACAAACGACAGAGCCACTGAATATCAGGCAGAGCTTGAACTTTACTTAGTAAGCAGCAAGGAGCCACTGTTAAAGGCAACCCCACTTGGTAACCCCCCCAACCCCACCCTTTGGGAATCATAAGTTTCTCTCATCTTAAAGAAGGTGGGAGCGGGGAGACCAAAACAAACAAACAAAAATCTAATTTACCTGCACAGACGTATGTTAAGAGCTAAACCAACCTTTTCTACCACTTCAGTGAAATGTCTCTGACTAAGGGCACCAAAGAGGTCCAATGGGCATTCTCTTCAGCTACTTTTTTTTTTTAATTTTATTTTTTATTTATTTATCTGAGAGAGAGAGAGAGAAACAGAAATAGGCAGTTAGAGAGAGAGGGAGTGGGCGCGCCAGGGCCTCCAGCCACTGCAAACGAACTCTAGATGCGTGCACCCCCTTGTGCATCTGGCTTACGTGGGTCCTGGAGAATCAAGCCTCGAACCGGGGTCCTTAGGCTTCACAGGCAAGCGTTTAAGTGCTAAGCCATCTCTCCAGCCCCAGCTACTTTTTTTTTAATGGAAGTGAGACTGTTACCTCATATTGGAACTTCCTTTTCCCTTGACAGTCTGAAGTTTCACCCCACTCAGCAGCCACTCCTCTGCAGTCTCCTCAAAACTAAGGATCAACTCTACTTCTCCTTTTGCTCTCACCAGGTGATCTTAGGGAATCCTCGTTTCCACAGTTGCATGCTCATGCTTCTCAAATTTCTGTCTAGTGCAAACTAAGTCCTGGATGCTTGTATCCCACTGCCGATCCACATTAACACAGCATCAAAAAGGTAACTGAAATTCAAGATGTCCAACACCATGCTTCCCACTCCAACCCCTCAGAAGCAGCTATCAGTTAATTAGCCACAGACTTGGGGATCACTCTCAGGATCTTCCCATTTCCAAAAGCACTCTTCTGAATGCAGATCACGTCACTCACTGCATCAGTATCCTCAATGGCTGTCTCGCATTTGGACTAAGGGCCCAGCTCCTGCTCTCTAAAAGCCTGTAGCCTGGCTCCTATCTCTCCCACATTAATCTTTCTCACTTTTCACCTCTGGCATTTCCTTCCCTTTCTCGACCTTCATCATGATGCTGCTTCTCTGCTCTGTTCTTAGCTGTGTACACTTTTCCTTCATCGTACTCAAAGACTTTTGGTACATAATAATGCAATGGTGTTAAGATCATAATGTAAGATTGGTGAGGACCCTTTCTGTTTTGTTTATTATTGCATTTCAAGGTCTGCACTGTCTCACAAATGGTACAAACTCAATACATGGTTGAATGAACATAGGTTTCTGGGAGAATGCAACTGCACAAGTCAGGTGAGATAATGCAGGCAAAAGCTAGCACCTAGTAGGGCTTACTGCCACCTCAATACTAATTTGCACTACTAAACTTCACTAGCATGAATAACTTGGACAGCCTTTTAACCTTGAGAAAGTTACTTCTACTTTTCAGAAAGGAGCTAATCCAAATATATCTCCATCCAGAGGAACATTTGTCTTCCATTATCTTCTCTCCTTTTGCTTCTAAATTCCTAAAATTCCCATTTCCACAATGGTGACAGTAATAACTGTGGGTGGCAGGAATAGAGTATCCCGGCTCAGTAAGAGAAGGAGCATGGTTTTCCATTACTCCTCTGGAAGAAGTAACTGACTCAAAGCATTTCCTAGTACTTGGAAAGGCACCCTCCAGAATGATTTCCAGAGCGTTAAATTAAAAAGAGAAATGAACCCACATTCAAGGAAGCCTGTTTTTCATAATAAGGTATTCTTGATATACAGGTTTGAGAGTGAAAGGAGAAGTCACTGGGATTCACTGAAGCACTACCTGAGAAAATACTGCTTGGGTCATGGTCCCACCCATTCTAAGCCAGCCAAATGTGAATGACAGAAATAGCTGAGGCTGAGCAGCCTGCCAGGGAAAGCTGAGGATTCCACATGTACGTATGCTGCATGTGGAAGAGGCTTCCTCCAGTGAGCCTCCAACAACAATGGCATTTGTGACAAGCTCAGATCACTTAACTACTTCATAAAAACTCTAACACAAAGGTTGCCTGTTGATGTAATCAATACACCTAAAACATAGTTGATCCATCAGCCCTCACATGAAGGGGCAATGCGAACATGACATTGACATGAGTCATTAGTCCGTCATGTTCATATGTGATTAGATAACCAGACTCTTGTAGCAAGGTAGCAACTCTTGAAACAAGGACCCAATTAAACAACAACATTTTTGGAAAAAGCAGATAGGCGATCATTATTAGTGTTCACAGAAGCCCTGAAAATACTGCAACCATTAAAAAAAGGAATGTTTAAAAACATCAGTCAGCGGGCATGGTGGCACACGCTTTTAGTCCCAGCACTTGGGAGGAAGAGAAAGGAGGACTGCCATGAGTTTGAGGCCAACCTGAGACTACACAGTGAATTCCAGGTCAGCCTGGGCTAGAGTGAGATCCTACCTTGAAAAGCCAAATAAATAAATAAAATAAAATAAAATAAAATAAAATAAAATAAAATAAAATAAAATAAAATAAAAGGAGAAATCACAAAAAATAGCAAGTCACACACACACACATGCATCTATGCATGCATACACGCATGCATGCACGCACGCACGCACGCACACACACACACACACAAATAAATGATTTAATATTTAAAAAATTTAAAGAGAAATATGGTTTCTTTGGGGATGGAATTATAATGTATTTTCAATGAAATTATTTCAACAGTGAAAGTTCTACTTAAAACCACTCACTATAAGAAAATATAACCCAATGGTAATGATGAAAAAAATAGCAGTCAGGGAAGGCTACAAGGTTTATAGGTTTCAGCATGTCTCTAAGAGTAAAACAGGTACAGAATACACAAAGCATGTAGAAAACATACTAGAAAAGCTGTGATGCAGATTTTAAAAAGTGGGGAAATGGGGTTGGAGAGATGGTTCAGTGCTTTAGGCACTTGCCTGCAGAGCCTAAAGACCTAGGTTTAATTCCCCAGTACCCACATAAAGCAAGATGCACAAAGTGGCACATGCATCTGGATTTCATCTGCAGCAGCTGGAGGTCCTGGTGCACCTATTCTCTCCTCTCTTTCTGCTTGCAAATTAATATAATATTTTTTAAAGTGGAAAAATGAAGGTCAGGCTGCATCCCATCTATACACAAAATGATCCACTGGTATTTCAGAAGACAGTACTAAGCTGTGGGCAGTATTTTTAAAATTATAGAATGATAATATAGGAGAATACAAGTGGTGAATTAGCACATAAGTACACCTATAAAATTATACATGTGTATATAAGTATATTGGAGTACATATATACATGCATAAAAACGCTGGGGTACATGCATGCTTTTTAATAGATAAAGGGTGCAGACTGTGTTTTAGAATTCAGGGCCACACACAATCAAACTTATAGGTCTTATGTTCTCTCAAAATGTGTTCAAAAAGGAGAAGACCCATGTCTGGACACAGTCATGATCCTAGGTTTCTGTGAAGAGCAAAATCACAATTCTTTACTTAATGAGAACTAAAAATTAAATGTGATACAAAGTAGATCTCCCCAACCAGCTGCTCGCACTCCTCTACTGTCTGTTTAAACCTGGATATAATCCCCTACTATGTAACTCCTTTTTAATTTATTTTACACACATATTTATTGCACCTCCAAAATGTTATTCACTGGTCTGCTCATTAGTCTAGGAGGATGTATTTTAAAAAAATGTTTACATTTCTATCTCAAGAAAAGATATTAATTGTACTCTTTCATGAGTTATACAAAACTATAGTAAAAGGCAAATTCCAGATCTTGGGGGATTCTGACTTTGCACATTTCCATTTCCTCTGGTAGCTAAACTGTGCTATGGATATGAGATATTTTAAAGCCATGACTATGGAATCCATAACTTCAAAACCAATTCAGTCCAACAGTATATAGCTGAGTAAACAATTAGTACTAAATATAAGTCAGTTTATTTGTAAAACGAATTTATAGTTTTTTCTTTACATCTTAACTGCTCCAAAAGGGTATGCTGTTTCTGTACTCTTTCCTTTTTTATTTTTATTTTTTAAAAATAAAATTAGCTGGGCGTGGTGACACACACCTTTAATCCCAGCACTTGGGAGGCAGAGGTTGGAGGATTGGCTGAGAGTTCAAAGCCACCCTGAGACTACGCAGTGGATTCCAGGTCAGCCTGAGCTAGAGTGAGACCCTACCTTGAAAAACCAAAATAAATAAATAAATAAATAAATAAATAAATAAATAAATAAATAAATAAAAACAAAATTAGATGTCTCCATATTTAACCATAAAAGAGTAGAAACATAAAAGTTGTAAAGAACTAACTTCAATCAAAAGGCTGTGGATTTATCCCCAAGTTAAAATTCCATTATATTAAAAAATAATAAGGTATCTCATCCAGTTCTGCCTTTGGATTCTAGGGAACTAGATAAAACAAATTCCATTCCTTATAAATACTATAAATTATCTACACCATTTAAAAGGGTCTAAATAAAATTCAAGTTCAATGTTTAGGTGCAGAGTTAATTCAGGAGAATTTAAATGTTCCAAGATTGCTTGATGCACACTGCTTCTTAACAAGCAAATGCCTACAACAATGTGTTAAGCTTGGAGGTTATCAAAGATTATTAGAACAAAGTTTGTGTAAAGCCCAATTTATCAACATTATGGCACATACAGCAATCCACAGAAAAGATTTCTACGACTTTCTACTTATAATAAAACCATGCTAGTGCAACAAAGACAGTAAGATTAGAAAAGTGATGCCACGTTTGTATGAAAGGAAGTCTTTTCCACTGAACATTGGGGGGGGGGCGGGGAACTGCTATGAAAAAGGCCTCTTTAAACATTAATATCATGTACATCACTGTTCTGTATGACTCCAATCAGACAGAAACAGGTACAGGCCTCTACATCACCTGCAGGTGCACATACGGCGTGGAGGTGGCAGACAAGACAGCGAGAGCTAAGCGAAACGCATAGTGACACACAGACAAGGCCAGACCAGGAAGGCAGAGAATGCCAACAAGATTCAGCAACTGGAGACAGAGATAACAGCAAGATCACAAGGGTGTAAAGTGCAGGGACAAAGGGACAAAAGCCATGGGTCAAGACTGAGAGGCGTCCAGAATCTTCGAGAGGGGCCAGTGAGAAGCCAGCTCCGCAGGTAAGCCCAGTGTTCAGGTCACCGCCGGTGCTTAAAAATATCCCGCAATTCTCCAAGTGCCCTGGGCCCGGCCCGAGAGTCATGTGCACATTCTGGAAGTAGTGATGGGTCAACCCTGCTCTCCAAAAGGCCCAGAACGAGAAATAACGGGGCCGGGTCGGAGGCTGCACTTACCAGGCCACGGCGGCCCGGCGTAGTCGCCACATCCCGCAGGTGGAGAGGTCACACAGGCGCCGAAACGCCACGCGGAAGCCCCTGTGTCGGCCCCAGTCCGACTCCTACTCCAGGAATGACCCAGGGAGAGGCCCTCGGTAACAAGGGCACCGAGTAGCCGCTGAGTCCCTCCCAATGGCGCATGGACTTCCGTAAGAGCCCGCCCGGCACCCGTACACGGTCCGTCACTGAAATCACCACCCCGTCCTTCCCGCAGGCCCGCAGCACAAACGGGCCGAGAAGGAGCGGAACATGCGCGCAGACGGGAGGGAGGCGTACGTTTTCAGTCCCAGCGCGCCCACTCTCTCAGTTTCCGGGTTGGAATCCTGAAGACGACCTTCCCACCCACGTGAGAGCTGTCCCATGTTGAACCTCGTGGAGGGCGTGACATCCAGATTAATGCGTGTTTACCGGTAGCAGCCAGGTTAATAAATTTGTTTGAAAGCACGTTCGCATCCTTGGAACAATCTTGGGAGGCAAGAGGTGACGCCGTGGATCGGCCGGGTGCCTTAGAATATCAGATCAGATCCGAAGGGAACTCAGGGCATTGAAGCCGGCTGTAGGTTTGGTATAAGCACATGTAGTTTATAAAGGCACCTATGATGGTGTTCCTTCACTGGCTTTCATCTGAATTTCAATCTCTCTGTTTTGTTGAACGCGTCCTTGTCGATATTTAATCAAATATTTCTCAGTGTTATAAGGTCCCAGCCTGCTCCTCTCACTAGGAATCTAAATCAGTTGCATATCATTTTATACTTTTTAAAAGAAACTGGGCACATAAAAGGGATGTGGCCTGTGAAAAATTACGAAGTCAGTTAGTAGCATTAGCAGGGACTTTAACCAAAGGGTCTTGTGCCCTATCTTCACTTCAAGGGAAAATCTCCTTTCAGTCACATATACAATAAACTAAACTAAAATAAAATTATTTCCCCTTAATTGACAGAATCAAATGAGGAACTATTCATTAACAGTACCACTAAGCATAAACCAGTTGCGTCATAGAAAACTCTTCAGTTTTAGGGCTCTAAGAATTTACTTATTGTCGTGACTGTTTCAATGGCACTTTTAGATAGGAATTGCTATAGTGACCAATACAAACAGAAGCTCTTTATATAGGGGTGTACAGAAGAATATATTTATTATTGTCACTTCCTAAATATTTTGGGAGGGAAAACAGGAACCAAATAACCGCCCCTTTCTTAAGTGCGTTATCTTTACATTTTATAAAGGCCTTGTTTCACAATTCCACTTCTAGGCTTATACCTAGAAATGAGCTATTTCTTTATATCCTAATGAGGAAGGATCTCTGATACAGATGGTCCCAATTTGCAATGGCTTGAAGATTTTACATTTTGTGTGTGAGTGTATGTGCATGTGTGTGCAAAAGAATGTGTGTGGGTGCATGTGTGTGGAGATCAAAGATTGACATCAGAAGTCTTTCCTTGCTTTTTCTACTTTATTTACTGAGACAGGGCTTGTCAACTCGGCTAGCCAGTATGCCTTAGGGATTCTCTGTCTCTGCCTCCCGAGTGTGGGATTATGGACCATTGGCTGTCACTTCTATCCAGCATTAATGTGGATCTTAGGGATTTGAACTCTGTTTGCATTTGCCATGTCCCCAGCCATATTTTCTTTCTTTCTTTTTTTTTTTTTTACTTACCAACAGTGCCAAAATAGGCATTCAGTAGAAGCCATGTTTCAAGTACCTGTTATGACCAGTCTGTTTCCACTTTCAGTATAATATTCAATAATTACATCAGTTGTTCAACACTTGATATAAAATAGGTTTTGTATCATATGCTTTTGCCTACTATAGGTCAATGTTAATGCTCCAGGCCTGTTTAAGGTAAGATAGACTAAGCTATGATGTTTTGTGGATTAGCTGTATTAAGTGTATATTCACTTGATACTTTCAAATTATGATGCTTTATAAGAAGTACTCCAATTGTAAGTTGGGAAGCATCCATCTGTGATACTACATAGAAAAAATGGACAAATTATTATTAACTATTATTAAGTCAAACTGCCTCCATTGGTCCAAACTCAGACTGTAGATTTGTTTTGTTTGGTTACATAGTGTTGTCTTAAACAACACTAAAAAATATCGGACTTGTTGCTAAAATTAAAAAAGAAGGAAAAAATCAATAAAAAAAAAAACTAGTTAGTCTTAAAATAACAGGAAACTTGTAAGCATTAAGCTCCTATTCTTGCATACAAAGAGCATTTTGGAACCAGGAGCCACATAGTGATTCTCTCCCTCATTGTCAGTGTCTTCTCTCCTAAGACTCCTCCCTGAAGTTGAGCATATCATTTGCCATAATTGTGGCTTTATTTTTATTACCAAAACAAAGATGAAAGGGAACAGCTACTTATATAAAAGTGACTGAACAAAATACTTAGAGGGTCAGACATTTCTCAAACAATAAGAAAGATTTTCCCAGAACATAAGTATGCAAATAAATTATGTGATGCTGAAACAGTGTAATTTAATATGGCATTACATAACACACATTCCTGTGTTACTTATTCATATTACATACCTAACCCAAGAAAGTATTTATGTTAATGAAACTTAGTGAAAGGCAAAGTTAAGGAAGGACCTTGTGGATCCTAAGTGGGAGGGAGAATTAGTTTTATCTTTATGTGTTAACTTGTATTGTTTAATAGAAGCATAGATGGTAGTATATTTTCTGACTTAGGAGTTCCAAAATAATTTTGCTATTTTAAATTAAATTTTCTAACAACCTAAAGTTTTAAATCCCCCAAACATTGACCTTACCATGAAAAACAGCACTGTTGCATTATCCAATGAATAAGGAATCTTCAGAAAAGGAATAAATGACTGTTGATAGAAACTAAAATATTTACATTTGTTTTCATGAAGTTTACATTTAGTTTTACAATCAAAGGGTTTTCAAACTTCTTGGAAGATATCTAAGCTCTTTGATTACTCCCTCTTCCTTTGTGATTTACTGGAGAAAGAAGCAGCTGTAGTCACATGTAAGTGCACCATCATTATCAAACTGTCCCCATGTCAAAATCACCATCAATAAACATGTATGAATCACTTCACATAAACAATGTATCAGTTCTGGTTGCTGGGGCAAGATGCCCAATCAGAAACAGCTTAGGGTAGGAAAGGGTTTATTTTGGCTTGGCCTATAGTTCCAGAGGATAGAGTTCATTATGTCAATGGAAAGCATGACAGGGAAAAGGAAACCAGTGTCACATTGTCACCTCAGTGTGGATTATGTAGAGAAAAAGAAAGAGAGAGAAAACAGTAAGTGTGGCTGGGCTGTAATGCCTCAAAGCCCACCCCCAAGTGATACACTCCCTCTAGCAAGACCCCACCTCCTACAGGTTTCCCCTAAACAGTGCCACTACATGGGGATTAAGTATTCAAATTCATGAGTCTATGGGGGGCAATTTTACATTCAAACCACCAAAGGGGATATTTAAAAAGAGCAAAACACAATCCCTTCCTGAAAGTAAGCATAGTCTGGTCAGAGATACCTATACATATGTAAGAAGATAATTAACAATGAGGTTGTATATGCTGAGGACCAAGTTAGGTTCATAGCTGAAGAATACATGGAGCATGAAAGTTGAGGGGATAATAGTGGAAAAGAAAGGTTCAAACAGGGATGGGGTGAGGAGGTTAAAGGAGAGAAGGAGGTGGTGAAAGGATGCCGGTTCCTCCCCCGGCAGGTAGAGCTGAAGAGAGAGCCAGACCAGCGGCTCCTCTTGAGGCTCAGCGGGATGATGGGTGTCGGCAGCCCAGACCCCCCTCCTCTAAAACACACTGGGCTGGGAGTCTTGTCAAGGCAAGAACTCGTTTTATTGTAATGGGAAGGTGTTTATATAGCTTTTAGAAAGAGGGTGGGTCTCAGGATGGGAAAAAGGTGTAAGAGCCAATAGTATTTCACCACGTCAGTAGTAGCTGGGCAGAGGCAGTTTTGGCTTAGGCCTTGCTGAGTCACTCCTAAGCGGGAGTAATAGGCCAAAGACAGGTCGCCAAACTCTAGTCAGGCTCAGGAAGTTCCACTAGGCCTCACACCCGGGCCTCTTAGGGCCCAACATCTCCCCCTTTTGTTTTTGTAAGAATGGCGGAGATCATGGCCCCTGTCTTAGGTTGTCCCCCTCTGGGGATCTTACCCGTCACTGGGTACCATGCCTCTAGCCCATTGAAAATCCACTCCATGACCTGTCTTAGGTTGTCTCAGCCTGTCTGAGATCTTACCCGTCATTGGTTCCATGGAGGGCGGGGGAGGGACATTAAGAGGGCAGCCAGTCAGAGGAAGAGCCCGGCTCCTGAGTTGTGAGCCTGTGGTATTTTGACTTGATGAAGTTTAATTGCCTCTAGCTGTTGGTGAATGAATTGTGTAATTTATTAATTACACAGGGCCCAACAGTGAGGATAAGAAGAAGGAGACGGAGGGGCCCAAGGGGAAGGAGAAGGTAGGGCAAAAAGCCATGTAAGCCCATCCACAGCGGGTTGTCTTGGAAGTCCCGTCTCCTCTTTTCCAAATCCTTCAGGAGCTTTTCTGGCTTTATTTGGGTCTAACAGCATCCATACCTCCAATCATTTCTGGGGAAGAAACAGAGGCACAGTTCTCAGGGGTGGAACACTCCCTGGAGAGTTGATTATTATCGTCCCCTTGTTGGGGTAAATATTTTAAGTCTCTTGCTGGTACCCAAATGGGTCTTTTTTCCTCTTGAGGAAAGACACATCTAAATCCTCTCCCTGCTGTGAGGAGGTGGTCTGGTCCTCTCCAGGACCCAGTCAATGGGTCCCTCCATTTGACCCAGATGGAGCTGTAAGCAACAGCTAAGGTCCAATGTCTCTGAAAAGGGGACAAGTGTCTATCTTATTTAGAAAAATTTAAAATATTTAGGGTTAATAATGCCTTTTTTAGTTGGTCGTGTGGGGGTAGGGATTCCCCCTTTTGTTTTTGTTTATGATGGCCTGGCCCCACTGGTATTAGAAAATTTGACTTGATCTGGCAATCTAAGGGTGGCAAAGCATTGAAGCATATGGCTAATAAGCATGTTTAGTCTTTTCCCTGGTGTGTGTCAATGTCCAGCAAGCATGGGAGAAAGTATCAACTGAGAGAAAAATATATTTAAGTTTTTTAAATGGAGAATAGTGTGTAACATCAATCTACCAAAGGTGATTAGGGCGTAGCCCTCAAGGATTGGCTCCTGTAATTTCAAGAGGAGGTACCTGGAGGAAAGGCTGACAGGATTTGTAAGTTTGGACAATTTTATTTATGTTTAAGGCCCCTCCAATTTATGTGGGTTAATAAGTGGAAGTGTGTAGCTTTTGAGACTGTATTACACTGAGGCAAAGAAGCCAGTTTGTAAATTTTGATGGCCTTTGAGATGTTGAAGCTTACAGATCTAGAGGAAGTTCCATAATGGCAGAAGAAGTTGGCCTGCCTTAGGGCCAAGCAAAAGAGAAAAAAAAATTAATCAGCCACACAGCACACGGAACAAAAACTATAGCCCAAAACTCCAGCACACTTCAGGAACTCCTACTGGGCACACTTTGCATATCTTTAAAATGGAATCTTAAACCCACCATTAACACCTTAAGATCAGACCCCAGTGACATTAAGTAGGAAGCGGGCTTGAATCAAGGGTTGGAGTCTGGTCTAATGTGTCTCAATTAGGTTGAGTAACAAGTTAACAACATAAAGACTGTCAGAAAATAAATTAAATGGCTCCTGAATAGTGTCCAAAGCCAAAACGACAGCGAATAGTTCTTTGAATTGTGTTGACCGTTTGACTTGGGCTGCCTTGAGTATGAGAGAGGGGGTGGGGTATCAGGTCCTAGCTGTAGCCTCCAGCCCTATGTTAATGGGAAGGCGGCGAAGGGTGAGGCAATGGTGTGTGTTAGCGAACTGGCAGTTGCCTGGGTGTGTCCAGGATGGATCAGGCTGAAGTAAAGAGGGGGAGGGGTGGATGTGAGCACTATTGCCACAGGCGGCGGTTACAGGCTGAAAAGACAGCGGGCCGGTGGCAGTTTCGGTGGTGGCCTTGGGAGGAACAAGATTTTAAAAGCTGGTTTTAGTTTTTCCTTACAGCTTTTGTCAAGGGCAGAAATGAACTCCTCCACGGAGAAGCCTTTAAGGCTGGTAATTATGGCAAGGAGGATTGGACTAATCCATGGGGCTAAAACAAGAGTTTTGTCCCAAAAGCCATGGAGGGTTTTTTGTTTTACTTTTAAGCCACATTGTAGGAGGAGTATTTGTAAAATCAGGGCAACAGTAATACACATGAGTACAACATCAGCACAAAGGCCCAAAAAATAGCTAAACATGTTGCAGAATTAAGTTTAGATTTAGATCCGTGATGGCCAGACGAGCCTGTGTCATTAGGGGACAGCTCAATGATACCAAACACAGTGCAGATGGGAGCAGATCTCCCCAACAGGTTTGTTCTGTCTTTTGGGACGGAGTCCCCACTCAAATGAGGGGGCAAAATGCTTTGAGTCTCCTCCAGGTCTGCCCACATGGTGTGTCCACCAGGAACATGTGACCCGTTCAGAAATACAGGTGCGCAGATGCGCTTGCCAGCAACCTGCAAGTGAAAGGAAAGAGAAAGGAATGAAAAGATGTTGAAGCAAGCACAGATGACAGAAGCAAAGTTTGGAACGTTAGGTATGAAGACTACTCATAATTTATGAGGGTACACCCATCCGCAGTCCGATTGGCCCATCAGCGTACTTCCGTAGGCAGGAAAGAGAGTTCCTCACACGGGCCACCAGTCTGCCGGTTCCTCCTGGCAGGTAGAGCTGAAGAGAGAGCCGGACCAGCGGCTCCTCTTGAGGCTCAGCGGGATGATGGGTGTCGGCGGCCCAGACCCCCTCCTCTAAAACACACGGAGAGAAAAACACACTGGGGGCAGTCTTGTTGAGGCAAGAACTTGTTTTATTGTAATGGGAAGGTGTTTATATAGCTTTTAGAAAGAGGGTGGGTCTCAGGATGGGAAAAAGGTGTAAGGGCCAATAGTATTTCACCACGTCAGCAATAGCTGGGCAGAGGCAGTTTTGGCTTAGGCCTTGCTGAGTCACTCCTAAGCGGGAGTAATAGGCCAAAGACAGGTCGCCAAACTCTAGTCAGGCTCAGGAAGTTCGCGGAGATCATGGCCCCTGTCTTAGGTTGTCCCCCTCTGGGGATCTTACCCGTCACTGGGTACCATGCCTCTAGCCCATTGAAAATCCACTCCATGACCTGTCTTAGGTTGTCTCAGCCTGTCTGAGATCTTACCCGTCATTGGTTCCATGGAGGGCGGGGGAGGACATTAAGAGGGCAGCCAGTCAGAGGAAGAGCCAGGGCTCCTGAGTTGTGAGCCTGTGGTATTTTGACTTGATGAAGTTTAATTGCCTCTAGCTGTTGGTGAATGAATTGTGTAATTTATTAATTACACAGGGCCCAACAGTGAGGATAAGAAGAAGAAGGAGACGGAGGGGCCCAAGGGGAAGGAGAAGGTAGGGCAAAAAGCCATGTAAGCCCATCCACAGCGGGTTGTCTTGGAAGTCCCGTCTCCTCTTTTCCAAATCCTTCAGGAGCTTTTCTGGCTTTATTTGGGTCTAACAGCATCCATACCTCCAATCATTTCTGGGAAGAAACAGAGGCACAGTTCTCAGGGGTGGAACACTCCTGGAGAGTTGATTATTATCGTCCCCTTGTTGGGGTAAATATTTTAAGTCTCTTGCTGGTACCCAAATGGGTCTTTTTTTCCTCTTGAGGAAAGACACATCTAAATCCTCTCCCTGCTGTGAGGAGGTGGTCTGGTCCTCTCCAGGACCCAGTCAATGGGTCCCTCCATTTGACCCAGATGGAGCTGTAAGCAACAGCTAAGGTCCAATGTCTCTGAAAAGGGGACAAGTGTCTATCTTATTTAGAAAAATTTAAAATATTTAGGGTTAATAATGCCTTTTTTAGTTGGTCGTGTGGGGGTAGGGATTCCCCCTTTTGTTTTTGTTTATGATGGCCTGGCCCCACTGGTATTAGAAAATTTGACTTGATCTGGCAATCTAAGGGTGGCAAAGCATTGAAGCATATGGCTAATAAGCATGTTTAGTCTTTTCCCTGGTGTGTGTCAATGTCCAGCAAGCATGGGAGAAAGTATCAACTGAGAGAAAAATATATTTAGTTTTTTTAAATGGAGAATAGTGTGTAACATCAATCTACCAAAGGTGATTAGGGCGTAGCCCTCAAGGATTGGCTCCTGTAATTTCAAGAGGAGGTACCTGGAGGAAAGGCTGACAGGATTTGTAAGTTTGGACAATTTTATTTATGTTTAAGGCCCCCAATTTATGTGGGTTAATAAGTGGAAGTGTGTAGCTTTTGAGACTGTATTACACTGAGGCAAAGAAGCCAGTTTGTAAATTTTGATGGCCTTTGAGATGTTGAAGCTTACAGATCTAGAGGAAGTTCCATAATGGCAGAAGAAGTTGGCCTGCCTTAGGGCCAAGCAAAAGAGAAAAAAAAATTAATCAGCCACACAGCACACGGAACAAAAACTATAGCCCAAAACTCCAGCACACTTCAGGAACTCCTACTGGGCACACTTTGCATATCTTTAAAATGGAATCTTAAACCCACCATTAACACCTTAAGATCAGACCCCAGTGACATTAAGTAGGAAGCGGGCTTGAATCAAGGGTTGGAGTCTGGTCTAATGTGTCTCAATTAGGTTGAGTAACAAGTTAACAACATAAAGACTGTCAGAAAATAAATTAAATGGCTCCTGAATAGTGTCCAAAGCCAAAACGACAGCGAATAGTTCTTTGAATTGTGTTGACCGTTTGACTTGGGCTGCCTTGAGTATGAGAGAGGGGGGGTGGGGTATCAGGTCCTAGCTGTAGCCTCCAGCCCTATGTTAATGGGAAGGCGGCGAAGGGTGAGGCAATGGTGTGTGTTAGCGAACTGGCAGTTGCCTGGGTGTGTCCAGGATGGATCAGGCTGAAGTAAAGAGGGGGAGGGGTGGATGTGAGCACTATTGCCACAGGCGGCGGTTACAGGCTGAAAAGACAGCGGGCCGGTGGCAGTTTCGGTGGTGGCCTTGGGAGGAACAAGATTTTAAAAGCTGGTTTTAGTTTTTCCTTACAGCTTTTGTTAAGGGCAGAAATGAACTCCTCCACGGAGAAGCCTTTAAGGCTGGTAATTATGGCAAGGAGGATTGGACTAATCCATGGGGCTAAAACAAGAGTTTTGTCCCAAAAGCCATGGAGGGTTTTTTGTTTTACTTTTAAGCCACATTGTAGGAGGAGTATTTGTAAAATCAGGGCAACAGTAATACACATGAGTACAACATCAGCACAAAGGCCCAAAAAATAGCTAAACATGTTGCAGAATTAAGTTTAGATTTAGATCCGTGATGGCCAGACGAGCCTGTGTCCTTAGGGGACAGCTCAATGATACCAAACACAGTGCAGATGGGAGCAGATCTCCCCAACAGGTTTGTTCTGTCTTTTGGGACGGAGTCCCCACTCAAATGAGGGGGCAAAATGCTTTGAGTCTCCTCCAGGTCTGCCCACATGGTGTGTCCACCAGGAACATGTGACCCGTTCAGAAATACAGGTGCCGCAGATGCGGCTTGCCAGCAACCTGCAAGTGAAAGGAAAGAGAAAGGAATGAAAAGATGTTGAAGCAAGCACAGATGACAGAAGCAAAGTTTGGAACGTTAGGTATGAAGACTACCTCATAATTTATGAGGGTACACCCATCCGCAGTCCGATTGGCCCATCAGCGTACTTCCGTAGGCAGGAAAGAGAGTTCCTCACACGGGCCACCAGTCTGCCGGTTCCTCCCCTGGCAGGTAGAGCTGAAGAGAGAGCCGGACCAGCGGCTCCTCTTGAGGCTCAGCGGGATGATGGGTGTCGGCGGCCCAGACCCCCCTCCTCTAAAACACCGGAGAGAAAAACACACTGGGCCGGCAGTCTTGTTGAGGCAAGAACTTGTTTTATTGTAATGGGAAGGTGTTTATATAGCTTTTAGAAAGAGGGTGGGTCTCAGGATGGGAAAAAGGTGTAAGGGCCAATAGTATTTCACCACGTCAGCAATAGCTGGGTGGAGGCAGTTTTGGCTTAGGCCTTGCTGAGTCACTCCTAAGCGGGAGTAATAGGCCAAAGACAGGTCGCCAAACTCTAGCCAGGCTCAGGAAGTTCCACTAGGCCTCACACCTGGGCCTCTTAGGGCCCAACAAAAGGATGAATCAAAACTGAAGATAGAAGCCGTATGGAAACCGACTATTGATAAGCCAGTTAAAATATAAGTTTTCAAAATAATTGTTTGAACAAGGGTTCCTTATGTGGGTGGATAAAGCTGCTCCTAGAAGCCATACATTATTAATCATAAATTCCAGTGCCAGGGATGGATACCTCCCAATGAGTTGCTGGTCAGGGAGGCCACTGAGGACCCTAAAACTATATAGGCTACTGCCACTGCTGTTGGTTGCCCACCAAAACTAGATGGTAAATCCCTATTGTTGAAGTCACCACACATTCCAGGAGTAGGACATAGAGAAACTAAGCTGGAACTGAAATTAAAGCTTCCTCCTTGCCAGTTCCTTCCTCCCCTCCCCTCCCCTCTGTCTTCTTTCTTTCTTTCTTTCTTTCTTTCTTTCTTTCTTTCTTTCTTTCTTTCTTTCTATACCAGAAAGGGCTGTGCAAGCTACTGGGGAGAAAAGAAATCCACAGCCCTATCGCAGTCATGGTATGAATGTTATGTGAGTAACTAACTGCTTTCTGATTCGATTTGAAGCCCACTTCACAGTAAGGAACTCTTGTTGGGCACTGTAAGCCTGTCCAAAAGTCTATGACTAGGGAAATTGGTCCTAGTGGAGGTAGGGCTTACTACTGTGGCTATGCTAAGTATACAGCATGTCGAACTTTCTTATAAATATTCATATTTGTTCCCACATATTGCTATTGATTGAAGGAAGCCTAGATCACAGAAGTTTCTTTCTCCAATGGGCAGAGGTTGGTGCAGAGATGCGTAGCTGGGAAAATTACCAAGTATAAGTGACCGCTGTGTGCTCAGCCTCAAACATACAGAAATGACCCCTCAGGAAACCTGTTGGAATAGGAGGCTGAAAGAATGTAAGAGCAGGAGGAAGGAAAGGACAGATGTAAAATGCTGTCTTCTGGCTGTTACACTCATGAACTCACAGCAGCTGTGGTTTCCTGTACAAGATTGAGCCTGCTAGTATTTTATCATTAATGGGAGAAGGATGAATAAGACTCCCCAAGCTCCCAGAGTAGCTAATGGCTACTGTGAAAGGGGGTGTTAGGTTCCTAAGAGAGGTAGCCACTGGTAAATTGCTCATTCCATAGTACAAAACCTCTTTTCTGTTGATCATGATTTAACTCAGTAGATCAAAAGGTATAAGTTAGGATGGGGGTTGATGAAGAAGAGGAAGGGTGTCAGTGGGAGGGGAGGGGGATAGGAGAGTTAGGTAATTGGGGGAAATAAGATCAAAATACATTATTTACACATATGAAAATATCAAAATGGGGCTGGGGAAATGGCTTATCTGGCAAAGCCAAAGGACTATGTGTTCAATTCTCCAGGACCCATGTAAGCCAGATGCACATGCACAAGGTGGAACATGCATCTAGAATTTGTTTGCAGCAGCTGGAGGCCTTGGTATGCCCATTTTTCTCTCTTTCTCTCTCTATCTGTCTCTCTCTCTCTCTCAAATAAATAAAATATTTTTAAAAAGTAAATGTCAGAATAAAAAGAAAAACCCACACAAATTGTCTAAAAAGAAAAGTGTCTTTGAAGATGTGATTAATATAAGAATGAGGAGATTATTCTAGATTAATTCAGATGGGCCCTAAACTCCATCACATTATAAAAGGGAGCACTCACACATGTATACAGAGAAGGTGATATGGAGACAGAGTCTGGGGTAAGAATGGTGAGGCATAAGCAGATAGTGCTGGCAGCCCCCAGAAGATAGAGTCCGCAATGAATTCACCCTTAGTGATTTCAGGAGTCAGCCTGACTTACATGCTGATATCAGGTCAGTGTCACTGATAACAGAAATCTTATCTCCTGGACTGCGATAGGATAAATTTCTGTTGTTTTAAGTTCTTTACTTTGTAGTCCTTTGCTACAGCCACTAGAAACTAATAAAAACTGGAAATTAAATGAAAAAAATCCATTTACAACAGTATCAAAATGCAAACTTAACAAAAGATGGGTAAAACTCCTACCCAGAAAACAGATGAGAGAAATTGAAGAAGAAAAATCATTGGTGAGATATGCTATGGTCAAGAAGCAGACAACTCAAAATTGTTTGGAGACCAGCTTTCCCCAGATCATTTATCTCTATAATTATGCAAGCATTTACTGTAGAAACTGACAAAAATAGCATAACATTTTATTTTGAAGTACAAAGAGCCATAAATGTCCATAAAAAAATCCAAAGCTGGAACACTTACCTATTTTACATTAAAACTTCCCATAAACAACTGTGGTTGACGCAGTGTGGTGATGGTATAATACAGACATGGACTTGAATAGAGAGCTCAGACTTCAGTTTGTGGAGTGTGGTTGTGTGGCTAGTCTTGATTATCAACCTTATTGGATTGAGGATAGCTAGAAGATAGAAAGCACACCTGTGGGTGTGTATGTAAGGACACTTTCCAGGATAATTCGATCATAAAAGGCTCTGCTCCCATGAATAGTTTACACTTGAATGGATTCAAAATTTGAATAGATTATTGGGAAGCTGTGGAACTGTGGAATGTGGGGTCAAGTTGGAGGATGTTGATTATTGGGGTTATGTCCTTGGGGGGGGGTCTAGATCTTGCCCTGCCTGGCCCCTTCCTGTGGCCATTCCACTCTGCTTCCTGTGTATCACGAGGGGACAGCATGCTCCTCTATATGCTCCTGCCACCATAACGTTCTATCCAAGCTCCTGGGACCAGTGACCATGGAAATCCTAAACTAAAATAAATCCATCCTTCCTTAAGTAGACTCCTCAGGTACTTGGCTCCAGCTAAAAGTAACAAACACATGCAGTTCACTGGTTTATGATAAAAGCACACAAAAAAAAAATCAGTGAAGAAAGAACTCTGAATGGTGTTGGAATGACTGACGATCCATATGGGGGAAAATATTCCAAGTGTATGCTGCATGTAAATCTAGTGTAAATGTATACCATATACAAACAGTATGTATACACAAAGCTTACATTAGCTGGAGCATATCCATTAGTATAAAAGTAAAAACCAAAGCTTATTGAAGAAAATATATTGGTAACTTGGGAGTAGGCAAACATGTCTCAGGCCATGGAAGGAATTATCATAAAATTTAAAGATATATATTAATTATACTTCATCAAACTTAAATACTCCTGCTTATTAAATAACACCACAGGAAAAAAAAAATGAATGAGCAAGCCTCAAATTAGGAGTGTGTGTGTGTGGGGGGTGTGATGACAAAGGGCCCATATTCAAGAATATGTAGGAAATTCTTTTTCTTTGCTATGTATTTGGACATGATTTGTGTGCATTCCTCCAAAGACGCAAGTGTTTAAACATAATCATTATTTTGAAATACCAAGAGTGTGGTAGTTTGAATGTAGAATATCCTCCATAGCCTCCTGTGTCTGTGATGAAGTCTCATTGTTAATTCCCAGCTCATGGAGCCTTTGAGGGGTGGGGACTTGTTAGTGTCACTGGTGGCAGGTCTTGGCAGTTTATATAGTCCAGCCAAGCTTGCCAGTGCTAGCTAGCTTATTCTGTCTCCTTCACCTCTGCTGTTATACAGACATCATGCCCAGCTAGCTACTCCTGCCATGCTTTTCCTGCCATGATGAAACTTCCCCTTGAAACTTGGAAGATGCAATAACCACTTTCTTTCTTTTGTCCCATCAATGAGAAGGTAACTGTTACAAAAAGTATGGAAACTTAGTGTAGCTATAATGTTTAGAGGTAGAGCCTTTGGTCTTTTCAGTTGCTAGAGACTGTACACATTCCTTTCTGTCTGCCTCTGTCTCTAAAACCTACAGTGATTGGCGGTGGTCAAATCCTTCTAACATTGCATCACTCAGACACTAACTCTTTCCCTCTGACTTCTACCTGTATGGAATCCTGCAATGACATTGAGGCCACAGAGACATAGCATCGATCTTCTTGTTTTAAGGTCAACTGATCATCACCTAAATTCCTTCTGGCCAACATTCATGGGTCTGCATCTGCTGCATCTCACTGGTAGTTTGAAATAATCATAGTGACAATACTTACATCAGAGAGATGAGCAAACACTTCAAATCAGGGCTTGCTCTAATCTGGAGATAGTAATAGAAGAATGACCATACATAGAAGCTTAAAGTTACAAGTGTGGTCTGTTTGTGGCTATTGCTCCATGAATAAGACATGAAGTTGACAAAATGGTTTTTGAGTATTTAAAAGCCACTATCTGGTATAGCAAGGAAATCCTGCATATCTTCATTTAAGTTTTTTTTTTGTTTATTTATTTGAGAGCAACAGATAGGGAAAGAGGCAGAGGAGAGAGAAAGAGAGAGAAAGAGCGAGAGAGAGAATGGGCTCACCAAGGCCTCCAGCCATTGCAAACAAACTCCAGATGCATGAGCCACCTTGTGCATCTGGCTTACGTGGGTACTGGGGAATTGAGCCTCGAACAGGGGTCCTTAGGCTTCGCAGGCAAGCGCTTAACCACTAAGCCATCTCTCCAGCTCTTCATTTAAGTTTTGATCTATCTATCTCTTTATCATTTTATTCTCCTGCTCATTAATGTTTAGGAAAATATCAAGCAATATTCATGTTAAGATTTCATTCCATAAATTAATGGTGTTAGCAAGTTTATTGAAATAGCAATGGAAGTAGTCTAGCATTTATGATAAGAAAGTGCTGAGTAGACATGGGGAGCTATATTTGTGGAGCTAGTTGTTGAACGTGAGCCAGCACACTGCTCTGAGCAACAGCCACTGTTTGCCTTCATTTTAGTCCATTTCCATCTTTGGCAACTTGCTCTGTAAACTTTTTTTTTTCCTGCTTTGGAGTTTCCCATGTATCTGGCAATGTGTATAACTACTTCTCATTTTTTAGGTCCATGTCATGCCCAAGCATGCAGAAGTATCTCTTTCCTCCACTCTTCAGGGTTTAAGGCTTTCTTTCTATTCTCAGAGGTATTTTTTTCTCTACATTTTTGAACATTTCTTCTTTGGTGCCTTTTAGACTAAAAACATATCCTTGATCTCCTTCCAGTTCTCAAACTTATTCCACACAATGAGTAAGACATACACTGGACCTTGAATAACTGCCTGGTGTTCTCCTTAAAAGTATCTGTAGCAGACACCTTTTCGGCTTGCCAGCATCTTCCTCAGATGGATGGGTTGAACTGTGAGCCGAGGGACAGCTTCTTCTTTTTTGCTCTTCATTTCTCGAGCCTCATGGCCACCTTGCAACCTCACCCTTTCAATGGTTTTGAATTACCTTGATGGTAGAAAGGGTCAAGATGGGCCGGGGAACTGCTACAATAGCATAACTCTAACGTAGCTTACAAATACCACTAAGAGAATCAGATTGCTGCGTCCTAGTGCAGAGCCCCATCTAAGCACCTGTGTTTAATTCGCCACGTTTTACAAGTAGGAGAGCTGTTTGGGAGTATTATTGGTTGCTGTTGTTGTTGTTGTCAGTGCTGGCTTTTGAACCTAGGGCCTTGTACACTCTAGGCAAGTGCTGCTGTCTCTGAGCTACTCAAGTCCTCCACAAAGCTCTTGATAAGAACGATTGGTTTTTATGTATTTATTCATTTGAAAGCACAGCAAGAGAGACATAGAGAATGGGCGTGCCAGGACCTCCAGCCACTACAAATGAACTCCAGATGCGTGGGCCACTTTGTGCATCTGGCTTTACAGAGGTACTGGGGAGTTGGACTTGGGTTGTTAGGCTTTGCTGGCAGGTACCTTAGCTGCTGAGCCATCTCTCCAACCCAAGAAAGGTTAGTTTTACATGCTTATATAAAGTAATTTAGAACCCCTTCTTTCATTGTTTCTTTCACTACACCTAGTTTGTCACCTTCGTTTCATCCTTGGGAATGAAGAAGATTTTAGACAAGCAGAAAGAATGAAGGAATAAATACTGGAAAGATGCGTGTGGAAAGTCCAGGGTTCAGTCCCATTTAAGGCTTCTACTTCTATATTATTACATTAGTATGAAGTTAGCTATTTGCTGCTATGAGCATCTGATACCATGAGTTAGTGAATGTGAGGCACTAACACACGCAAGCCGCACCTGGTATGCAGGATGGACTTCATAACTGTGTGAACTGAAATAGGGTAGGCGATGCTATTCTAGCAAACTCAAATCTCAGGGAATTCATCACAACCTGGGATCATTTCCATACCGCACGACATTCTGAACCACACTAGAGGCTCTCCCAAAGATAAAGCACGGGACTTAGGGACTCAGTTGCTTCCAGTTGCATATAACACGTACAGCTTTTGAGGTCACTTTGGAGGCAGAGCATTGTCTTGGGTGATTTTTTTAAATTTTTAAAAATTATTTTATTTATTTTTGGAGAGAGACAGAGAGGGAGAAGGAGACAGATAGAGATGGGCACACCAGCAATCTCTCAGCTGCTGCGAAAGAAATCCAGATGTGTGCGCCCCCTTGTGGTCAAGTGCGGCATTGCGCCCTTTCATCACTTTGCATCTGGCTAAACGTGGGACCTGGAGATTGGAACTGACATTCTTAGGCTTAGTAGGCAGGCACCTTAACCGCTAAGCCATCTCTCCAGCCCGTCTTGGATGATTTTTGAGAGGTAGGGTAGGATAGAAATTATTCACTTGTTTCCTCCTGGCCAAACTTGTGCGGCTAATGTTAACCACAAGTAAAGCCAGGGACTTTAAAAGCACGAAGCACCAGTGAAACTGCCTATTTTTACCATTGTAAGCATTAACCATCCCACGGATCAGAAGAATGTTGCCATTATTACTGAAGCCTGAGACAGTGCCTTCTGGAAATGGGCTGCTGCTTGTATTTCCATTGATCTTATAGTTTTAGATTCATTTTTCATCCTGAGTTAATTATTGTCTATCTGTCTCTAAAGTGCATGAATTCTGCTTTTATGTTACTGTCTTTACTAGTCAGGATCCCACAGAGAAGTAAAACTATTAGAGATCATATAAATACAGATGGCTAGGGAATTTTTTTTTTAAACCAGAGGGAGTTAATAGAGTCATTGGCTCACTGGATTTTGGAGGAAGCAGAATCCAAAATACACCATGTACAAGGTGGAGATTCTGAAGAGTGATAGTGGAGCAAATGTCCCAAAGCTTTAGAACCAGAGAGGGTTATGGTGTAGTTCTCTATGTGAGGCCCAAGACCTGAAAACCTACAGGGGATGGCTGCTACAAATCCCAGAGCTTAAAGGTAGGAGTTCTGGTGTATCAAAGCAAGAGAGAATGTGAGGGAAAGATGGAAAAGGGATGGTGGGCATGGAGGGAAGGAAGGGGACAGTTTTCTATCAATCTACGAATGTTTTGAGCATCTGCTGTGAGCAAGGCATCTTCAAAAATATGACATATACACGACGTACTCAAGATACTACATTTATTTCCTTTACATTGCGTTGTCAGGTATAGCACAGAATCTTGGCTTGAAATCTGTGCAATTAGTTTCCTTTATCTCATGTAACAAAAGGGCGCAGATTTTACTATGACAAGTATTGAATAAAGCACCGCCAGTGGCTTGTGGTAGGAACACTTGTACTTTGAAATGTATAGTATGTTCTAGCTCCTCTTTGGTAAGTACCCTGATTTTAAGGGAAAGATACATTGTAGGCTCAGCAAGGAGTACTTCCTTCCTCATTAATATTTTTCATCCATGTTATCTTATGTGCGGCAGAGAATATATACGCACAGAAAGGAGTGATCCCGAGAACACTCTTCTTAAGCATGCACTGACCTCTCTATATTTTTGTTCATGGAAATAACTGCCCAATTTATCATCCTCAGTAAACTTACAAAACAGGATAAAAATCATCAGTCTTAGTCCATGACTCCTGAGAGGAAGGTGCACAGGCTATTTTCAAAAGATGTGTGTGATAAGCACTATGCTTCAAAAATGTACTCTGTTCATTTGTTCATGGTGTGGGAGGGAGTAGACAGCTAGTAGTGAGAGGACACACACTGGTTGTTTCCAGTGAGTGGTGTGTGGTTGTCAGGAGAGCTTGGGTGTAAGTTTCATGCAGTCAGACCTTCAAAGGAAGAGATGAAGGCCTCATTGGCACCATTTGGATTCCCACTTGTAACTATTTTGCAGGAAAATTTTTGATAAAATGCAACTCCTTTTTGAGTCAGTGTCTTATTCTACTGTGGGGTGTCCTGGAACTCACTCTGTAGCCCCAGGCTGACCTCAAACTCATGATGATCCTCCTGCCTCAGTGTTTCAAGTGCTGGGATTAAAGGCATGCACCAAAAAACCTGCCTCCTGGTTTTTCTTGATTTAATCTTTTTTCTTCAAGACTAAAAGCTAGGACCCCTCTCCAGACTGACTTGGCAAATTTCTGTTCTTTAATAAAATCTTCTCTGGGAGAATATGACTTATTATTGCAAGGTATAGATATGTTTGGAGGGGGGTTAGATTGGAAATTATATAGATTATTTACATGAAGATATTGCTTCACAACTGACCGATATCTCTGACCTTGGCTGTGTAAATTTGGTCAACTACCTAGGGAAGCAGTTTAAAAGCTTAGTGTTTGACTGGAGAGATGGATTAGTGATTAAGGTACTTGCCTACAAAGCCAAAGGTCTGAGGATCTATTCCTTAGTACCCATGGAAGCCAGAAGCACAATGTGCCACATGCATCTGAAGTTCATTTACTGCAGCTGAAGACCCTGGCATGCCCATTCTCTCTCTCTCTCTCTCTCTCTCTCTCTCTCTCTCTCAAATAAATAAATTTAAGAAAAAATTATTTAAAATAGCTTAGTTTTGTAAAAAGTTTGATGCTATTTAATGTGCAAAACAATTCCTCGTTGTAGATCACCCAAGAAGCATCAATATTCCTCACTTCTGACTCTATAAACTAGGGTACTGAGTCTAGAGTCTTCCATTATACCTGGAGTGTTTGAGAATATGTACTTATAGCCCCAGTTAAATGACTGTAATGGAAGCCATGAGTCAAGTACACTAGAAGGTAGAATGAGGCTTTAGTTTTTATGTGGCTACATGTCTATGTATATACTTGTCCAGTCCATACTACCTTTAGGGAGCCAGATTCTCCTGTGGAACACATTGGAAAACTATGAAATCAAGAAGTGTAACCTTTTCACTTTCTATGAATTTTCAGCTCTGTTTAACCTCATCCCTGTGGGTCTTTGAGTGGTGGCTATTGAAGGAGTTCAAACCAAGCTGTATTTGGCAGGGAACAGTGAGGGACACTTGTACACCTCGGTAAGTCTTTGTGTGCATGCTTTCACTATCCTGTTTTTCATCTGCTATGAAATAAAATGTGCTGTCTGTGTTTTCAGCTCAGATTTTGGTGAGGAGATGAATCTTGGCTTGTATGGAAATTGATTGGTTTGGAAAGGCAAGATGTACTAATCAATCATTTGAAGTTAACATGTGTAATCTAAAATCAAAAATTCACTGAACAGTTTTCATACAGTGCCATTGGGTTATACATATCATAAAATGGTCTCCTGCCTTTGTGGTTGTAGGAAACAAAGCTATTTCTTACCTATATAAACAAATATTTTCCACCTTTATCCCTAAAAGAACTAATGAGATCTCTCTCTCTCAAATCATCTCTAAGACACAAAGATCAGGACTAGAAAGTGCTTTTAGGGATTTGTTGCTCATCTGTTCAATTAGCACAGTTGCCATCTGTCTCTACTTATTTTCAATTTTTCAGATTATTCTAATTGTAAAAATTATGGAATACAGTGTCATAATTGAGTGAGTGTACAGTGTGTAATGATCAAATCAGGGAAATAAGCATTTCCATCTTTTTAAATACTTTGTAAATAATTTTTGATTAATATAACCATTTCTCATGTACTTTGTGCTATTTCAGTACATTTATACAATATTCACTAATTGTATCAGGACAATTAATAGTTCTTGTCTTTAACACCATTTTCTGTAGCTTTCAAGCTCCTATTAATTCATGATGTATCCACACTACCTTTTTTTCAAGAATAAGGTAACCTATTTCTTCATAAAAACTCCCAGGAACATTTTATCAGGAGAATTTATTAACAATATAGGCCACAATTGAGTAAATAACATGGGGCCAAATTAATCATTTTTAAGCATATTGACATTAAATTATAAGCATAGTGGGAAAGTTAAGATTTTATTTATTTATTTTTTTGAGGTAGGGTCTTGCTATAGCCCAGGCTGACTTGCAATTCACTAGTTAGTCTCAACTGGCTCAAATTCACAGCAATCCTCCTACAGAAGAGACAAGCCCACGAGTGCGAGAAATCCAAAGTCTGCCAGTGTGTCCGCAGCCCGAGCAAAGGCTAGACCAGCTGCGAAACAAACAAGGTAAAGGTCTTTTCTGGGTCCAATTCTTTGGCTCCAAGAAGAGGCTCTGAAGGAGACGAGGTGGGAAGGGGCTTTTGCCTTTTGACACGTCCCCCCTTAGATTTGAGGATGATGAAGTGGTTGGGGCAGGCACAGCAGGGGAGTTTGAAGTCCAGCTTGTGCGGATGAGGCCGCCTAGCCAGTGTGCATGCCTGCAAAGGTGATGGCTTTCTTGCCTCTGTCAGTGTAATGGGCTTGCTGCAGTGCAACTGCCCTGGGACAAGTGCAGATACTCAAACCATATCCTGTCTTGGATATGGTTTGGATATGTCATTGCCTCTCTTGGTGTTTGGTCCTATGAAGGCAGGCCAGCTTCTTCTCAGTGAACCTGAAGCTGTCTGAAGGGAAAAGTGGAGGAAAGTAAATCTGAGCACTAAAGACTACTTTCAGAAGTACATAGCTAGAGATAGCTAAGTCATAGACAAGGCTTTTGATATTAAGGACTGAAGAGCTTTACACATTTTAAGAATGCTTCCTAGGTTTAGAAGAGGAAGTCATCTTCCATGATTCTTCCAAAGATCTTGGTTCCTAAGATTACAGGCCCTCTATATCAGATGAGTCTTCTGTTTTTGCAAACTCCTGTATTACTGTGTTGATATTAAAGTTTCATAATGAATCCCAGTTGCTCTTTCATGCATACAATTATATATTTTATTTATTTATTGACTTGAGAGACGGAGAGAGAGAAATAGGCAGAAAGAATGAGAGAAAGGGAATGGGTGTGCCAGGGCCTCCAGGCACTGCATATGAATTCCAGATGCATGCACCACCTTGTGCATCTGGTTTATGTGGGTCCTGGGGAATTGAACTTGGGTCCTTTGGCTTTGCAGGCAAGGGCCTTCACTGTTAAGACATCTCATCCATCCAAATGAAGGAATACATTTTACTAGAATTAGATAATCAACATTAATACATAGTGATTAATAATAAAACATTACTCAAATTATATTACAAAGTGATGTTTGGGGAAGGCATTAATGGAAGTATATTGCTCTGTTTTCTTGGGAACATTCAGCACTATGAAAGGGAAGTTTATTATTAGTTAACAATGAGCCCCACCTGGTCAATTTTTGCCCTGTCAACTTTTAATGTCTAGTTCCAAATACAAAAAATATATATGCATTTTGATCTGGTGTTCATCAATCTTTCCTGGAAAGGAAATGTTTAAAAAGAATTGAGGGTTCATTGTGCTGTGTGTCTTACTAAGTGTGCTATGCTAAACACATCAAGATCACACTGTATGTAATCATTTTAGGAGATATACAACACACACATGTACACACCAAAACCTAGGCTCCATTTGTTACTATGGATCTTTAAATATAGGTTTAATTATTTCATTCCTACCTATGCATAGGTTCTGCCTTTCATTGCCTTATAACTCCCACTGAAAATGCATGACATTTCTGTGTACTAATGACATCGGAAAACTATTAAAGAACATAGCCTGATGATGATAATCTGTGTTTAGTCAGAGTAATGCACAGAATGGTAAGTCAGTCAAAGGTGCATATTACCATAACTCGATTCACGCACATGGAAATTATCTTAAAAGAAGTAGCAGATTAGTGGTGCTTGACTCTAGGCTTGGTGTTAAGAGAGAGGGGAAGTTGAGGGGCTAACTTCACTTCCCCATTTAGGGTATGTATACAGACAGAAACCATCACAAAAACAGAACGCTTAATGATTAATCTATCGATATGAAAGTATAGCCATTCAAATTTATATATATTTACTCCCTCAAGCCAAACAAGTTTTGGCATTCATTTTAACTCATTAATTAAATGAGTGGAGTAGGATTATAGGTTGTTGTATTTTTCAACTGTCACTCATTTGTATAGCAGTTCATTAATCTGCATTACTTGAATTATGCTTTAATTTTTACAATTTTTCTTTTTATCTGACTTTCTCATTGAATTCGATATAATTATTTTTCTGTTATTTTTAACTTGAAATGGTAAGCAAGAACATGATCACAGATGATTTCATAGTTTCCCAAATGCATCCATTTCTAAAAACATGTTTGATGTTATACGTTTAAGCTTATGTTACCTAGATTTGTTATAATAGTGTCAGCCCAATAAACTATCATAATGTGCAAAACAGGTCTTATTTATTTTGGTTTTTCAATTACATTTATTTCCTGTACATTGCATTGTCAGACATTAGCACAGAATCCTGGCTTGAAATCTGTACAATTAGTTTCCTTTATCTCATGTAACAAAAGAACACAGCTTTTAATATGACAAGTATTGAATAAAGCACCACCAGTGGCTTGTGGTGGGAACACTTGTACTTTGAACCATACAGTATGTCTTTGCTCCTCTTTGGTAAGTACCCTGATTTTCAGGGAAAGATACACTGTAGGCTCAGCAAGGAGTACTTCCTTCCTCATTGATATTTTTTCATCCATGTTATCCTATCTACTGCAGAGAATATACATGCACGGAAACGAATGACCCCATTTTGTTTTTTCTATGTATGGTCTCACTGTGGTCCAGGCTGACCTGGAATTCACTCTGTATTTTCAGGGTGGCCTCAAACTCAAAGCGATCCTCCCACCTCTGCCTCCCCAGTGCTGGGCTTAAAGGCATGCGCCACCACACCCAGCTGAGAATATGACTTTTTTTATTTTTGGTTTTTCGAGGTAGGGTTTCACTCTGGTCCAGGCTGACCTGGAATTCACTATGTAGTCTCAGGGTGGCCTCGAACTCACGACGATCCTCCTACCTCTGCCTCCCGAGCGCTGGGATTAAAGGCATGCACCACCTCGCCCGGCAGAATATGACTTTTTATTACAAGGTCTAGAGATGTTTGGAGGGGGGTAGATTGGAATATATACAGATTATTTAAATGAAGATATTGGACTAATAATGTCACTTCTAAGAGTATAGGAATCACTTCCCAACTGACAGATATATCAGACCTTGGCTGTGTAAATTTGGTCAACTACCTAGGGAAGAAGTTGAAAAGCTTAGTTTTTGACCAGAGAGATGGCTTAGTGGTTAAAGTACTTGCCTACAAAGCCAAAGGTCTGAGGATATATTCCCTAGTACCCGTGGAAGCCAGATGCATGAGGTGCCACATGCATCTGGAGTTTGTTTGCTGCAGCTGAAGCCCCTGACATGCCCATTATCTGTCTCTCTCTTTCTCTCTGTCTCAAATAAATAAATTTAAAAAATTAATTAAAATAGCTTAGCTTTATAAAGGATGATGCTATTTAATGTGCAAAACAATTCCTGGTGGAAGATCACCCAAGAAGCATCAATATTCCTCATTCTGATTTTATAAACTAGGGTATTGAGTCTAGAGTCTTCCATTATACCTGGAGTGTTTGAGAATATGTATTTAGAGCCCCAATTAAGTGACTGTAATGGAAACCATGAGTCAAGTACACTAGAAGGTAGAATGAGGCTTTAGTTTTTATGTGGCTACATGTCTATGTATATACTTGTCCAGTCCATACTACCTTTAGGGAGCCAGATTCTCCTGTGGAACACTTGGAAAACTATGAAATCAAGAAGTGTAACCTTTTCACTTTCTATGAATTTTCAGCTCTGTTTAACCTCATCCCTGTGGGTCTTTGAGTGGTGGCTATTGAAGGAGTTCAAACCAAGCTCTATTTGGCAGTGAACAGTGTGGGACACTTGTACACCTCGGGAAGTCTGTGTGCATGCTTTCACTATCCTGTTTTTCATCTTCTATGAAATAAAATGTGCTGTATGTGTTTTTAGGTCAGATTTTGGTGAGGAGATGAACCTTGGTTTCTATGGAAATAGATTGGTTTGGAAAGGCAAGATGAACTAATTAATCATTTGAAGTGAACATGTCTAATATAAAATCAAAAATTGAAAATTTTTCATACAGTGACTTTGGGCTATACATATCATAAAATGGTCTTCTGGCTTTGTGGTTGTAGGAAACAAAGCTATTTCTTAACTATATGAACAAGTATTTTCTACCTTTATCCCTAAAAGAACTAATGAGATCTGTGTCTCTCTCAAATCAGCTCTAAGACACAAAAGACCAGTACTTGAAGTGCTTTTAGGGATTTGTTGCTCATCTGTTCAATTAGCACAGTTGCCATCTGTCTCTACTTATTTTCAATTTTTCAAATTATTTTAATTGTAAAAATTATGCAATACAGTGTCATAATTCAGTGAGTGTACAGTGTGTAATGATCAAATCAGGGAAATAATCATTTCCATCTTTTTAAAGACTTTGTAAATAATTTTTGATTAATATAACCATTTCTCGTGTCCTTCATGCTATTTCAGTACATTTACAGAGTATTCACTAATTGTATCGGGATAATGAATAGTTCTGGTCTTTAACACCATTTTCTGGAGCTTTCAAGCTCCTGTTTCTTCATGATGTATCCACACTACCTGTTTTTCAAGAACAATTTAACCTATTTCTTCATAAAATCTCCCAGGATCGTTTTATCAGGTGGATTTATTAACAATATATGCCACAGTTGAGTAAATAACATGGTTCCAAATTAATCATTTTAAGCATATTGACATTTAATTATAAGCATAGTGGTAAAGTTAAGATTTTATTTATTTATTTTTTTGAGGTAGGGTCTTGCTATAGCCCAGGCTGACTTGAAATTCACTATTTAGTCTCAAATTGGCCTCAAACTCACAGCAATCCTCCTACCTCTTTGTGAGTAAAGGTGTACACCATCATGTTCAATGATTTTATTTTATTTTTTGATGTTGACTGATTAATTGCAAATGTATAACATTGTAAGGCCTGGCTGTCTAGATAGCACTGCTCAGTAGAGCTTTCCACAATCATGGTGCCCTTCTTTAGTTTAGTTTAGTTTTCTTTTTCATAGTCTGGATTAGGGTTCCAAAATGAGTTGAAAACAAGGACCCTTTGTACAAGGCCCAAGTGAATATTGATTCACTTGAATTTCTGACCCTGGTCAAAGCTTCTTGTGACCCTTCTTTCAATGAAATTGCATCTTTTCCTGGTTCTTAGAAATTAACCAATTGCACATTCTGAGTTGGGAAACACCTCCTTCCTCAGAATCACTATACATTCATCATTTATCAGTCACTGTCAGTGGATTTTGCCTAAGGCATAGACTGTATGACAAGTTATATATACCAAGTGGTGGGACTGTAGTAATGAACAAGGCCAGTTAAATTGTCAAGGTGTACCATACAGCCAAAGCCGGAGTTTTCACCCTTATTAATCTGAGTTGTCCTTTTCTTTTGGAAAAGCTGGATTTGCAAAGGCAGGGGATTTCAGAACTCTTGGCATCATTCTGTAAATCTCCACCCCAGCCTTGCAGACAGGCATCCATACTTCTGACAAAGCACTTCAGGACTGGGGAGAAGGGACAGAGGAGGCATCAGTGGCATCTCTGTGAAGGGAAGACATGGGAAGGCTCAGGTGGTTCTGCTCTACTGGGCTCACAAGCCCGAGAGTTTCTTTGTTGCTGAGACTGAAATTGTTGGGAGGTCAGGCAGGTGGAGAGGACCAGCGCATTGGGAATAAGTTGCACATTTGATTTTGCATATACCTCAGTTCTGAAAGGATTAGAAAAGAAGGTCGAGGGACCCATTAAAGAAAGCCTTCCAGCATAGTGGCAGCTCAGGGTAGAACAGCATCCAAGGTGGCCTCAGAAATCAGGTGAAATGGTGCAACACTTTTGTCCTAAGGTAGGGAGGTAGGTGGGCAGTTCTGTTTTCTGCATTTACTAGAAAGAACTTATGAATACCAAGCCA